>CM031239.1:617531421-618131421 GCA_018340775.1 Taxus wallichiana var. yunnanensis | reverse complement strand
AGTTGTCTTCAAGACCGATCCCAAAGAACGTTTGACCTCCAAATGCTCTCGACCTCAATGCACTTACATGCCCATCGGTGAATCTTATGGTGTAGTCTTTGATAAACTCTTGGCTTCCAATATGATCAATCTTCCTCCAATTCACCCTATCGATACATCCATATCAAATCCCTTCTGGTATCGAGATAATGGTTATTGTAAATACCATATGGTCAAAGGCCACGACATCAAAAGGTGTTGTTCATTCCATAACATCCTTCAAGATAAAATTAGTTGTGACCCCACACTTTACATAAAAGAAAACAATGGTGAGATTTTAATTTTTGTTTTTTGTTTTGATGACTTAATTTTTATTGCAAATGCAAGCAAGGTAATTGATGAATTGAAATAATCCATGAAAAAGGACTTTGAGATGACTTATTTGGGATTGTTTAGGTATTTTCTTGGCATTGAAGTCAAGAAAACAGAGAAGGGAATTTTTTTGTCTCAAACAAAGTATGCAAAATAAATTTTGCAAAGATTCATAATGTTGACAGACACCAACATCTACACTAGTTGAATTAAGTCTAAAATTGACTAAAGATGATTGCAGCAGCAATGTAGATCCTACAAGGTACAAAATCATGGTAGGAAGTTTGATGTATTTAACTACAACAAGACCAAACATTATGTATGTAGTTAGTTTGATTTCTAGATTCATGGAGACACCAAAAGAGACACATTGGCAAGCAGGCAAGCGTATATTGAGGTATGTGAATGGAACAAGGAATTTTGGAATTTTATATATTGTTGATAATGATTTACAGTTAGTTGGCTACATAGATAGTGATTGGGAAGGTATTTTAGATGATAGAAAGATAAAATTTGCATATGGTTTTAATGTTGTTTCAAGAGCCATTTCATGTGCTTCAAAGAAACAATCAGTAGTTTCATTGTCAACTACTAAAGAAAAGTATATTACAACAAACTCATTCATTTATTAGATGATATCATTAAAAAGAATCCTCTTAGAATTGCAGGAAAAGAAACAAGGAGGTTTTGTTATTTTTGTGACAATATGTCTTCCATTGCATTGTCAAAGAATCCATTTTTCCATGGAAGAAGAAATCATATTGCAATCAGATATCACTTCATTCGTGAATTAGTTAAGAAAGGAGAAATTGAGCTAAAATTTTGCAAGTCGAGCAAAAACTAGATGAAATTTTTACTAAACCGTTGTCAAAGGAAAGGTTTGAGAATTTGAGGGAAATATTAGCATCATAGATGGGCCACCTAGCTCCATAAATTAATTATTAGTCTTTGTATGAATTTTTATTTAGATTAAGATTAAGGGGGAGTGTCAAAATTTATTGTTGTAGGTAATCTTGAGCCCGTATGTTTTTCAAATTTGTCTTTTCCCTCCTTTCAACTACCATCTGTCATAGTTAATGATTTTTTCTGGGTGGGATTTTTGAACTCCCTATTTTAGAGGGAACTTTATTATATTTGCAAAAAAGTTGCTTTTTGTCTCATTCACTCCAACATATATGTAGGAACAAAAAAAATTGCAGCAGCAATTCATAAAAGAGAAAAAGGAAAAAAAGTTAAGAGAGAGCATCATCTCAGTATCCTACATCATACAAAAGTGTAGAGCCCTGTAGAATAACCCAAAGAGCCCGCAGCAACAACAAAACATATCCTGAAACAAAACAACATCCTGCAAAAACAAAACATAGAGTTTGTAGGGAATCTTACCATAGTAAGAAAATGATGATTTAACTTTTTGTAAAAAAATTATTAGAGATGGTATAAATATTTATGTGCCTTTCTCTATTGTTATTTGTCTGTGATACTTTGTTTTTTTATTGGGATCGTTTCTCCTAGCATCTCCATGTTTTTTTTCCTTTGGGCACATGTTTCAACTAATTCTTCTACATGTATGCGCTTTGGTTATCCTCCCTTTATAATGGCATGAGTTCTGAATTAATATTTCATTCACATATTTTATTGATCTTCTATTGATCTCTTTGTCTTCTTATGCAAATCTATCTTCTCATTCTATGCAATCTCAAGTCTCTATGTGATTCTTTATTCTCTTTTTCCATTTTTTATACATTTTATTCATTCCTCCACATGTATTTATCTTGGCACTTATACTGAATTTTATTCTCTAATAAAATGCATGTCTATCCTCTCCTTTATGTTGGCACAGTTTAGAACTACAAAAGAAATTAAAATAAGAAGAAAAAGTAGATAACCAAGTTTGTGTGTGGCACAGGGTTTCTTTCTTACCACATATGTGCAGGCTTATGATTTGTCTCCTTGTTTATTTAATTTTATTTGCATGAGATATCAAGTTTGAATGCGTTACAAATCAATATTTTTATCTAGGTTCCATGATTTTGCCAAAGACTAATCAGTGTAACTTGGATATCATTTAACTTTTGCAAAAAAATTAATCTCCTTCTCCATGTATTCTTGTCTCAAACTTATAAATGAGAATCCATCACTCAATGTTGTCCATGATGCATGGATGATCTTATATTTTCTCTTATCAAAATCCAATGTATACTTTGGATCCCTTATAATTATTTGCCACAAACTAAAATCCTCTAATCGTGCATGATGGGAATGAGTGTTTATCATTCATAAAACTTGATTAGATCCACACAATTAATATATTATAATTCCTCCTGTAAATCACATTGTCATTTTTGCCTCATAAATTTTTTAACTGTTGAATCCTTTATTTACGAGAACTAGAGAATTTAATATGGGAGAGAGAAAGAAAGGGAAGTGGAAAGTGGGGTAGGTTGATTTTTTCCATTTTAAAAAAAAAAGTTGGCATTTGGCAAACCTCCCCGCGGATAACATGGAAAAAAATATTATCTGGGTTTTATGTGAGGAGATTTTTAATTCTTATTCAATTGGAAAGTGGTGGATGGAGAAGTGGGAGTGAACTCCCACTTTACTCTCCTTCATTTGATAGTTTAATTTATTAAAAAATTAATTAATGTTTTTAATAAAATTAATGTCATTAATTTAATAATTAAATTAATAAAAATAATTATGCAAAACTAATAATATTGATATAATTATTTAAATTTAATGAATAATAGCACTGACGATGTGAAAAAATTTAAATTTTAAAATGAATAACTATTAAATTTTTGGGACAATAATTGGCTCTTATTAGGGATAATGACTCAAGACGATGCAATAATGAACCTGGATGGAAATTTAATAGAAATTTGGATCCAAATAGATTTAATAAAGAAGGATAACAAGGACAAAGAGAAAAGACAAATAAAACATGAGAAAGTGGGGAAAACAACAATAAAAACCCTAATTTACATATGTACAAGATTGAGACCAATAACAGTTGTTGATTGTAGTGCTTGAGATATTGCCCACTTTAGGGAAGTTGAAAATGAGTACCATTAGGATAATCAAGATAATATGTACATCATTTCGTAAAAGTGCCTTATCTTGAAGTAGACAATCTATAGTGAATAAAATTTTCCATGGCTCCCTTTAGGTTCTCTTCACTTATCTAAAATAGGACAACGTCATTGATTCAGAAGTGTGTTGTTATCACCTTCATATCAAACAAAATTTTTTACTATTGCTTGATATTCTGCAATCCTGTTGATGAGAAGACTCTTTTCTTCTTCAAGTTTTATTAAGAACATGATCCTACTATTAATCACATTGTTACAAATTTCATTTTTAATTTCCTTTGGTAGTTACAATGATCTTTGGTAGTTTTAAGGATGTGGGAATTTGAGCATATATTCCATACAACAAGTGCAATGGTGACATCCCAATATCTCTTTTCGGATAATACGGTCAAGACACAATGCATCGTAGATATTTTGTACCAACTTTTCTAATTTTCATCCACAAACTTCTAAACAATAGTGATTATATTATTCTTACTTGTATTTCACTTATCTGTTTCCATATGGATAGTACTCCAAAGAATGTGATAATGAATTTATGTAACCATATAAAAATCAATGATTTTTGTAGAAGATAAATTTTGTGCATTGTCATTCAACATATTGAGGAACTTGACAATGAAATAGGATTTAATATTTGATAAAATTGCAAAACCACCTCAAAATTATTCTTCTTGACAGAATTTCCTCGACCCACTTGGTGAAGTAATCCTATGGTGTGAGTATGTGAGTATGTCAATCACTAGAATTTGGATTCAAAGATCCAATGAAATCGAGACCCAATTGTTGAAAGGGTTCTTTAATTATAACAAGCTTCAATGGGAGGGCTACACATTTAGGCCTTCCAACAAATTATTGAAATAATTTACATTTTGAAACCACCTTATTATCCTAAAATTGACAAGGAAATTTCGCAAGTAACCCTACCAAAATTTCTGTTTTGATCCCCGTTGAGGTCTCTTAACGTTCAGAATGGCATAAAATCCCTTTCCGGAAAATCTAGTTTTTAGAACTTGGTCATTTTCAACCTTTTTGGGTTGGGCGCAGTTTTCATTCATGTTACATCAACCAAAACTATGCCCCTCTATTCCTTTGGCACATTCTAGGGAGTGTCAACACTCCAAATGTTGCGCCTCTCAAAGGTGCGCCAAGGCACAAGCGCCATCTTGTTATCACTTTCTAAAGTGTGATGTGGGTGCTAAAAATGTAGTATCGACACTCCCAAAGCTACGCCAAGGCACAAATCCCTTCGTGTTGACATCCACTCAAGTGTGCCATAGGAAAATTTGGTGGCACATTTATTGCACCTTTTGCTATATATAGGCACGTCTGACCTGTCATTTTCACATTACAAAAATGTGAAAATTCTTTTTCTCTGCACATTTTCAACATTCCTGTCAGCCCCATGTGTTGCCATTTGTCACGTTCATGGACCCCACATCATCTCCTTCATCGTTATATATTCCTGGTAAGTGGCCCTTTCCCTTCTTGTGGATTTTTGTGGTTTTTATGTTGGGATAGGTGATTAGGATTGTCGATGATAACAATGAACCTAAGAAGATAACACAATCCCAACCCATTTTGCAAAACCCACCTACAAGCCATTTTTCACTCTCCTTCCAGATCTCAAATTTGGAAGGCTCTACCTCAGAATGGACCCCTGCCCCTTTTCTCCTTTGTCCCCTACTTTGTCAAGGTTAACCCCTTACTATCAAAATTTGAGCTGAGAGAGTAAAGAACCACAAAATAAAGAGAATCAGCCTGTTTTCTTCCACGGCGTAATTTTCATACGTGTTGCACTAAACACAGTCACACCCCTTTGACGCACCATTTAGTCATGTTGCATCAAAAATAGTCATGCCAAGGTGTACTGTGAACTCGTGTAACAAAAGCCCTTTCCCGCACCCTGTAAAAAACTACAAAAATTCCTAAGGCACAGGCACGAGTGCACCTACAATAGCAACAACACTTCATGTTATGTAAACCCTTCCCACAAGCACAAGCTTAACCCCTTGGCACACCTCACCTTGATGTTGCATCTTTTGCATCCGCGCCTTGGCGCACCATAATACTCTGTAACACCAATCATATATGTGCCCAACTAAAAGGCTTCCAACGGCGCAAGTGCATATCCTTGACACCAACATTTGAATGTTGTGTGTAGCCTTTCCATGCCCCATGCCCTTTTTGGTGCTACCTTTTCCAATGCAACACTTTCCCAAAGTGTGCCTTGATTTTCTAAGTCCCTACAACCTATAGTAAAGTTGTGCCTTGCACCCAGAGGCTCATAAATTTCTAACTTTTCATTTTGTAAGATTTTATGGATGACTTAATGGCTAACATGGCCCTTCTGTGATGGACTTCCCTAATTCTTCTTGCAGATCAATAGCTAAACTCAGATCCACACATGTCTTCATCGAGTAAGAAGCCAACCAAGTCCAAGGGTAAAGCCAAGCTAACAGAGCAAGAAATGAAATATAAATACCAAAGGGTTAGGACGCTTGACTCGCTTGCAGAGATGTGATCTTGATATCAGAGATTCAAAACTCAGGCACATTGACATGGAAGACTTCTGGGCCAAAACTAAGAAGGTCACAAGCAGCCCATGGATGGATAAATTGGTTGGCAGTGGTCTGCACTTTGTTGTAGGGATCCCAGTGAGCACAATCAACAATGAGTTTATGATGTTAGTAGGTCATTGTTACAATAAGGACACAAGATGTGTTGAAAATGAGAAGGGCGAGGTGATAATCAACCTTACAAACCACCATTTTGAGATCATGTTGGGTATCCCTCACCACGACATTTTGTAGCAGTGAGCTAGGAGGACTACATGAAGAAATGGACTGAAAATGAAGAAAAATGTATGTAGTTAATGGATGAAGTGTACCTCAGGAATTAGAAGGTGACAAGCAGGTGGCCATAAGTCATTCATTGCAGTGACTTTTTAGAGGAGCTAAGTCACACAATCACTTTCCTAAGTAGGGTGTTTTGACTCCCTGATGCCCATTACTTTCATAAGTGGATGCTCAGGTATTTGGAAACAATGAATAAAAATATTCCTGATCAGCGTTTTGATTGGGGAAAGATTATCAGCAACACAATCTCATAGCAACTTCAACAACTTTCAACAAATGGGAGGTTCTATATGAACTCCTATGTAGTATATGGTACTACCTCAAAGAGCGAATAATAAGCAATGGATTGATGTGGGATATGGCCCCAGGTCAGGATATATGAGTACTATCTAGAGTTAAGACTAGAGAACAACATAGCCCAATTCAGTAAAATCAATGATGTCTTCTTCTATGGCATCATCTACCTCTTGAGGCCCAACATGACTTACGGTCGATGACCAAAAGCATGATCACCACCACAAAGAAGTGGGGAGAATTATTCATGTAATTCTCCACTTTCACCTATCTCAGAGCTGCTAACTTCTTAGGAGAGCCCACCAGATTACCAAGGTATGCGGGACCCAAACTGATCCTATTGGAGCTGTCTAGACAGCTCATCACATACCATGAGAAGTGTTTGAAAAGGAAGAAGGGTGGAACTCCATTCCCCCTCACGGTGGGTAGATATAAATGCACTTCACAAGGCAAGGTCCAAGAGATGTATGCAGAGCTTGAGATTCTCAATCTGAAGCATAATTTCCTAGCAAGGCCAACCTTTGATCCTTGTGGTTGCCTTCCAAGAGCAAGGATCAATCCAATTCACATCCCTCAGATCGAGGATATCTACATTGACCTAAATCATGAAGTTGAGCTCAGACGAAAGGATCACTCCCGACTGGCCCTGACAGAGATCATTCAATATGGTGTGGCTATCATCCCAAAGGATTTCTAAGAATGATTAAGAAGTTGATCAATTTTATCTAGACATGGATGGAGACAGGTTGGCCGTTTGTTGAAATTGATAGGAACAAGGCCCCTCGGACTATAAAGGAAAGGGTCAAGGGCATTCTGCAACGCACCAAGCATTAGTGCAATAAAAATGGTATCATCTACCTTGGAGTAGAATTTACAACGTCTCCTTGGATAATGCACCATCCAGTGAAACATCTACCCGAGGGTAAAGGAAAGGATAAAGTAGGAGAGGCAAGCACTATTCAGGAGAAAGCTCTTGAAAGCCCTCCTACTACCGCAGAAGAGCAAGTTGTGGACTTAGTGTCCCCAAGAGAAGAAGAAGCGGTAAGTGCTCCAACGGACACATCCACTCAAGATGTTGTCATTGCTATAATTAGCGAGGTCCCAACCACTCCCTCTCCTACTCCTCCTTCCCCTCCTCATGTCGCTCAAGCAACCACTCCTTTGGTTATGTCTTCTCCTCCATCTTCTACCGTTTCCCCTCTCTCTTCCTCCATCTTCTCTTCCCTTACGGATCTGTCCCTCAGCATTTCTTACCACATCTCGCAAATCCCTTCTACCCCCATGGCCTCCTCTCTTGTAGTGACTCCTATTCCCGTGAGCGTTGGTATTTCAGCCCCTTCCTCCATGCCACCACCAAATGTTTCGACACACTTCCCCATGTCCACTACAGTCATTCTTCCTTCCACCCCTGTTTCCTCTTTGTCCTCTAGTCCCACTCCCCTAAGTCTAGAATGGATCTCCGAACACCTGAGTCAACACAAGAGGAAAGTCCCTATTGTACCTATGGACTTCTCTCATTATTCCGGCTAAAGGGCCTAAGAAGCAAAAGGCTATAACCCACTTCTCTCAAAGCGCTTCAGGCCAAAGGGTTATGGAGATCGCATACCCTGATCCCACAAAGAAGAAAGAATATCTGTCTCCTACAAATTTTATAGTGACTCAGGTCACAATGGGAACATCATCAGAGAGCCTGTAAGGAGAGGCCTTATTTGCAGTGGATTCCCTTTGCAAGAAGCTTCAAGAAGCAAAGGAAGAGAAGAGAATATTAAAAGAGAAAAACAAGCATCTTCTCTAAGCCCTGCAAAATATGGGTAATGCCCCTCCTATAACTACCACCGATACTCCCAAAGTTCTTATTCAGGAGAAGATAAATGAGTACACCAAGATCGGCAAGCAAGGTGAAGCAGTGTCCACCTGGAGAGAGCAGATTCTCAAAGATAGTGAGGAAGTGATTACAAATTTCATAGAGCTCTATCAAAATATCGATCAAGAGAAAAAGAACTCCATGCAATAATAAGACCTATCTCTGAAGAGTTAGACCATGCCAGGTTGCAACATGAGAGATTCCAGAAAGATGCTCAACTTCCTTCAAATCGATGACTTGTTAAAATTCGGCATCTTCGATCACCCACGAGCACCCAATAAATTCCTTACTGATTTAGACTATCGAGTTGACCAAATGGATTTTTTCTTAGAAAAGATAGACAAAATCAAGGAGGAAGCCTGGATGCCATACATCAAATGGACCGAGATCATCTTCTGAATGTCTCGAGGATTGCTCGACCCAGCGTATGCCTTGAGGAAGGTAGGTGATACTATTCATCTTTTCAAGGGAATCACGTCTCAAGGTTTCACGTCGAGAGGCCACTTTTGATGTATAATTTATCAACAACCTTCTCGGCTGTCGCAACTTCATTAGGTACACGATGGAGGTAGGAAACGAATACTTCAAACTCCTAAAAGACTCGAGACATGAATGAGAAACTTTCGAAGTCATCAGGGATCACACCAACGGTCCCGTTCAGGATCAACTTCAGGCGATGGTTAGCAAGTTCAAGGAGTATCGAGCTCAGTTTCACATCACCTCTCCTGAGAAGAGCCAGGACACTGCTTTCAAGCCAAGGGGATGACGATGAATAGGCTCCTTCCTCCTCGGGATAAATCCCATTTTTATGAAAGTATTTAAAAGTATGTTGGCACAAATGATGACATCATTCATGTTGCACGATGGGATGTTATCATCCACCAAATTGCCCCAAAGTCAACATTTGACTTTTAGATATTTTGTAGATATTTTGTAAATAGTGGTTGGCTCCTTTTTGTCTTCTTTCTCCTCCTCCTATAAATACTTGAACACTTGTTGTATTCAGTGTGAGAAAATTTGTATGAAAAATAGAAGTGAGGAGAGAAAGACTTTGAGCTTTCTTATAACAGAACAAATATTAATACAAAAATTGAGACTTTGTGCTGAATTTCTTTTTATGTGTTAGATCTTTCTTAAGTTAGATCGGCATGCTTATTTTGTGGATTCACCTATAATTTTGTCATTTGTTTATCAGTATTTCTTTTTTTGTTTATGTGAGTAAGTTTGGCTCTATTTTCTATCGGCTCAAAACATAAACACTCTGACCTTTCTACTTTGGAATTCATTTCTTTTCTCCATTCAAATCCATCTTTCTTCTATTCCTTTCTTCATTCCTTTTTGTTCTTCTTGAAACTAACTCTACTGGGATGAGATCCCAAACCCCCCTGAAAGCATAATACTTGTAAGACTTGCACAAATTCCTGCTAGTAGAATAGCAATAAACTAGTTTCGCTTTGTTGTCTCAAAGAGGGGCTATGCCCTGCACACTGTTGGCCTATCTATCCATAGATCTGCCCACCCAATAGATTTTCAAACCAATATTTTTGGCGACTCCACTGGGAAAGAACCAGATCTATGTGAGTGTTATGTCAGCTAAAAGACACCAACAATTTTTAAAGCTGCTGGGGAGACTAAGAAAATAGATAAAACTATAAAAATCACTACCTGTTTGCAAATCTTAACTCTTTGTTTAAAATCCAAAAATTTGCAAAAGTGATCCAAACTAAAAATTTTCTTAAAATATCCATAGATCTGGACCAGTTAGAAATCTTTAGTTCACTGATTTTTTATAAAAATCTTTGTGTTTTCATAGATCTGAGATTCTGATAGTTTTACAAATATTTTCAAACCCTTGCAAAAATCAAATCTAAGATCCGAAAATCAGCTTACTAAGTTAACCATCATTTTATCCTTGCTAATCTTTTTCATTAAACTGCAATCGGTTTTCAAAAGAGGGATAAAATTAGATATTTAAAAATTACATGTTGCTGATTTTTGTTTGAAAAATTAGAAAATCAACAAGTACAAACAAAAAGAGTTTTTATAAATCTACCCCAAATCACTACAGACCTGAATAGATACACTGGCAGGTGAGCCATTTACCCATAGTAGGAGAGCTCATGGAGAAGTTGATCCTATTTTTGATCTACTTCAGAGGCACAATTTCAGTATTACACCAAAGACGTTTCTCGTCATCGAGTTCAAATTGATCAATCACCTAGAAGTGCCTCGCCTCCATGAAAGAACCGGTTTTCACAAGGGGCTTCCACATCAATTTGTAATGCCTTGTTACTAAGTGGAACCACAATCCTAGCTCACATCCTCTTTCCAGCTTTTCAAATGGCAGTACCATCGGGAAACGCGTTATGGGCCTCGCATTTCCACATCTAGTTCATGCACTCCCTCATGGAAACCGCAAGAATTTCCCAAGATTTTATGGGAGTGGAAATCAAAGCATGGATTCACATATATCTGCATTCATTATGTCATACAGCATCCTAGATGTGACCCATGAAGATGTTTCGGTATGCCTCTTTCTAGAGACCTTGCAAGGACCTGCAGCAAAGTGGTTCCAACACTTGCCGCCGGATCTATCACCAGTTGGGCCACATTACGAACTACGTTTGAAGATAGGTATAAGCCTTTAGAAGATGCATTTTCATTACTATCAAAGATTACTCACTTGAAGAAGGAGGCCAATGAAACCATGCGTGATTTTATCACTGTTTCAATTCGCTAATTAACCGTGTGCCACCTGCCATGTTGCCAACACCAGAAAATCAAAAGTGTTTCTTTGTGAATGTCATGAGCTCAAGAATAAGTTTCTTACTCTTAGAAGAAAAAATCAGCACCTTGGTCCTCGCTCAAGATGTGGCCATTCGGATAGAAGATATCCTATTTATATCTAGCAAGTTAAAACGAGATCCATCCGAACCTAAGGCTTCAACTCCTTCTCAAGCCACTTCATCGATCCGTATTTCAGAAGATGGCAAATGACTTGCTCACATTAAAAAAGTAATTAGATCAAACTTCATCTACCACTTTGTACTAGGATATCCGATGGAGGAACTTCACTCCCAACAACGCCCCACAAAGGTCAGTGTTTTCTGTTGTTGCTCCAAGGTTAGCACTTGAGGCCCCTCTGGTTAATGCCTTGGTCAAGATCGAAGAAGAGGAGCAAATTTATGAATAACCTTCATCACAAGGTGAAGATGATCAAGATGTTGGTGAACCGACTGGCGACTCTACGATCGGGTATATGGAATTTGAGGATGAGGAGTCTGATGAAGAAGAGGGTACCCAAGGGTATGCAAGTGGATAGTCATATGTTGTTTTCACCCACTCATAAGGAAAAGAAGCAGAAGTTGTTGCCAGGATACAAAAGGAGAAGACTGTGTCGAACACACCTCTAACCATTTCTAAAAGAGGTAATCCTCTTCCTACTCAACCTCCTATTAAACCTTTTATGAAGAAATATTTTCCTCCCATCTCTCCTCCAAATCAGCCTTCTTCTATTTCCATAAAGACCAGTAACCCTACCCTACCATCGTGAAATGAGGGACTCATTCCTTCATCAATGCAACCCTTGGTCGCATTCGACATAATCGATCATGCTAAAAAGACCAAGATTCAAATGTCTGAGGCTGAATATCTTCAGTCTAACCCCGAGCAGCTTGTAAGATTGACCAAATATATCCAAAGCCAAGCTTGTCATCCCCTCTCTTGTCTCCCTGAAAGGAATCCTTTCCACTCCTCATCTCACATAAATGTTACCTTGACTTCTACATCAGGAAAAATTGAACCTTTTTATCTCTCCCTCCTAATCAATGGTCACAAACTAAGCAATTGCATAATTGATTTTGGGGCTTCCGATAATGTCACACCAGCAAAGGTCACTCACACTTTAGGCCTCACTCTTACCAAGCCTTTCGGCAGATGTTACTCCATGGAAACCAAATAGGTTCCATTAATTGGTCAGATCAAAGACGCACAGTTCGCATTTGCAGATTCCCAGAGAAAAGGGTAAAGATGACCATCCTCGTTGCTGATATCCCAGCAGCATATGGAATTCTACTAGGGAGAAGCTTTTGCAGAGAATTCGGTGGAGAGATTCATATGGACTGGTCCAAAGCCAGAATCCCCATCAAGGGTGTAATGCAGACATTGGAGCCTAAATCACAAAAGAAGTACCTGGTCACCAACTCTGATGACCCCAAGGCCCAAATTCTCTTCGAATCATCAGGGATGGGGAACTACTTCTTATCCATTGAGTCTAATAGAATGGATGTTCTCATCCAGGAGGAGGACCTTAACAAGATATGGACACTACAGTTTGATGGCAGTTGTGCAACAAGTGGATGTGGCACTGGAGCTATCCTGATATCTCCTGAAGAGGAGATTTTCCTCTTTCTTTCAAATTGTAGTTTTTCAATACAAACAATACCGTTGAGTATGAATCTTTGTTACTCGGTATGCAAGCTGCAAAGGAAAGAGGAATCAAGAATCTAAAAGCACAGGGTGACGCCGAACTGATCGTCAACCAGATAAAAGGGGTGTACCAAGTGAAGAATGACAGACTCAGGCACTACCGCAATGTAGTATGGGACAACATTGAGGAATTTGATGCTTTCTCAATAAAATCCATTCCAAGAGCTCAAAATGACATGGCTGATTCATTGGCCATCTCATAGATCTCTTATGCACCCTCACTCAAGGTTGAAAATAGACACGTATACCATTAAGGTAGTCTTTCGCCCTGCTTTCTCAATAAAATTTGTTCCAAGAGCTCAAAATGACATGGCTGATTCATTGGCCGTCTCAGTGTCTCTTATGCTCCCTCACTCGGGTTGAAAATGCAGACATATACCATTGAGGTAGTATTTCACTCAAGCGTGCTGCATAATTCTCAACACTGAAATTATTTAATGATGACAATCAACTTGTTGCTTTTCTAGAAAAAGTTGATAATTTCAATGAGCTTCATTTTGAGGGATCTACTTCTGCATGTCATGAATCATCACTAGTCAAGCAAATGAATCAAAAGAAGGCGATGGCATATGTCAGCTCAAGGGAAATAAAATTCTGAAGGGTTTAGTCTCTTTGGAACGATTGTTTGACAAACATGATCGTTTTGTCAAGAAGAAATGACAAGATGATCCTAAATCCTCTCCAGAGACCGAATCTGTCAACCTGGGTACTGTAGAACATCCACAGTTTGTGAACATTGGGAAATGTTGTACACCTGAAGAAAAGTGGAAGTTTTTCAAATTGCTGAAGAAATATATGGATGTATTGGCATGGTCTTATGCTGATCTAAAGTCTTTCAAGCCTAAGGACATTCAACATGACATCCCGTTAAAGGATGATGTCAAACCCTTTCACCAAAAACAGAGGCATTACAATCCCAAGATCTCGGTACCATCCAAGTGGAAATACAAAAAATGTTGGATGTGAGATTCATCTTTCCTATCCATCATAGTACCTGGGTTGCAAACATCATGCCCGTATGAAAGAAGAATGGTGAGATACGCATATGCGTAGATTTTCACAATCTGAATCAGGCATCCTTGAAGGACAATTACCCGCTGCCCATAATGGATCAAGTTCTGTAGGTAGTAACCGGTTCAGAGATGTTGTCCATGCTTGATGGTTTTTGGGCTATAATCAGATTGAAGTCTCACCTAAAGACCAATTCAAAACAGCATTCACTACTCCCTGGGGCACATTCACCTATAGCAAGATGCCTTTTGGCTTGACCAATGTTGGTGCCACCTTTCAGTGAGTGATGGACTTTGCATTCAAAGGTATGATGGGAAAGGTCATCGTAGTTTATTTGGATGACTTAACTGTGTTCTCAAAAAAGTGAAGTGATCATTGTGATCATTTGGAGCAAGTATTGATTAGATGCCGAGAACATGGGATTTCCCTAAATCTAAAAAGTCTATTTTTGGGGTCACCGAAGGAAAGTTGTTGGGACACTTTGTCGCAAAGAAGGAAGGAACAAAGATAGACATTGAAAGGGTTAAGGCTATTCAGAGCCTTAACTTACCCACAAGCAAGACCGGTGTTCACTCTTTCTTCGGAAAGGTGAATTTTCTCAGACGCTTTGTCCCTGACTTCACTAAAAAGAATCTTCACATATCAAATATGATGAAAGGGTCACAAACATTATGGTGGAGTGATGAAGGAAATACATCATTTGAGGATATAAAAGCCTCTCGTTGCTTATGCACTGTCCCGTTATGTCCCGACTTCTCCAAGGATTTTATCATGTACAGTTATGCATCCACGCATACTGTATCTACCATCTTAATGTAGAAGAAATATGAGGATGTTGAATCCCCAATCGTGTTCATGAGCTCCCCTCTCAAGCTTCATGAATTGAAGATGTCTCAGTTAGAAAAACATGCCTTCGTAGTAGTCAAAGTAGTCAATAACTTCTGGTACTACATCCTAAACTCTCATACGGTAGTGCTGGTTCCTGACACGACAATTAAGTCTATCCTAACTCAACAGAGTTAGGAAGCTTACGAGGGAATTGGATCACAAAGGTCCAAGAGTATGATCTAGACATCAAACCAACCAAGTTGGTAAGAGGCAAGGGCCTATGTCAGCTTATGGCTGAAAACAAAGATTCAGAGGTCCCTAAAGAGAAAGTTGATCACATCGACGGGAGCAGGGTGAACTTAAGAAAGTAGATTCTCTACCTATGGTTCTATTTGTTGTGACCAGCGACGAGTGGTATTCTGACATCACTTTCTTTCTCACTTACGGTGAGTGTCCAGCCCATCTAATTTCAAAGGAAAAGTAGACTGTAAAGCTCAGGGCAGCTAGATATGTCATATGGGATGACGGTTTATACAAGCATGGGATTGATGGGATCTTCTTGCGATGCGTTGAAAAACCGCAATAGATCAAATTGCTTGAAAGTTTTCATGACTTGGCCTACGTAGCGGTCACTTCTCCTCATCCGTAATAGCACATAAGATCATCTGGGCCAGGTACTACTGGCCAACACTATTTCAGGATACAACCACCTGGGTAGCAAAATGTGAGCTCTGCCAATAGTTTGTTGGCAAACCAAAATTGGCTACTTTTCCCCTCAGCCCGTCATTATTGATGAACCATTTAGGAAATGGGGAATTGACTTTATCAGAGCACTACATCCCCAATCAAGTGTTGGACATAGTTATGTCCTAACAAAAAGATTACTTCACCAAATGGGTGGAGGCCATACCTGTTAAGAATTTCACCTCTGAAGTTGTTTGCAACTTCATCAAAGAAAATATCATCATGAGATTTGGCATCCCACACAAGATTGTTGCTGATAATTCTTCCAACTTCTCCTCACGGGAAGTTATCAGTTTTTACTATGGATACAGAATAACCTTGGCCCATGCCTCATATTATTACCCCCAATGAAATGGTCAAATAGAATCCAAGTAATAAGAACATCGTGACCATCATATGGAAGCTAGTCGATGAGAATCAATAGGTCCCCGCACAAGTCATTATACAATGCTTTGTGGGAAGACCGTATTAATCAAGAGGTCTCTCGGTATGTTAGCTTTTCAAGTGTTATATGGAATTGACGTTGAGCTCCCCATTTCCACAGAAATTCCTGCTCTACACTTGGCACGAGCAATCAAAGATGAGACTTTCCAGAATTCTCTGGAAAAGAGGATCTTGTGTCTAATGAACTTGAAGAAAATAGAGTAAGAGTGGTCGACAGGATCACCGAACATCATAATCAAGTCAAGAGACTATTCGATAAAAAGGCTAAGTAGAGGGATTTCTAGGTAGGATATCTCGTCCTTCTATGGGACAAGCGAAGAGAGCCAAAGGGCATGCACGGGTAATTTTATTCTCTTTGGAGGGGCCATTCAAGATCGACAACCGAATAAAGAGAGTAGATTCTATCTCTCGTATCTAGATGGAACTGAACTCCATCTTCCCTACAGTGGGAAACATCTCAAAATATTCAGGAAGTAGAGCTTTTTCTCTTCTTTGTATAATTTGTTTTAGTTGTATGTTTGTTTTTGTCGTGTGTTTGATTTCTATTGGTTGTGTGTTTTTCTTTATTTTTCATCGCCCTTCTTTTTGACTATGTAACCCAATGGATAGGCACATGTAGATCTAGGATTCTCTACCCTTAAGCTTCACTCAAAGATAGTCCCCAGAAAGAGCCATTTGTTATCCTATAAAATTGACAAGGGCAATTTTGCAGGTAACCATACCAAAAATTTCCATTTTGGTCCCCCATTGAGGTCCCTTAATGTTCAGAATGGCATAAAATCCCTTTCCAGAAAATCTAGTTTTTAGAACTTGGTCATTTTCAACCTTTTTGGGTTGGGCACAGTTTTCATTCGCATTACATCAACCAAAACTACGCCCTCTATTCCTTTGGCACATTCTAGGGAGTGTCAACACTCCAAATGTTGCACCTCTCAAAGGTGCACCAAGGCTAAGCGCCATCTTGTTATCACTTTCTAAAGTGCGTTGTGGGTGCTAAAAATGTAGTGTCAACACTCCCAAAGTTATGCCAAGGCATAATCCCTTCGTGTTGACATCCACTCAAGTGCGCCATAGGAAAAATTTGGTGGCACATTTATTGCACCTTTTTCTATATATAGGCGCGTCTCGACCTGTCATTTTCACATTACAAAAACGTGAAAAGTCTTTTTCTCTGCACATTGTCAGCATTCTTGTCAGCCCCATGTGTTACCATTTGTCATGTTCGTGGACCCCACATCGTCTCCTTCATCGTTATATATTCCTGGTAAGTGGCCCTTTCCCTTCTTGTGGATTTGTTGTGGTTTTTATGTTGGGTTAGGTGATTAGGATTGTTAATGATAACAATGAACCTAAGAAGATAACACAATCCCAACCCATTTTGTAAAACCCACCTGTAAGCAATTTTTTCACTCTCCTTCCAGATCTACAAATCTGGAAGGCTCTACCTCAGAATGGACCCCTACCCCTTTTCTCCTCTATCCCTTGCTTTTCCAAGGTTAACCCCTTGCTATCAAAATCTGAGCTGAGAGAGTAAAGAACCACAAAATGAAGAGAATCGTCTTGTTATCTTCCATGGCGTAATTTTCATACATGTTGCACTAAATGTAGTCACACCCCTTTGGTGCACCATTTAGTCATGCTGCATCAAAAATAATCACACCAAGGCACACTGTGAACTCACGCAATAGAAGCCCTTTCCCACACCCTATAAAAAAATACAAAAATTCCTAAGGCCTGTGCACGAGCACACCTACAATAGCAACAACACTTCATGCTATGTAAACCCTTCCTACCCCGCAAGCTTAACCCCTTGGCACACCTCACCTTGATGTTGCATCTTTTGCATCCACACCTTGGCACACCATAATAATCTATAACACCAATCATATATGTGCCCAACTAAAGGGCTTCCAATGGTGCAAGCGCATATCCCTTGACACCAACATCTGAATGTTGTGTGTAGCCTTTCTACACCCCACGCCCTTTTTGGTGCTTCCTTTTCCCATGCAACACTTTCCCAAAGTGTGCCTCACTTTTCTAATTCCCTGCAACCTGTAGTAAAGTTGTGCCTTACATGCAAAGGCTCATAAATTGCTAACTTTTCATTCTCGTAAGCTTTTATGGATGACTTAATGGTTAACATGGCCCTTCTTCTGATGGACTTCCTAATTATTCTTTCAGATCAATAGCTAAACTCAAATCCACACATGTCTTCATCGAGTAAGAAGAAAACCAAGTCCAAGGGTAAAGCCAAGCTAACAGAGAAGGAAATGAAATATAAATACCAAAGGGTCGGGATGCTCGACTCACTTGCAGTGTGATCTTGATATCAGAGATTCAGAACTCGGGCACATTGACATGGAGGACTTATGGGCCAGAACCAAGAAGGTCACAAGTAGCCCATGGATGGATAAATTGGTTGGTAGTGGTCTGCACTTTGTTGCAGGGATCCCAGTGAGCGCAATCAATAATGAGTTTATGATGTTGGTGGGCCATTGTTACAATAAGGACACAAGATGTGTCGAAAATGAGAAGGGAAAGGTGATAATCAACCTCACGGCTGACATTTTGAGATCATGTTGGGTATCCCTCACCACAGAAATTTTTAGCAAGTGAGCCAGGGAGGACTACATGAAGACATGGACTGAAAATGAAGAAAATGTATGCAGCTTAATAAATGAAGTGTACCTCGGAATAAAAAGGTGAAAAGCAGGTGGCCACAAGTCATTCATCGCAGTGACTTTTCAGAGTAGCTGAGTGACACAATCACTTTCCTAAGTAGGGTGTTTGGACTCCCGATGCCCATTACTTTAACAAGTGGATGCTCGGGTATTTGGAAACAATGAATAAAAATGTTCTCGATCAACGTTTTGACTCGGGAGAGATCATCGGCAAAGACAATCTCAGAGTAGCTTCAACAACTTTCAACAACTGGGAGGTTCTATATGAACTCCTATGTAGTATATGTTGTTTCCTCAGAGAGGGACTACCCAGAATTGAATCGGTGTGGGATATGGCCCCAGGTCAGGATATACGAGTACTATCCAAAGTTAAGACTGGAGAACAACGTAGCCCATTCAATAAAATCAACGATGTCTTCTTCTATGGCGTCATCTACCTCTTGAGGCCCAACATGACTTGCACAGACGACCAAAAGCGTGATCACCACCACAGAGAAGTGGGGAGTGTTATTCACGCAATTCCCCACTTTCACCTATCTCAGAGCCGCTAACTTCTTGGGAGAGCCCACCAGATTGCCAAGGTATGCGGGACCCAAACTGATCCTGTTGGAGCTGTCTAGATAGCTCATCACATACCATGAGAAGTGTTTGAAAAGGAAGAAGGGTGGAACTCCATTCCCCCTCACGGTGGGCAGATACACCTGCACTTCATAGGGCAAAGCCCGGGAGATGTATGCAGAGCTTGAGTTGCTCAATCTGAAGCATAATTTCTTGGCAAGGCCAACCTTCAATCCTCGTGGTTACCTTTTAAGAGAAAGGATTGATCCAATTCATGTCCCTCAGATCGAGGATATCTACATTGACCTAAATCATGAATTTGAGCTCAGATGAAAGGATCACTCCCGACTGGCCCTGGCAGAGATCATTCAATATGGTGTGGCTATCATCCCAAAGGATTTCAAACAACTGATCAAGAAGTTGATCAGGTTTATCTAGACACAGATTGGGAGAATTGGTCATTTACCAAAATTGATAGGAACAAGGCCCCTCAGACTATAGAGGAAAGGGTTAAGGGCACTTTGCAATGCACCGAGCATTCATGCAAGAAAAATGGTATCATCTACCTTGGAGTAGACTTTACCACATCTCCCTTTGGTAATGCACCATCCAGCCGAACATTTGCCTCGGGGGAAAAGGAAAGGATAAAGTAGGAGAGGCAAGCACTAGTTCAGGAGAAAGCTCCTGAAATACCTCCTACTACCGTAGAAGACAAAGTTGTGGACTTAGTGTCTCCAAGAGAAGAATAAGAGGTAAGTGCTCCAATGGACACATCTACTCAGGATGTTGTCATTACTACAACTGGAGAGGTCCCAACCATTCCCTCTCCTGCTCCTCCTTCCCCTCCTCATGTCACTCAAACAACTGCTCCTTTGGTTGTGTCTTCTCCTCTGTCTTTTACCATTCCCCCTCCCTCTTCCTCCATCTTCTCTTCCCTTACGGATCTGTCCCCCAGCATTTCTTCCCTCATCTCACAGATCCCTTCCACCCCCATGGCCTCCTCTCTTATAGTGACTCCTATTCCCGTGAGCATTGGTGTGTTGGCCCCTTTCTCCATGTTGCCACCAAGTGTTTCGACACACTTCCCCATGTCCACTACAATCGTTCTTCCTTCCCCCTGTTTCCTCTTCGTCCTCTGGTCCCACTCCCCTAAGTCTAGAATGGATCTCCGAACACCTAAGCCAACACAAGAGGAAATTCCCTATTGCACCTATGGACTTCTCTGTTATTCCAGCTAAAAGGGCTCAAGAAGCAAAAGCTATAACCCACTTCTCTCAAAGTGCTTCAGGCCAAAGGGTTATGGAGATCTCATACCCTGGTCCTACAAAGAAGAAAGAATATCTGTCTCCTACAAATTTTACAGTGACTCAGGTCACAATGGGAACATCATCAGAGAGCCTGCAAGGAGAGGCCTTATTCGCAGTGGATGCCCTTTGTAAGAAGCTTCAAGAAGCAAAGGAAGAGAAGAAAATATTAAAAGAGAAAAACAAGCATCTTCTCCAAGCCCTACAAAAATATGGGAAATGCCCTCCTATAACAACCATGACCCTCCCAAAGTTCTTAGTCGAGAAGATAAATGATTACGCCAAGATTGGTGAGCAAGGTGCAGCAGTTTCCTCCCGAGAGAGTAGATCCTCAAAGATAGTGAGGAAGTGATTACAAAGTTCGTAGGGCTCTATCAAAATATAAATCAAGAGAACAAGGAGCTCCAGGAAATAGCAGGACCTATCTCCGAAGAGTTAGACCATGCCAGGTTGTAACACGAGACATTCTAGAAGATTCTCAATTTCCCGACCATGATGACTTTTTGAAATTTGACATCTTTGATCACCTGCGAGCACCCAAAAAAGTCCTTGCTTATTTAGACTATCGGGTTGACCAAATGGATTTTGTTTTAGAAAAGATAGACAAAATCAAGGAGGAAGCCCTAGATGCCATGCATCAAATGGAGTAGATCATCTTAAGAATGTCTCTAGGGTTGCTTGGTGCAGCATACGCCTTGAGGAAGGCAGATGATACTATTCATCTTTTCAAGGGAATCGCGTCGCAAGGTTTCACGTCAGAGGCCACTTTTGATGTAGAATCTATCAACAACCTTCTCTACTGCTGTGACTTCATTGGGTACCTGATGGAGGCAGAAACAAATACTTTAAACTCCCTGAAAGACTCAGAGATGAATGAGAAACTTGTGAAGTCATTGGGGATCACACCAAGGGTCCCGCTCAGGATCAACTTCAGCGATGGTCAGCAAGTTCATGGAGTATCGAGCTCAGTTTCACATCACCTCTCCTGAGCAGAGGCAAGACACTCCTTTCAAGCCAAGGGATGATGATGAATAGGCTCCTTCCTCCTGGGATAAATCCCATTTTTGTGAAAGTATTTAAAAGTATGTTGGCACAAATGATGACATCATCCATGTTGCACCATGGGATGTTGTCATCCACAAAATTGCCCCAAAGTCAACATTTGACTTTTAGATATTTTGTAGATATTTTGTAAATAGTGGTTGGCTCCTTTTTGTCTTCTTTCTCCTCCTCCTTCTATAAATACTTGAACACTTGTTGTATTCAGTGTGAGAAAATTTGTATGAAAAATAGAAGTGAGGAGAGAAATACTTTGAGCTTTCTTGTAACAGAACAAAATATTAATACAAAAAATTGAGACTTTGTGTTGAATTTCTTTGTTATGTGTTAGATCTTTCTTAAGTTATATCTGCATGCTTATTCTATTGGATTCACCTATAATTTTTTTCATTTGTTTATCAGTATTGCTTTGTTTTTTTATGTGAGTAAGTTTGGCTCTATTTACTACCATCCCAAAACATAAACCCTCTGACCTTTCTACTTTGGAATTCATTTATTTTCTCCCTTCAGATCCATCTTTCTTCTATTCCTTTCTTCATTCCTTTCTGTTCTTCATCGGAACTAACTCTACTGGGATTAGATCCCAAACCCCCTAAAAGTAGAATACTGTAAGGCTTGCATAGATTCCTACTAGTAGAATAGCAATAAACTAGTTTCGCTTTGCTGTCTCAAAGAAGGGCTATTCCCTACAAATTTTTGGCCTATCTATCCATAGATCTTCCCACCCGATAGATTTTGAACCAACCCACCTTCTATGCATCTTTGAATAAAGTTTTCTAGGAGTAGTCTACTCTCAAAATTTTATGTGTCGTAACAAGTGTTGAAAAATGACCTTTGCATGCTTGATCATGCAAATATTTTAGGACTTTTTTATATTGTTCCTTATCAACACACCTTAGGACATTAACTTAATAGCTCTTTTCTTCTTAGCACTCAAGTGTTCATGGAATTCTCTTTATGTTAGAAAGTATACAATATCATAGTATCATTCTTTCATTAAACTAACAAACACCACCAATAGTAAGTTATCATTACTTTAACCCTTATTTATTTGATTTTTAGTTTCTTCTTCACTATCAATAATTAGCTTACCAAAACCACGTTTACATACTAATTTAGTAGGCTTGATATCCAAATCAGACTCTTGGAATTTTGTAATCCATGTTCTCCTCCTAGACCCTAATTCTTGTTATGTCAAGATTGATTTTATAACAATATCAGGTGACCATGACTATAGTATGTGAGTTTAAAATATAGTATCTTAATTAATTAAAAACTTTAACCACAACATAAGCTCCTCGATCGTCTACAAATCCATAGCCTCTACCAATATCTTGAGTATTGTCTAACTTGTTTGTCTAAAGTGTGGGATTAGCGTAGATCGTAGATCAAATCTCAAACACTCTTAGTAAAATTGAAATTACCATTCACCTTTCTACTATTACTATATATAGTAATTCCAATTTATCATATTATAAAGTTATGGTTTGCAACCATATTTACAACTAATACAAGTTACACAATTTCACTCATATCTTGAGCCTCGTAACTCTATTTGTCTCACCATTTTCACCATATGGATCATAAAATCCTCTAGCACCATAACATATAAATTTCAACATCTCGTATTCAAATATTGCATATGAACTAACTAATCAATATATATTCATACTGTGACAATACTATCCCATATTATTTCTCATTTACTATTACAACATCTTATGCATCTTGCTTTCAAATCAATGCTCATTTCTCCACCCTTCACCCTTTCGCTTAAAGGGGGGCATATAATTGGGATCATCTTATAATCCCTCTCAGGATACAACACAATCAATTGACACTCCTAATACATTACTATCACAATTTTCTTTGATCTCATTTAAACAAAGGTACAATCATTTTATATAACATTTAATACTTTATATTATTTCAAATCTATTCCACCAAATGACCCAACCTTGGGAAAATCAAAAACCTCTCCATGATTAATCTCCTAAGTACATATTATTTCAAACAATCTTCTATCATTCAAATCAAATCAATCAATTGGTACAATAAGCACATTTACTATATCTCCTAGATGACCTAACTTGGGAGCTGCATTACATTACTATCACTTCCATATGACCTAACTTGGAATCCATCTAGAACTATTCAAATCGGAACAACTATTACTATAGGAGTGGGGAAATGAGACATCATTTCCTTTCCTATACAACTCTTATATGGGTTCTTCAATCGAACAAATAATATTTCAATCATAACTAATGGGAACTAAGTTTTCTCTTTATCCATTTGCAGCCATTAGACATTTTGGGGATGCATTCATGGAGGGAGAGAAAAACTATACATATCTTCCCAAAACTCTTCCTTTGGAAACAGGATTCCCAAATCATCCCATTTTCAAACAAATCAAGTTGGGAACTGATCACTCCCTACCTCTTCTATCAACTTGGAAAACAATTTAAAATCTCTAAATAATTTCAGATATTTCTCCAAGTACTCCCTATGATGGTTTTATATCTCCCCTTAGGCTACATGGTTCAAAAGCATTGATCCATGGTTCTCCATGCTACAATTTTCTACATTCTACATGAACTTTGCAATATGAATTCTCTGGAATCTATACAAGTATGTTCCTTACTTCCTTTACACTACTTGAATTTAATTCAAATAACATAAAGGGGGAAAATGTAGGCATCAAATCAAGCACATATTACTATTTTACTATGTTGTTAGTATGTTGTTATGTGTATGGATATTAAGTGCAAAAATTATTCATTGGTGACACAATCCTTTGTCCATTGTAGTCTTTTATTTGTAATCAATTTCCTAGGCATAGTGGAACTTCATTCACTCAAAATTGAACACTCACCCAAAGCACGTGAATCCTGCAAGGTCTCTCCTTAGTTTTGGATTGTCAATATGTTGGCATGCACAATCATGTTTACCATTACCAACTATCCATTCAATCATAGTTCATTACGAAAATCACAAAGAATCACATGAAATAAGGAAACATGATAGATAAAACCATTACTACAATTAATTTTTGTATGACATCACCATATTTAGATAAAGACATTGTCGGGATCCAACCATAACTATACATTAATAACCGGAAGGATTGTATAACAAAAGATGAAGGTTAAGTGCAAAAATATGGGGGTAAAAAAGAGGAAACAAATCCGATTTTAAGTGAAATGTGAGCATGTTATGGGAAAATGCAAACACATTATGAATTATAAGTTTTTCTTTTATTAATATTTATACTTTGTCATTTCTTATATTTTAAATTTATTTTAGTAAATATAAGAAGTTAGGGTCACTCTACACCTTATGGAACTAGTCTCATAGTTCCATTTGTCATGATTTGAAAGATAATTTAGTAGATTCTAATCTTGTCGACATAAGTATTTTTCAGATTCAACATTTAGCCTAAAGCTTTTAGGGTTTAAATTATACAATCGATATCAATTTTGTGAAACAATATAGTAATTTATTAGGTTTTGGGGTCTTCTTGATTGGTTATTGATATTTGTAGGAGTTTTAGATGTGTCAATACTATATTTCATAATTCTCACAACTCCCAAAGGTAGAAACAGCTTCTTGAATATATGGACTAATGCAATTCCTTATAACATATAATAAATCAAAACAAAAATGCAATTTTTTATCAATTCAAATAATTAAGGGAATGGTCATTGTGAGGTCTATGAAGGATCTGAAACATCATGAGGAAAATGGGAGCGATTAGAAAAATCATGAGATCTTCCTCAAGGCTTCCCTCATTCTCTCAATGTTATCCCTATCCCAAGAATTTCCTCTAGTGCTCTATTTTGGTCCAACTCTTCCCTGACTAGTTCAATTGGGTTTGTTTGCTCAACTAAGAAGCTTCAAATCTAGGCCCCTTTAAATATATTCCTCTCTTCTCGAGATAGTATTGTCATTCCATAATTTTCTAAGACAACTAAACCACCTATTTCACTAATCTAGTTTCTCAACATTAATCCAAAGACTCCTCTCACTTTCCTTCACAAAACTTTCCCTTGCATTGACAAGAGCAAAGTTCAATGATCACTTCTTGGTTAGTCTACTCTACAAACTCTTCATGCAAGCTATAAGCATCCCTAAAACCCATTCTTAATCTCGAGGAGGTATGAAAAGTTTTTTTAACATAACCTTCCATTATCTTCTCCATTCACTATCCACTCTCTTAGACTAGCCTTCCCACTTTCTAGTCCTATCTGGGTGTTATGTTGATTGTATCTTCAGATTTAAACACATACTAAACAAGTTAAGGGAATTTTAGAGTACCCATTAAGGGTTTCTAGTTGCATTAAGATTTTTAGGTTTGAACTCTAAAGATAAATACCACTTCCTTCATTAAATTGAACTAACAATTAGGTATAGGTTTGTATTTGTTGTTTCTCCCCTAGACTGTCACTCACACCTCAACATGCACCCAATAAACCTTCCAATTTTCCTTTTAATCTACTAATAGACCTCCTTAGCATCATATCTACCAATTTTAAAGCTTCAAACCTAAACCCTCAACCCCAAAACCTAAACCCTAAATCCTAAACCCTATTTTTACCACCTTTAACCCTAAACCCTAAAAAAGTTAAACCATGAGCCCTAAACCTCGAGCCTTAAACCCTAACCTATACCCTATACCCTATACCCTTAGCCCTAAACCCCAAACCCTAAATTTGAAACCATGATCCCTAAGCCCTAAGCCGTAAACCCTAAACCCCGAGAGCTAAATCCTGAATTTTCAAACCTCGAACACTAAACCCTAATCTCTAAACCTTAAACCCTAAACCATACACCCTAAACCCTAAACAATGCACCCTAAACCCTAATCCCTAACCCATAAATCCTAAACCCTAACTCTAAACCATGAGCCCTAAGCCCCTAATGACCTCATCCCTAAGCCCTCAACCCTAAACCCTAAACCCTATTTTTATATACATGAACCCCAACCCTAAACATGGAAACCTAAACAATCTTAATCTCACTCCCACTCTCTTTTCCTCTCACACTCTCACTAACTATTTGTCTATTTTGAATCAAACAAAATTAAGTTTTATATATGACTCAAATAGGAGGGCATGACAACAACAAGGAGACCTCAAGATTGTTTAAAATCCCTCTAGTCTATAGTAGTGATTACAAAGTGAAAACTACTATTGATATTCTACACTACAAGGATCGATAAACCTCATATATTTCTAATAGGTCTTGCATGAGTGGGTTAATATTTTTGAATATCACTATTAGGACCATATTTCCTAGTATTTTCCTAGAAATATCATTGAGTTTTCATGTACAACTACCTTATTCATTATAGGTGGGACGAGTAACTAAATAGATATGGCATCTACTTTGTGCCTTGCAAATCATATCACACATCTTTGCCAAACCTATTTTTTCCCACATATACTTGCGCTCTTGAATGTCATTTTCTTTATATTGTGAAACAAATTTCACATTTCATATATTTCACATTCCTCTCAAATTGCCATCTTACACAAGCAATGAACATATCAAGCTTTGTTCTTTGAATGAAACCTTCATTCCCAACAACTTACAATTGAAAAAATTATTCAAAAGAGCGTCAAAAACATTTCTTTGTACCATATTGTTCTTGGATATCTAACATTTCCCTCTTTTAAAATATCAACAAATGAAAGACATCAAATTTTGATGACTTTCTTTAAATATTCAACCTACAAGGTAGATGAACCCTTTTCAGTTGAATACTCTCTATCAATACTAATAATAATGGGTAAGACACAAAACATTAAAATGAGTGAAATAGTTCCCATGTGATGGGAAAAAGAAGATAGTTGTATTGGGTAACATTTCTTTGTACCAAATTATTCTTAGATATTTGACACTTCCCCCATTCAAAATATCAGTAGATGAAAGGAATTAAATTGTGATGACTCTAAGTGAATGTTATACCTACAAAGTAGATGAACCCTTTTATTTGAATACTCACTATCAATACTAATAATAAAAGGTAAGACACAAAACATTACAATGAGTGAATGGGTAGGCCTAAACCCTAAGCCCTAGATCGTACATCGTAAACCCTAAACCGTTAACCCTAAACCCTAAACTATAACCCCTAAATCCTAAATCCTAAACCATAAACCCTAAACCGTATTTTTACCACCCGAATTCTAATCCCTAAACTCTAAACATTAAACCCTAAACACCGAGCATTAAAACCTAAACCATAAACCATAAACCTTGATCCCTAAACCCTAAACCATAAATCTTAAACCCTAAACCATAAACCTCAACCCAAAACCCTATAACCTAAACCCTAAGCCCTAAACCCTAACAACCCTAAACCATAAAACCTAAACTTTAATCCCTAAACGTTGAGCCCTAAACCCTAAGCCCTAAGCCCTAAAACCTAAAACCTAAATGCTAAACCCTAAACTATAAATCATAAACCTTAAAACTTACACACTAAGGCATCAACCCTAAACCTTGAGCCCTAAACATTGATCCTTAAAGCCTAAGCCCGAACCCCAACCCTAAATCCTAACCCATGAGCCTTAAACTTGAAACCCTAAACCTTGTGCCCTAAACCCTAAACCACATCCCTTAAACCTTTAACCTTAATCCCTAAATCCTAAACCATAAATCCTAAACCATAAACTCTTATTCTTAAACCCCGAGCCCTAAATTCTAAAGCTTAAACCCTAAACCCTATTTTTACCACCATGAACTTGAAACCCTAAACCCTAAGCCCTAAAAAAATTCTTAAATTACCTCCTACACTTCCAAGACTCTCTAACATCACCTCCAGATACTTAATATATATCTTGAACTCTCTCGAGAGGGTGTTTGATTAACTCGTAATCGAATTTTTAGGCCTCTCAAGGAATTTATCTTCCATCAAATCACACTCGAACTCATCAATCATCATATCTAATCATCCTTGCACATTGAAACAAACTTAAAAAAATTGTTAATAATTTTTTTATCTAGGTTAATGAGTGGTACTTGAGGTAGGTTGGCCAAAGGAAGGATGCACCATTGACCAGGAAGCAAAAGATGTATTCCCTAACCTTGTAAAGTAGGTACTCATCCATAATATAATTTTAGCATATTTTAAGACAAAATTAGGGATTTTATTCCATGCTCATGGGAAAATTCATGAGTCCATATATTTGATCGGTTTCACTACCTTTGGGAGTTGTGAGGTTTTTAAATTCTAATTTTGACACATTTAACACTCCTACAAATGTCAGTAACCAATCCAAAAGGCTACAAAACCCAAAAAATAACTATATTCTTTCCCAAAATAGACATCGATTGTATAATTTAATTCCTAAAATCTATAGCTTTGAATGCCGAAATCCTGAAAAATGCATATGAACGACCAAGTTAGCATATGAAAAACCATCTTCTAAACCATGACAAATGGAGCTGTGAGACTAGTTCCATAAGGTGTAGAGTGACCCTAACTTCTTATATTTACTAAAATAAATTTAAACTATAAGTTTTTCTTTTATTAATCTTTATACTTTAAAAAGTATAAAGATTAATAAAAGAAAAATTACACTTAAACCATTGATTTTAGTAAATATATCCCTCCCACAAGCATATACCATATACACATAACAAATAGGAACATGCTCGCATTCTAGGTTTTGCGGTTTGAAAATCCCGACCCATGGGCTTGGATTTTCCTAGGATCTCCCACCCTAAGCTTTGGATTGTGCAAGCCGTGAATGGATTAATTTTTGCAAGAAAACATTAAAATATCACGTGTACTCCTCGATATTAATTCTGTTATAACGTAATATTCAAAAAACAATTATACTACGACGTCAACATTATTTGCTCCAGGAGGAGGATAAACTTTGGAAACATCATCCAATAAAATAAATGAACTCCTTCACATTATGAACAGAAGATACAAACCAAAAGACAATCACATAATCTTCATCTTGATTAATGCAAAGCAAGCCAACGCATATAAACACCATAGAGGGAAGGGAAGGTGGTTACAATAAACAGTTATCTACCACCTATCCTTAACTATCCACCCACACACAATAACTACAATGTAATAACAAATGAAATATTACGCTAACATTCCCCCCCTTATTACATTGTTCGTACAAACATACATTTCCTGATAATAGGTCCCCCCCTTAATGAGAACACCGCAAAGAGGGTCTTCACACGAGCATGTGCCTACATGGTCTCGATACACATGGTTTTTCTAAGGTTGACCATAAACCTAGAGGGACAGGAGCACTTTCCGACTGTTCACCTCGGTGGTTTTACAGGATTACCATGAACCAAGAGGATTTTACCTCGGTGGTTTTACAGGCGTACCACGAACCCAAGAGGATGATACCTCGGTGGTTTTATAGGATTACCATGAACCCAACTTTGAGTACCATGCGCTGCTTTCAGTGCTTTTCTGCTCCCCATGATGCTCTTCAGTTTGGAGGTCCCAAACAGGAAACTATGCACCATCTGCACTTTATTGAACAACCAAACAACATAGGAAAACAACAAACAATACTGACAAATATTCCACATTCACTTCTAAGAATCATAGCAATCATGTTCTTAGTTGTAGCCACTGATGTCGATTGTCATTTAGCCAATCTTCAATAGCAAAGGAAACAAATCACTACCACTGGATGTTGCCCTTGACTAAGTCGTTTTCACCCATAATGTGAAATATGAATACTGAGAAAGAAACTGCATCAAGAAACATGCTATCGACTGGATCTCGCCACTTAGACCTTGTTGCACATGGTTCATGTTGCAAGTGAACGTATTCACAAGTGAACCATCTTCTTTTCAAAGCATGGCACTCAGAGGATCAATTCAAAACGAAGAACCATTGGCAAACAACTATGCTCCAGAGTAATCCATTTTCAGCATCCGATCACAAAACAACAGAACACGGAACAAAACAGAAACTGAAATAAACACAAACCAAAAATTGAGGAATATGTCCTCAATACCTTATTCTGCCACAATCTCTATTGGTGGCCTCGTCACTTGCAGCTTGCAAGAGGTCGTTGGATTTCCTCCAACCTCCATTTTCCTCCATCCTCCTATGTTGTTGCTTATAGTACTAGAGATGATGTGAAGCCAATCTCATCAATAGCTAGTACTAGAGATGATGTGAAGCCAATCTCATCAACAGCTTCCTCACTCTCGTTAGAATCTTGTGGATCTTCTATATGAGTAGTATTAGCTCCATTGTGTTTTATATTTCCTTGTAGAACATCTCTTGCTCGGCTATGATAGTTCCACATTGTATGACCTTTCTTCTGACAATAGTGGCATTCAATCTCTTGTTTAGGCCCTTGTTTATTTTTATCTAATTGCACAGCGATTTCCAGTCTCTAATTCTGGAAAAACTTTAAACCTATGCTTACATTTGGCGCATTCATATTCTCTCTCTCCTTCAAGCATTTTTATTGCACCAGATCGTATAACCATTCCTTTTATTGTGATTAGTTTTCCAATATCCTTCACTCTCACGCATCCAATGGATGGTTGGGTTTCTGGGAAATCCATAGTAGAGCCATTCACATCAAGATGAACATGAACATTCTCCTTGATGGCCATATCCTCATTGTGTTTGTGTGCTTCAAGAACCACACCCTGGGCTAAACGAGACACGTCATCAAATAAGGGCAAGAGCTTGATGGGTTGAGTGTAAAGGGATTTGGCCAGAGGAGGGTTTTCTTCCAGAAGCTCTGCAAAGTTGATTTTCAGAGGATAATGAAGTGTGTCATCGTCTGCAAGGAGAATGGCTTCCAAATCTTTGAGGCGGTGATGAATTAGGAATTGTTGAAAAGCATCGATGTATTCCCCCTCGATAAATGTGATGTCGTCTTCTTCTTCTCGGCTTCTCCTCAAAGCTCACCAACCATTGGTTGCTTTGCCAAGATGGATATAGCATCAGGTATGAGATCCAACTCGAATTCACATGATTTTGTTCTATCCAAATGCCAAAACGTATAACTAACTTCTCCAACTCGTTTCTCCTTTTCCTTCACGCGGCTGAGACATGGAAATAGGATACACAAATAAATAATTAAAAAAATTTACTGATGGGACATCGTTAAAAATTTCCTGGTGCTGCAGACTCAGGAGAAGGAAGACAGAAGTAGATTGCGGCTTGGTGTCTCAGTCTGTAACCAAACCGGTAACAAAAATCAAGCACCACACCACTACGCTAGTTTTCTGCTACACCAGATCGCCTCAGATGCAGTCACACTTCTCCTACTACAACCACCTCCCCCATTGCTCTGATACCAATGTTTTCTCCAGGAGGAGGATAAACTTTGGAAACACCAGCCAATAAAACAAATGAACTCCTTCACATTATGAACAGAGATACAAACCAAAAGACAATCACTTAATCTTCATTATGATTAATGCAAAGCAAGCCAACGCATATAAACACCATGGAGGGAAGGGAAGGTGGTTACAATAAATAGTTATCTGCCACCTGTCCTTAACTATCCACCCGCACACAATAACTACAATGTAATAACAAATGAAATATTACGCTAACAAAGATCGGTTTTATCTTAGTGATGATATGCTTCTTTCTAAAATCTAATTAGTTAAAGGATTTCATCCTTAATTTCTATTACTAGTGCCTTCTTTTCTTGTCAAAAACGTATGCATACTTTTTTTTTTACACAATTTATGATTTTTTCAACCAAATTTCAAAAAAAACTCTCTTCGAAAATCCATTCTACACACACTAAAAAAATTAGATTTTTCTCAAAGTTATGTGGGTGTACACACAAATTTTTTATTTTCAAGATGTGTGCACTTTCAAAATTAATAAAAAAATTATATATTCATCCAAAAATTATGAAAACTTAGTGGGACCTTGTACATGGTTTTATCTAGCTTTCTACCAAAAGGATTTTTTTTAAAAAATAGCTAACTCAAAAATGGGAGTGGGGAACACACAATAGGTTCTTATATTTTTAACACCAAAATAGACATACTTTGTGTGCACACCACATTTGACCCTCTTAATCTCCACCATTTTCAAAAATAATGGTAGTTTAGAAACTAGATTCTGAGATCTACTATAATCATTATTATTAATTTTTCAAATTTTGAGAATATGCATGCCAAATTATTAAATGAAGTTCAACTTTTGCCAAGTTTAGGAAAAAGGTATACCTTTTTGACCCCTTTGTGGTCCCCCATTTCCATGCAGATACCCCGAATACATAAACATTATCACTAGAGAGTCACAATCTCATAACGTCAAAGATGGATAACCCTATTACATCACACACACAGTCTCAAACATGGTGTCCAAAACAATCCAAATCATCTAATATATATAGGGGGGGAATTTCCCTTCACCACCCATGCATCTCAAAAATAGACTGTATCCTAAAAAATAGCCATGTGTACATCAATAAAGCAAAGGTGCATGCTTTTCTATAAACTCTTCTTTAATCCTATTATTATCCCAAACTCGTGCATGTGCCTTTATACCAAAAATAGAATCTTCTTAACTGCCAAAGTCTTGTTGTGTGTTGCATACCCCAAGTCTATTCTTATCTTGTTCCTAGAAAATTAGATAAATCCTAACTGTCTGTCTACCTATGTACATCCGCGTGCTCATCCTGTTCATTTTCCCATGCGCTACCTTTGTCACCATGCACACGTCTCGTGTATCTTCCTGTCCCCAATAGTTAGTCTCTCTTTTCACATTCGTTGTCTTTTATTCCGGGATAGTAGTGTGCATGTGCCTATGTCCATTCTTGGTGCCTTTGTCCTTATTATTCTTTTTACTAATTTTGACATTTGTGTTCAACCTTTTTAGTTTTCTTATCATTATCGATGTTCATAGTCGGCCTTTTGTGTAACTAGATTCAAAATTCAAATAAGAGATTCATACATACACAACATACACACAATTATTCAAGCTAGAAATTCTAAGGGCAATCACATCTATATACTATCAATGCCATCAAAGGGATTGCATTTTTGGCCGGGATACACTACATAGGAAGGGGAAGCTATGAATTCCATACCATAATTTTGCATCTAATCTAGCTATAACCTACTATTTTGGCGCCATTGATGCAAGGGTAACCTAAGGACATTGTTTCACACACAAGCACACATAACTACATCGAGTCTGGAATTTTAGTGCAATGCACGGTAATAAGTTCACTCTTTGTGTGACCATTGGGGTCAGTTTGAATTTACATTTTTATATTTTATACATATTTGTTGTGTTCATGAGCTTGTCGAGGTAGTTAGGTTTTGTTTTGAAGGTTACATTTTTATTAAAACTCTAACAACGAGAGATAATGAGACAAAGAAAAGATTAAAGTGACACTCTTCAAACCAAGAAAAGAAGTAGATCCTAAGTGTTTGCAGACAATCACCAAAGATCCGAGACGCCCTATCCTCATGTGGGCACCCTTGTCCCGATCGGTGTAGAGTTCCATAACTCTTAGCGAGCTTCTTGTGGCATTATTCCTGCTAGCTCTAGCATATACATAGTCCTTAATATCTTAAGATCTCACAAAAAATCAGCTAAGTCATTTATCCTTTCCATTCACTTTTAGTCTTGCCTTTGCTTGAGCATTTAGCATTTTTATGTTACTGTATTACATCATATTGTACACTACTAGTTACTTTGAAATATAAATATAATTAAAATTAAATTAAATCAGTTATATTTGAATTCTTAATGAACATATATATGTATTTGATCATAAAATTAGGTAATTGAGACATTTGAGCCTAATTACAACAGATCATTGAATTGGGACTCTTTTATCCCCAATTGTGGGCTTAATTGAACTAATTGAATAATGTGTTAAATTATAAGTGATATTAGGGCTGATTAAACCTAATACGATTAATAAAAAATGATTAGAACATATATGGGGTTAGATTGGCCCAAATTACATGTCTAGTTGAACTAATTAAGTAATTGGGTCAATTAGATGCACAATTGGGGTTAGTAGAGTCTCACAAGCATTAATGTAATGAACTAACATACATTCAAACTTGGTAAGATCTATTTACATTCCTCAATGAACCAATCAAATAATTGGCTCGAGATAGGTGTGTGATTGGGGATAATCAAGACCAACTTAAGTGATACTAATTAATACATGACTTGGGCTCAATTAATGCCAATTTTGTGTTAGATTAAAGAAATTTATTAAGTAGTTCAACCAAATATACAATTCATGTTAATTTACCCCTACAACCTAATTAAAGTTAATTAGCATTAATTTTTACTAACCCAAATTTTGGATCCAATTGAATGAATTAAGTAAATGGGTTAATTAGGTGTACACTTATGACTAATTGACGTGAGCAAGTAAAACTACAATCAATTAACATGAATTATTGGGACTTGAGTAGACATAATTGAAGCGATTGAACTAATCAATTAATTGGTTCAATAGGTAGCTTGGTACTAATAAATCCCTATAAACCACATTGTATCTAATTATTATGAGTTAAGGATTCATTAGCACCAATCACAAGCATAATTAGACCAATCAATAATCAATTTAATTGTGTGCACAATTGGGGTTCCTTGACTCCCGAGACAAAATGCAACCAATTAACATACATCATGCTTGATTAGCCAAAATTTTGCTCCCAATTTAACCAATAAAGAAAGCTGGTTCATTTGTATGCATGATAGATGTTAATTGAGGCCATGAAACCAATTACATTTAATTAGTGTTGAATGGGGGCTTGATTAACAATATCTTCCTCTTTGGTTATATACTCGCAATGCACTAATTATATTCTTCTAATGATGTCGTGTATCTTAGAATATACTATGTTGTTGGAAATAGTGATTGGAAAAATAATATTAAAAAAACATTCATACATGTATTAGAAAATTCAACCCGAACTATCTAGATTTATTAAAATAATAAATATAATTCATCTCAAGTGTATGATATATATGGAATCGGTCAAATGTTTCCTTGTGACGTTGTCATGTTCACTAAGTGCCAAGTCACAATACCATCAAATCAACACTAAAACTACTAGTCGGTATTTAGAGCATCAATAACAAGCATGTAAATCATCACTAAACAATAAAAAATAGTAACAAATAATCTAATAAAAACACAACTTAAAATTGATGGCAAATTCAACTCCTAAATTATCATCAGCAAGAATCTTACGACTTTCAATTACACACCCACCCTAGATTAGGTGTCTGATAAAACACCTCTTCCACAATATAGAAAATTCTCCCCAAAATATATTTATAAAAATATATACCACACTAAAAATTAAGTGACACCTCTGAGTAAATCATTACCACATTTTAAAAATATAGAACACACTTGGAATTGAACTCCCCGACATTGACTAAGATGACCTCATAATGATTCCATTCAAGTAAGGAATGAATCAACTGAACTAACAAATATAGCTGACCAAGACTTAATGACAAAGAACATATCCAGAAATGATTTATTCCCACATGTGAAATTATTAAATATACTTGGAAAAGGTTAATCAATGTGCTTTTTTATCGTCACTCATCGGCCCTAATTATCGATATTGTCTTGTCCCACGTGGAGGGGATTATTTCTTTTAGACAATTTAAATAACATTATTTATTTGCTAACCAAGGAATGCACTCAAACTCCATATAAATTTACGTCTTTAAAATGTTACTTTACCTTGTAGACTACACCCTTTCAAATTCTAGTTCATTTAGAAGGGGTCTAATAACAAACATTTTCTTAACTATATGTTTTCTTTCTTGTTCCTTCATAAACGTGTTACATCCTTATTAGTTCCTGCCATAGGCAGGAATACTATACCTTTCAGTTCAATGAAATAATTTTTCTCAATAGACCAATCACAAATAATTATTTTTTGCTTATCATTGAAACTTCTAATGTTTTTATTCTATGTAAATAATTTGGCAATTTAATTTATTTAAGAAAAATCATTTATCTGATTTTCCATTGGTTAGTTAAGAATGATTTGACAAATTTGAGGCCTTATTCCAACACTGATTTTTCAAAAAAATTAACACTTAAATTCTTAAAGTGACATGTGTACATGTTTTAATGTTAGATTTGACATGCTAAACAAATTTCATGATTTACTTCCATGTGTCCTAAGGACTAGTCAATTGCTGATGTAGCAAATAGTAAAAAGCTTTATTTACATTTTCTAGGCTTATCTAAATATTCGATAAACATATGTTATATTTTCTAGGCTTATCTACTCTTCTCTAGAATAATCTAGACTAATTTTCCCCTCCTCATCTTTCCCTCACTTTCGCAGATATTACCTTGGCGTCAAGCATCAATGGGTTCATCTATGAGGAAACCAGGGGGCATTTAGAAGATGTTTTTGGAGAATGTTAGTAAGGACGCGGTCGCCACTAAACTCACTCACTGCAATATGGTGACAGCCATGGATGTCTTATAGACCCTCGGGAGGCGGGGCAAGACCCTTTACGGCTTCGATGACCATTCCTATTATCTGTTGTTTGTTAACACCACCCCTTCACATGGAATCATTTGTGTAAACTTTACACGCATCAGGGAAGAAGCACTTCATACCAGAGGAGACGGGGTGAGAAGGAGGCCCAGGAGTAGGGCAAGGGAATTTGGGGTTCTCTAAATGATGCAATTGCATGAAGTGTTGTATCATCACCTTTAATAACCAGAGCCAACCGGAGTTGAAATTCGGTGACTATGAAGAATACAGGTAGATACAATTTGTATTCCTAATTACATAACATTTTCTATGCTTCCGCTGCTTGCAGCAAACTAAGATAATGCCATTATTCTCTGCTACAGGTAGTCCTTGGCCATCAACTTAGCATGACTGGTGTATTTTGCACCTTCATTCCTTGAACATCAATGCCTTGGTTTTAGGTTTTTCCATCTCTCCCACAATTTTTATGTGCCTTTCACGTCCAAATTATATGTCTCCTTCATATGGTGGCTCTCCTCACCGTCATTTGACAGACGGGTTAATCGAGTGCTCGAATCACACCCTGGAATCTGCTTCTCCATATTTCATGAAGGTCGTGTGGTCTTGGCTAAGTTCCACATTGGTTGGGTTCTCTCACTCTCCTCCGCCATTTTCACCTCCTCTGTCCCGACCGAAGTTCCCTGGTTGAATTCTTTGAGCTCTTTTAATTTCATTTTTTCAATTGCCACCGTCTCTAAGCATTTTAGAAGCACTCGTTGTCACCATTTTAATTGGGTTTCAGATTTCCATTTAGTTTTTAATTTAGTGTATCTAACAAAATGTTATCTTGTACAATCCAACATCATCTGTGTGTAGTTTTTTATCCTCCCATGTTTGTTTTATCATGAAATATGATAATCACATCTAACAGAAGACACAGGTATTCACATGAATTGTTGACATTATTTTACCAAATGCAAGCAGCAAGTGTCCAACCGATCAGCTCCCCTTTGCTAGCATACTCCCAGCCTGTCCCGAATTTGGAGCTTTGAAACTAGGTATGGACCTTTACCAAACATAGACATTTGTTGGATGTTTTGGTTGCAAGTTCCCAGGTAGATGTGTATCAAAATGTGGAAGCATGCACAAGGGCATGTGAACTTTTAAAAAAATGGCTGAAATAAATTTGGTCTTACGGACTGCAATGATTACAACATATGCACAAAATGTGTTTGTTGAATTGGCCTTGGAAAATTTCAAGCAAATGCAATTGACAGTGTAAAGTTAGACTCCAAAACCTTTGCCGGGATACTTCCATCTCCGTGTTGAAATGGGAGGTCAGAAAGCGGACATAGACATCCACCAAAGCATAATGGAAAGTGGATTTTCATCAAAGTGCCATAGTAGACATGTATGCAAAATGTGGAAGCATACACAAAGCATGTTAATGTTTGACAAAATGCCTCAAAGAGATGTGGTCTCACGAAATGACATGATTGCAGGATATGCAAAAAAAGGGTTTTGCCAGAGGTTATCAAATTCTTTCAAGTCATGAAGCACTCTGGAACATACCTTTACTGTTCAAGCTTCATTTCTATTTTATTACCATGACTGGCCGAGGAAAAAGAATTATTTCTCTACCACCATAGTGATAAGGTAACAATTATAATTGGATTGATAAACATGCCCCGGAAAATTATTGGAGTCATCAAGTACCTTCAAGTATGTGTTGTGCATTATTTGTAGTTAAGATAGTCTTAATATATGGCCATGTAATCAAGCAAATGCCCTTGAGGTCTATTACAAATCAAAATAGTTATATACACAAATCTTTAGATCGATTATGTTTCAGTAGCTAATTTTTACTATTGTGTGACTGAAACCTGAAAGTTATTATTTTTTAGATACCAATAATGGTATTTAACACGATCCATACACAAAATTTCACATCCATAAAAAATTTCACCGCATATCAAAATTGTCACACATTCAATACCAAAAAATTGTCAAATACCAAAAATTTCACAGTCAATAACAAAAAATTGACACAGATCAATACCAAAAAATTGTGGAATACCAATAATTTGACACGTCCAATAGCAATAATTTGACACAGTCAACAATGGTATTAATTTGACACAGTCTAATTGTTTTGCTTGAACACATTTTGTGTCTCTTTTGAATCTGCCATATTGGTTTTTTAACTAACATGGCTAGTATGCTCTATAATATTACAATATTTTTGGTAGATTCACTCTATTCTGTAAACTTTGGTCATCAGAGCTTACTAATATAATGTATCTATTTTTTTTAATACTATAAAGAGAGGCCAACATCATTCTCTAATGAATTTGTTTAACAAGTCTATAAGATTTGCTTTATAATATTACAATACTTTTTGGGAGGTTCCTCTGTTCTGTAAACTTTGGTCACCAAATATTTACAAATATAATATATCATTTTTTTTCAACTGATCCGATCTTAAACTCAATTTTTTTAAACCTCTGAGTTACCCAAAGGTTGAAGGAAATGCTTCCAATTTCCAGTAGCTCCTTAAATTCAATGTCTCTAAAGATCTCAAATATCCAAAGCTAGAAGGTAATTCTTTCAATTCGGTGCATTTTGCTATAGTCAAATCCTTGAAAGAGTCGACTCGTCCAAAGGTTGAGGGTAATTTTTTCAAAGGCCGTGTAACTTGTCAAATTCAAATCCTCCACCACGGATGCTCAATTTACTCAATGAAGGTAGACTGCATACTTGCTTGGGCAACACCTCCATTTTATCCCAGTCATCTAATATTAGAGTTCGTAAGGCAATTAATTGATCAAGGCCATCTGGTAATCTCTGCAGATTTTTCAATTCTTTCAAATCCAGTTCTTTCGAGAGAAATTTTTATGTATTTGCATCAACTTGGATGCCTGTGAATGTGTGTATCTATTCCAATCTGACTGTTCCATGGCTTTCACCACTTGTAATGTCTTGGGTAACTGCATGAATATTCAAAATGCTAGAGAAATTACTTGATTGAATTTTGCACATTCCATGGTAGAAACATCTAATCATGCTGACTTTGAAACTATGGTCATGTTTTTTTAAAACAGGCACCATATTAAAATCAGGCTTTTGTCGATCATATCTAAATGGAATCTTAAAAATATTTCACACAAATTCTATTCTAGTCTTGATCTATTCATATAAGTATGCATGAAGATAACATGTATTTCAGTTAGCGGTACACAACAAAAATTACACATATAAGCCTCCAAGATAAAGCCTGGTTCAAGAAAGGCATATAGGCTCAACTTAAATGTCATCCAATACCACCCCATGGATTAGAAGTTGTTTGGATTTCAAATACTTTCTAAATCAAAATTTCCCATTAGCTTTGGGTACAAGCTCGGTACCTGCAAAGACCAGTAAAGTCATACATAAACTTCACTTCCAAATCATCCAGTACCACCCATAGATTATAATTTATTTGGGACTGATACTATGTTTTTTAGATCTAAGTTGCCAATTAGCTTTGGGTACACATTTGGGAACCAACATAGATTATTCACCAGTACAACAAAACACAATACGTCTTGCACAAGAGGTGCCAGCAAATAGCTTCACCAATACAATAAAACAAGGTATATCTTGGGTACAACCGTACCAAAAAAGTATACAAAACCTATTCTAATAAACAAGAATTAACAACATATCCTGCATACCAAAAAAAACACAAAACACTACCGATGATCCATATAATGCCAAATGTCATGATTAATATTCATCATATTGTTGCTCTTCATCTAGAGCATCATGTTTACACCTACATTCACCGTGTATTCATCTCAAAGTGACATCCAAGACATCTCCAACACAAGAAAATTAATCCCACCATATACCAAGAACAACTATAGAGTTGAATAGAGTCAAAGATGCGGGGTGGGTGCAGAAAAATCATTATCTTAATTTTTATCATTAAAATTATACTCTAGACAATTTAAAGGCGAGAGTAAGCTAGCCTTACATTTCAAAAATATGTTCCACAACCACAGCGTAATAAATATCTAGCACTAGATGTTCGGCTTGGGAACAAAGATGTTGCTATTTTAGCTACTAAAAAAAATACAAGTTCAAAGATTAAGTTCAGCTACAACAAAAAAAAAAGTACAAAGATTACTTAGTTTTGATTGTTTGATTTACCCAAGACTCGGTGGCCCTGAGTTTCTAGGAGTAAAATTGTGTGCTCTGTCTCGCAATTATTACAATCTACAATTACAATTTAAAGGCAGGAACTAGCCACTTTGTGACTCTTGTTTTCTAAACCAAACAGTGATATCCCTTCCAACTCGTCATATTTTCCCTATATATGTGCATATAACAGGAAATTCATCTATATATTAAAAATTTATATAGAGAACATAAATGGTATATAATAAAAAAATATTTGGTTAATATTTGTGTTCAAAAAATAGAATCTGAAAAATATATTTATAATGTTAAATAAAGTATAAAATATTATAAATCTAAAGTAGAAACATGCATCAACACTAAAGAGAGGGGGTAACAAATCATCTCAAGGATGAAGAGAGTATGAAGTGGATGGCTTCCCAATCGGTGGATCTATTGTCACCCTTCCATCCTAACCATCTTGAATAGTCAAAGATAAAAGTACTCCCCATTCAAGTGAAGGAACAAGCACCCCTACATTCACATCATTACACAACAAAGAAGTCCACTATGAAGGCCCTTTAATGTTCTTAGCAAAATAAAATGGAATACAATTCCCTCATTGAGCTGGTAAGATGTTAGGAGATATTCTTCTCATAACACAAGGAACACTCCTATATTAATCAAAACAGATCCTGTAGGTGCTAGATATCCAAAAAAATTTCAGCTTGAGTTTGGATTTGTAAGAATACAAAGGTGATCATATTCACTTTTTCATTAGTTGAAAACTATTGGGAAATAATTTCACTATTAAATATAATATAATTTCTAGATTTCTAGACATGAAAATAACGTTAACAATATCTTTATATATAACCCAAAAAGGCACATGCCCTTTTATAATGGCTTTTTGGGTGATTTTTTATATATGGTTTATGAACCCAAATAAAAGGATTTATTGACATGTTAACCCTCTCTTTTAACATCTACTTCTTTCACAACTCTCTTAAGAAACTCTTTCATCGTCATTCTTCTACTATGTAGTGTTTCCTTGGGATCCCCACTTTGTAGCATTCTTATTAGTCATTCTATACCCTAGGACAATATCACTCATATTAGACCTAATCATCTGAGGAGATTGTCAAAGGTTAATGATTTTTATATAGTGATAAATCTTCAAATTTAGAACCTTTTAGTATGCAATGACACACATTCAAATTCAAAAGGTACTAAAAATATGACCTGAAGAAAATTTCATTTTACAAGTTTAAGTCAAAATAAATAAAAACTAACATCTCAAGATCATTTGCACATCTAGTTTCAAGGTTGGTTACTCTTATTTTTAAAAGTAGAAATATCATATTGCATCTTATGTCATTGAGTTTTGGGAATTTTGTGTACCTTTACATTATTTTCGTATGGTTTCACACATTTATTAGGAGAGAGAACTACATGATCATGAGGTCCTTTTGAGGTAATGTTATGTAGGAAACACTCAATAGTTGGGGGAATGTTGAGGTCAATATAACTCATTAGATTAACCCCATTTTACATGTCAAACAAGTGAGGCACTATTGGTTTTAAGGAAAAGAGAACACTTTTAAAGATACAAGTCCTCTATCATGAGATTATAGTTATAGATTGTGGATCCATACACCTAGGCACATCCTACCCTAAAGTTATATTTTCTCAACATCCCAAAAAGACTCAACTCTTAGCCCTGGACATTATCATAGAGTGATTATATCCTTAAGAGGTCGATTCAATCCTCCACTCAATTATAAATCCTAAAATTTTACAAATGCCCTTATGACACTCTACATAACCTATTTATACATATTCGATCACTATCATAGTCCATTTTGGGTGAATATGTTCCAAAACCATAAGGCTAGGTACATGTGTTCCACATTCGAAGTATATGTTGATCAATATTATCAACCCATGATTTATAATTGCTATATTTATTGTTTTACTTATAATTTTGAATCATAGCATTATAAATCGAAGTAACTAATCTTAATTAGATTGAAACCCTATTACATTTTGATGAACCCTATTTATTTGTTGGCCACACTAATTTAAACCTTTGCTCCTCACTATTATGGGTTAAACTGCTTGTTGTCTATAGGGTTCTAATTTTAGAGTTGGTTTCATAATATTACCCTCATTTTATTAGGGCTTATATTACTCTTATTTTGATATATCTCCATAGCCATGTCTTCCTTGCCTCATTTAGTCACCCCACCTAAGAGTGAGTTTTTCAATAAACATATGGATGTAATGTATATTGTTTCTTAACTTGAGTGTAGGGAAAAATTATACTAAGAACCCAAACATAATGTTGATGAGGAATATAATGACTAGGTTCTATATGTATAATGTGAAATGATTGACCCCGGTGATTATCCTACTCATGTTGAGGTGGTATAACATAATACTAATAGCGTTTGGTATATAAATAAGATTACTAATTTTGAGAATATAGAGCATTCCCCTCATATGAATGTACATGCAAACGATAGATTTTTTTGTCTTAGCAATATCCCTTATACAAATGATAGAAATGTTTCTTACAACATTGTATCTTTAATAAATGATAGTTTTTCTTTCTCTATAATTCATAATACTATTTTAGATCATGAAGTTTTGTCTTTGGAAAATTTACTGAAATTCATATTATATGAATCATAATGATATATCTTTATATTGTTATGTTACAAATGGAGGTTCATATAGAGATTATGTTTCTAGTTTATGTGATAATGATGTAACTCCTAGTGATACCCATAGTTTACATATTGATCATTGCAATTCTCCCACACAACAACCACTATGTGTCACATCTCTTCAATATATCAGCATTTACAAACAACAATTACAATTCATGATGCAAGACATAGGTGAATTACAACAATAAGTCAAAACTCTCTACTTATCCTCTTAAGGTCAAGTTACTAATTGAATTGATAACAATAATAGAATCATTAAAAACCAATAGCCAAAAAAGTCTAAAATTCTCTTTTTCCATCGAGATTATGCATGTCGAAATTTCTATTATTCATAAGAAACGAGATTTATTATAATCATATATCTCAATTTGAAAATGCCTATAATCCTATGTGCATAATGATTGGATTTTTCTTAACGAATTCTATCTAGTCTCACGTGCCTTGCCGAGTTTGGTATCATCGTTGACCTATTGGGTCCAATGATAAATTTCCCACAGACAAGATCATTTCCTCATGCATTTTTGACCATTTTCAACCACATGACACTACCAATTATTATTTTGATAGTTTGGATTCAATATTATTGGAGCCTAAAATATCCCATGACATATCAAAAGAAAAACTCGATAGATTGATGAAATTTAGAAGGAGAAGTCATCTCTATTTCGGAAAACGATTAACTTATTTGGTTTGTTATGGCGTTTTGACTTCTTCGATGTTTTGGATTTGGCCTCTCATCTTTTCATAGATACGTGGTGAACATCGGTGTTCTCTTGTTTCACAAAGCTTTTGAACTTGCTTTGCTTTATTTATTTTCGGGGCTTAAGATGGATTTTTGACGAGTGGATTCCACTGATGTTATGATCATCCTAGAGGAATGTGAACTGTTTATATGATGGATCTTTGACACGTGGAGATCATTGGTTTCATAACCGACACGACTACAAACACATTCGATCATGGATCCGGATCTTTCAAATAAGAATTTGGCTTTAAACAGCGTGTCAATTATGAACACATCGAGGAAGGCCTGGAATTTCAAATTATCTGTGCCTGTCAAAAGAAAAATTTGCTTGACGGTTTATCTCTTTCAAGTGGCTATAATTTCAAGAAATTGTATAGATATATGTATAATCTGTCCATACATACATATAGGTATTATGTTTTTAAATGAACCCCTTTAAAATTTTAGGGTTTTCAAAAATTTCAGCCAATTATTGTCTACGGTTTCTAAAAATTTCACTTGTCATATACAGCTAAAATCACAAAAAAACGGTCTAAAGTCTGTTAATTTCTAGGCTTGTATCAATGCAATCGATGCTCTCCTAAATTCTAATGCATTACATGTGTGTACAGTTAATGAATTTCAAACCGACACAAAGTTTGCATAAGAATGTCAGAGTTCAAACAAAGGCAAGCGAATAGAAGTATGTTTTTTTGCTCATAACTCTTGATAGAGAGTTTTGATTGAGAAATGGTTGGTACCATTAGAATAATAATTTAGAGAACTACGCATTGGTGTAAATTTTAAGAGGAAATTTTGTAATATTTGTGGGTGGTTTGTGACAAAATTTTATTAATGTTTTGTTTGCATCTATTTCCACATGCTATTATCTTTCTCCATATTTTCTACTTTTACACATGTGGGGCCTCTAAGATGATTCTCAAGTGATTTATGTTTATCCATGAATTTAATTAAGGCTCTTGGATCTTTAAGAAACTACTAATTGGGTTTCATTTGTCATTTTATCTCTAGTGGAGCCACTTGAGCAATTTGTGCCTACTTATTCCTCCTCTTTTATTGGTTCTTAAAAAATATGATTTCCCTCCTCTTAATTTGGAAAAAAGTTTAATGTTTATAAATAGATTAAGTGTTGGCTTCATTAATCATCTTCCAATTTAGCCCTTTTTGGTCATATTTTCGATCCCCTCAATTGTTTAATATATAGGTCTATAATTTAGCTCTATTTTAGATGTAGTAATGTAAATGTAGGCTTGTACACAAGAAGTCTCTCATATATCTAAGGTGATAATAAAATAACAAGCTCTATGACACCTTTTTGTCTCACTCAGATGTTATACAAGTTGTGCATCAATTGCACCCATGTTGTAGTCCCCCAATTAAATTGTAACCCCGACTCCAATGAATCTTTACATGTCACTATAAGTAATAATGGCACTACTTTTTCTACCTTGTGACATAATATTTGTGCCACAAACATCCCTTTAATAGCTTCATGTAGTAATAATGAAATGCAATCATATCTTTGATGTGTCTAAATGGTATTCATTTTTGCCTAAGACCCAATAAGCTAAGACTCTCCTCTTTTACACAACAGATAGAACATCACAAAACATATTCGCACCCTTTTTGGACAACCTCAATATAGCATGATCATCTTGTAAAGTGATGGCACCCTCTTGAGTCTATCCTACGGCACTCCATGTAAAATTGTTAGATCTAAACTTTGAATGTACCAAAAACATCTAAATCATATCTAGATCTAATGTGATCCAAACCATCTCGCATGATCCCTTAAAATGCATGGGCTTGTAGTTGTTCCACATCATGTGTTGATAACCCTCTCAACAACTCTTGTAACCAAGAAACATAAAAAAATATCCACAAAAAGATCCTCCTTAAAACCTATAAAATATCAAACAAAAACTAGTGATCAAATATCAATCTAAAATCACTAAAATTCAAAAACTTAACACTTTCCCTACATAATTGTCCATGTATACCATCAAAATTGGCCACTGTGTAATAATCTTTCATTTATTTTAAGGGATTGGCCATAGAGGAAAATTCCATTAGCTCCCGTGAAAAATATCACCTATAAACAACATTGGCTACCCAAGCATATATGTGATTGAAATGCTATAAAATTTGAACACCATTCACCACTGTATGAACCCTAAGCCCTATGCCCTAAACCCTAAACCGTGAACCTTAAGCCCTAAACCCTAAACGCTAAAACATAAATCATAAACCTTAAAACTTAAACACTAAGGCATCAACGCTAAACCCCGAGCCCTAAACCTTGAGCCTTAAACCCTAAGCCCTAAACCCAAACCCTTAAATCCTAAACCATGAGCCTTAAACTTGAAAACCTAAACCTTGTGCCCTAAACCCTAAACCCCGACCCTTAAACCTTAAACCTTAATCCCTAAATCCTAAACCATAAACCCTACACCCTAAACCCTAAACGTTAAACCCTAAGCCCGAAATTATAAAGCTTAAACCCTAAACCCTAAACCCTATTTTTACCACCATGAACCTGAAACCCTAAATCCTAAGCCATAAACAATATTCCTAAATTACCTCCCACACTTCCAAGATTCTCTGAAATCACCTCCAAATACTTAATATATTTCTTGAACTCTCCCGCAGGGGGTGTTTTATTAACTTGTAATGGCCTTTTTAGGCCTTCAAAGGAAGTTATCTTCCATCAAGTCACACTGAAATCATCAATCATCGTATCTAATCATCCTTGCACATTGAAACAAACTTTAAAAAAAATTGTTAATAATTCTTTTTAATCCAGGTTGAGGGTGGTATTGAGGTAGGTTGGCCAAAGGAAGGATGCACCATTTACGAGGAAGTAAAATATGCATTCCCTTAGCTTGTAAAGTAGGTACTCATCCATAGTATAATTTTAACATATTTTAAGAAAAAATTAGGGATTTTATTCCATGCTCATGGGAAAATTCATGAGTCCATATATTTGATCAATTGTCACTACCTTTCGGAGTTATGAGGTTTGTAAATTCTAATTTGACACATTTAACACTCCTACAAATGTCAATAACCAATGCAAAAGGCCACAAAACCCAAAAAATAACTATATTATTTCTCAAAATAGACATAGATTGTATAATTTAAATCCTAAAAGCTATAGGCCAAATGCTGAAATTCTAAAAAATGCCTATGTACTAACCAAGTTAGCATATGAAAAACCATCTTCTAAACGATGACAGATGTAGGTGTGAGACTAGTTCCATAAGGTGTAGAGTGACCCTTACTTCTTATATTTACTAAAATAAATTTAAACTATAATTTTTTCTTTTATTAATCTTTATACTTTATAAAGTATAAAGATTAATAAAAGAAAAACTTATACTTCAACCATTTATTTTAGTAAATATATCCCTCCCACAAGCACATATACCACATAACAAATAGGAATGCGCTCACATTATAGGTTTTTTCAGGTTTGAAAATCTTGACCCATGGGCTTGCATTTTCTGGATCTCCCACCCTAAGCCTTGGACTATGCAAGCCTTGAATGGATTCAATTTTTTAAGAAAATATTAAAATATCACGTGTACACCCTGATATTAAATGTGTTATAACGTAATATTCCAAAAACAATTATACTACGACATCAAGATCAGTTTTATCTTAGTGATGATATGCTTCTTTCTAAAATCTAATTAGTTTAAGGCTTTCATCCTTAATTTATATTACTAGTGCCTTCTTTTCTTTTCAAAACTTATGCATACATTGTTTTACACAATTTATGATTTTTTCAACCAAATTTCAAAAAAAACTCTCTTAAAAACTCCATTCTACACACACTAAAAAAATAGTTTTTTCTCAAAGTTATGTCCGTGTACACACAAGTTTTTATTTTCGAGATGTGTGCACTTTTAAACTTAATTAAAAATTATATATTCATCCACGAGTTATGAAAACTTAGTGGGACCTTGTACATGATTTTATCTAACTTTCTACCTGAAAGGATTTTTAAAAAATAGCTATCTCAAAAAAAGGGGCGGGGGACGAGGGGATGGGGGCACACAATAGGTTCTTGTTTTTTAACACCTAAATAGACATACTTTGTGTGCACACCACATTTGACCCTCTTAATCCCCACCATTTTCAAAAAGAATGGTAGTTTAGAATGTTAGAGTAGGTATTTACCTTAGCTCATGTTCACCTAGGTATATTATTTACCTTTATTGTATTTATCCTCACCCACTTATGTGTGTGGATATTTCTTTTTATTTATTTAGATATTAGGAGATATTATCTAGTTGTTAGGTATAGTTCTTTCCTTGATCTATGGTATTGACTAGTTCTTTCCTAGATCTATGGTTTTAACTAAATCCTTGATGTCTAGTTCTCTCATAAATCTATGGACTTGTCTAGTTCTTTGATGACTAGTTCTTTCCATGATTTATGGCTTAATCTACGACCTTGACTGGTTCTTAGATTGTTATTCCTTGCCTATATAAGCAAGGCCCATTCTCATTGTATTTCATGGAGTTCCATAATAATATATGATATTGTTGCTCATTTGTTTGCAAAGGTTTTGTGTAAAGTTATTCTGGTGAATTGCTTTCATCTTATTGATCATGGTGTTTGATTAGCATCTATGTTCTTGGCTTGGTACGATCTGGTTATCATTCCTTTTATGGTATCATAGCTACATGACTTGCCGTCACACCAAAAGCTTGAACTTATGGTGGAGAGGGATCTCATCGTGTTAATCGGTTCTTCATACGCCAATCATACAGTGTATCTCCAACATGTCGGTGAGGATATTGTGATACTTGTCTTGTATGTTGATGATCTGTTACTTACTGGCAGCTCTTCTTCCCACATTCAGACTATTCAAAGGGCTATTTCTACACAGTTTGACATGAAAGATCTTGGGCTATTGCATTATTTCCTTGGTTTGCAAATTTCTCAGACAGATTCTAGGATTCATTTGAGTCAGCAAAATTACACCCATGATCTTCTTAGGCACTTTGATATGGCTAATTTCAAGCCAATTCCATCTCCTTTTCAGTCTGGAGTTACTCTTACATCCACATGTACCACACCACTTTGTGATCCTACATTGTATAGGCAGTTGGTTGGGAGTCTCATGTACTTGACCCATACTCACCCTAATATTTCATTTGCAGTAGGGCTTGTATCTCGGTTTGCACATTCTCCTCATAGTAGTCACTGGCAGGTCTTTAAAAGGATTTTGCGCTATTTGCATGGCACTTCCCACTTTGGCCTACACTACACTAGGGGCTCTACTCAGTTAGTTGGGTATACAAATTCAGATTGGGCAGGTTCTATTGATGACATGTGTTCCACTTCTGGCTATCTTTTTGTCTTGGTTCTTCTCCAGTTGTTTGGGCGTGTAAAAAGCAATAGGGTATTGCACTTTCATCTTCAGAGGCAAAGTATAGGGCGTGAGTTACAGCAAGTCAGTGAGATTCTTTGGCTTCGCCGATTATTGTGAGTTTGGATTCCCATAGGATTCACTTGTACTTTGGTGTGACAACCAAAGTGCAATTCACATTTCTCACAACCCAGTTGAGCACCAACTGGACCAAGCATATCGATATACACATCCACTTCATTCGGCAGCACATTCAGGATGGAGTTCTTTGCTTGGAGTACCTTTTGACTCAGCAGCAGGTTGTAGACATCTTTATGAAGCCTTTTGCATCACCTCGCTACCTTGAGTTGCGTGGAATGCTTGGGGTTTCAAATTTGTTCTTGGGGGTGTTCATGAGAACATCTTCCTTCTTATTCTTCTTTCTCTTTCCTTATAGCAGGATTCTTTCCTTCTTTTGGTTCGAGATTTCTTCATGGATATATTGTACATGAGTACCTCATCAGGCCTAGTTGTCGGGACTCATACTGTGGACATGCCACTTCTATTTTGGCCCCTAGCTTCACTTGAGGGGGGTGTTAGAGTAGGTATTTACCTTAGCTCATGTTCACCTAGGTATATTATTTACCTTTATTGTATTTATCCTCACCCACTTATGTGTGTGGATATTTCTTTTATTTATTTAGATATTAGGAGATATTATCTAGTTGTTAGGTATAGTTCTTTCCTTGATCTATGGTATTGACTAGTTCTTTCCTAGATCTATGGTTTTAACTAAATCCTTGATGTCTAGTTCTCTCATAAATCTATGGACTTGTCTAGTTCTTTGATGACTAGTTCTTTCCATGATTTATGGCTTAATCTCACGACCTTACCTTGGTTCTTAGATTGTTATTCCTTGCCTATATAAGCAAGGCCCATTCTCATTGTATTTCATGGAGTTCCATAATAATATATGATATTGCTACTCATTTTTTTGCAAAGGTTTTGTGTAAAGTTATTCTGGCGAATTACTTTCATCTTAATGATCGTGGTGTTTGATTAGCATCTATGTTCTTGGCTTGGTACGATCTGGTTATCGTTCCTTTTATAGAAACTAGATTCGAGATCTACTATAATCATTATTATTAATTTTTCAAATTTTGAGCATATGCATGCCGAATTATTAGATGAAGTTCAGGTTTCTTTGAGTTTAGGAAAAAGGTATCCCTTTTTGACCCCCTTTTTGGTCCCCATTTCCATGCGCTTACCTTGAATACATACACATTATCACTAGAGAGTCATGATCTCATAACATCGAGTGGGATAACCCTATTACATCACACACACGGTGTAGACACAAAAAATTTGTGTCTTATGACACCCCGTGCCACGCATCTCATTTTACAACCTAACCTCACCACCTAAACCTTACACAATTATTTATTAATTACCTTATAATTAATAAATCCACATCTCCAAACCTGCCACCTCATTTTGCCACCTCATCATGACTCCTAGCCCTAACCCTAACTAACCTAATTAAGACCTATAACTTGGTCTACATCCACACCCATGACTAATTACTCCTCACCCACCAAAACCAACCTAATAATGACTTTGCTCAGAGTTATTGACCCTCCCATCTTTAACCTTACCATGATTATTTATTAATTACCTTATAGCCCCTCATTTTGCCACCTCATCATGAACTAATCCCTATAACAAGAGAAACCCATGAAAGTTGGCTATTTTACTAAAAATAGCCCACTTTAATCCCTCAAGAGAAAAGGAGGGAAAGTTGGCTATTTCCCACTTTGACTTAACCGACATCGGTTCCTCGATCGTCGGTTACGTAACCATATCGGTTCCCTATAAATGACCTTCCCCAACCAAAAACAAGGGATCGGAATTCATTTGAAAGATCCGGAATTCACTTGGCAAGACAGAGACAAGTGAAGAAAAGAGAATTTTTTGCGGAGAAGGACATCGAGCCCAAGACTGCAACTGAGTAACCAAAGCACAACGACACTCATCCAAGCATTGGGAGAGAAGATAGCTCACTTTTGATTGTCAAATCATCCCACCTGAGCCTTGCCTTCGTCATCACAATCCTTGGACCTGTATCTTCATCAGGAACTAGTAAGTAGTGTCTTGTATGTTCTTAAATACCATTTTTGGAACTTCTGATTCATAGTAATTATAAGCTCACTCCTAGATCTACTACCCGATAGCACCCTACATCTAACCTTCATTCCTCTACCCCTACATTGCCCCAAGAATAGCTCCCACACTCTCTGAGTCTTCTCCATCACCCTATTGCCTACCCCTGATCATTTACCAACCTTATAAACACCATAACCACCTTACAGCCAACCTTCATTGAAAGCCCCTAAATCACTGCCCCTACCGATATCGGTTATCAGCCACCGGTACCGGTGTTATAACCGCAGTCGGTTATGTAGTGACCGGCATCGGTCACTGTGACTCAAACCAAAACCAGCCTTTCCTCTATTGCTTTTTAACGAGGTAACTAAATCATAATTTCACAATAACTTCTTTGTTATCATTTGTGTTAATTCATATTAAAGGGGAACCTGACCACCTTCGAAAGGAAGTCTAATATTTCTTGGGCCCAAGGCAGTTCCCTCATTTATTGTCTAACTATAATCTGGTGGTCTTGCATTCTTATTCACAGGTAGTCCTTCCCAGACAAAAAGGAGTTCTTCGCAATCGGTCTAATCTCTCTCTACGGTACACGCACACCCTCCCAACACTCAACAGGTATTCCTCCTAGCCCTAACCTTTATCTGTTTCTCAAGAGAATGAAAGGATAGAAGCAACTCTATTCTAAGAATGGAAACATTCTGTGCGAAACATTTTGGCACGCCTGGTGGGACCCTTTCTCGGGTTTCTTTCTTTCTTGCTTGCTTTCATATAGGGAGCATACTTGCTATTTTCTTCTTCTAAATATTCACAAGATATTTTGTCATTTTGGTAAAAGAATTTGTCTTTCTTCCTCATCTTTGCATTAGTGAAAGTCATCTTCTTTGCTTCATCGAATATCATTTTCGATTTGGGTTTAAAACACATGCATCACATTCTTGCTTGTTGTTTTTAATTCTAGTGAACGTAGATTAAGTAACAGGTCGTACACGTGGGGGTGATATCCACAGTATTGACAAGAAATTAATCTTACTTTCACTGCACAACACATACCAAATCACATCATAATCAACACAACAGCTCAAACATCCCCCCTTTTCCGCGGTATTCCTCCGCCTGATTGAGGTAACCTTATAAGCCAAAACAAACTTGACATCTCCCTTAGGTCTTTTGTTTAGGATTGACATCATCTTGCATCTAAGGCATAAGCCCACAATAATTAAAACTAATCCTAGGGTTAGTCTCTTGATTTTCTTGTGCATCTTGCTTGTTTTTAGTTCTGTTTCTCTGTCATACACTGTTTCAGTGATCACTTCAGAACAGTTTGGTGGGTATACTAAGCATTGTTAACCCCAAATCAACAGCTTCTTACATCTTCTCTTTGCTTTCACAGTGACCGATACCGGTCCTATTATACCGACATCGGTTAGCTGACCGACGCCGGCTACAGTTTGAATGACATCGGTTATCCGACCGATATCGGTTACTGTCTTTCACAGTTCCCGACAAACCAGCAACTTACCAATTCCAACATTTTGTTGTTGTTTCTATTCCGGATTGATTGAATCTCTGTTGTGTACTCTTTTCCATGGTTGTTATCACTCGAAACAAGCCGCAACCATGGTTTCACATGCCTGTTTCCATTGCCTTTTCCTGAATCACCCCCTTCACATCCTATGGGGAATCCTACGGACACCAGTGATGTTCCCAAGATCCCTGTAGGAGATAAGGACTTTGCCAAATTTTTGGATGCTAATCCTAGTGCCGTACAGTACTATTTGTCTCATACCCCTGACCGTACACCCGACGGTCAGCTTCTCGTTGGTATGCCCATTAGTATAGCTGCTCACTTAGCTCCTTCCCCACCTAATAACTCCACCTTACCATCTTCATCCTTAGCCCCATCTCCCAACTTAGAGGCTTCGGGGTTCATACTGCACCGATTGGCTTTCCTTTGGTTAATCTAGGGCCCCACATATCACTACCATCCACTGCCCCTTTCATAACTTGCTCTCTGCCACCTATCCACACGAGCTTTCCTTCTCAAGCTCCGCCCACCTTTTCATTTCCACAAACTTATCCGGTGACCTCAACATCTTATATAGGACACCCTTATTCGGTCACCTCAACACATTCGTCATCAATACCTTATCAATATTTAACCCCACCTTTGTCTAGTAGTGGCTTTTATCCTCCTCCATTTACAACAACGACACCATCATCTAACCCAACCAATGATCTAATCAAACAGATGATGGACAAGATGCAAAATCTTGAGGCTTCTGTTTCAGGAAGCCATAACACCCTGACATATGAGCAAGTTTGTCGGGAGCCTATTCATCCTTCTGTCCCCCTTCATTCATATCCTCCTCAATGGGAATTACCAAAATTCACTCGCTTTAATAGTAAGGAGGACCCTCAACAACACTTGCGATCGTTTAGACATGCCTGCTACCTGATTGCCCACGACGATGCCTTACTACTCCGTACCTTCCCCATGTCCTTATCAGGACCCACCTTGGAGTGGTACAGTGCTTTAACCCAGCACTCAATCTTCTCCTTTAACCAATTAGCCCAATCTTTCTTGGATCATTTCTCCATCAATATTGCCAAGAAAGTATCCATCACCGACCTCTATGCCATCCGACAATTTGAAGATGAATCTATCACAGATTTCGTTGGACGATGGCGGGGCCTCATCAACCAACTTACTTATGCCTTACCTCAGGCCGAACTCATCGAACTCTTTACGCGGGCCTGCGCTAAGCACATTTCTCCCACCCTCCAAATTCAAACTTTCCACACCTTTGATGAGGCCTTTACTATGGCTCGAAAACTAGAAATTCGAGCCTTAGAGGAGGAGAAATTGAGGTTGCGCAACAAAAACCCCAATTTATGAACCCAAGACTCCACCAACAAACCCACACACCAATTCTCACACATCGATTTGCTTGAAATCAAAAGGAGCTTGTACACGCGGTGATGGTCAAATCCCAAGCACCGTCAAATCAGTACCCTTGAAAACCACCTATAAGTATAAAGCTGAGCCCATCAATTACACTCCCTTGGGAGAAACTTATGGTGTGATCTTGGAAAAATTGCTCAAAGCAGGAGCTATCACCTTGCCTCCTGTTAAACCTCATTCTGGGTTTGATTCCACCCGTGCTATATACCTTCTTGGTACAAAAAAATGACTTACGTAACTTCCACCGTGAAGGGACACGATCACAAAACTTGAAAGATGTTGAAAAACATAGTGCAGGAAATGGTTGATGCGGGGATATAACCCTCGATAATCCTAATGCCCCTGCTAACTAAAATTTGAAAATCTTCAACAAACCATTCCCAAACCACTCATCTAACAATAACATAAACCAAGATATCTTAGCCGAGGAGAGTGTTCATGAAATCCATGCAGTTTTTGACTCCCAACCAAAAGCTTCTATCGAGGAAATTCTGAATCAAGCCTCGTCACTAACGCAGGGATCCACACCCGCTTCACCACCCTCAAGACAAGATGATAACCTTGCCATTCCTTTACCCATAAAGGAATTAACCACCCAGAGTTCTCTTCTCACGAATGAGTCTTCTTACACCACATCCCTGCAAGATTGTGAGCGGATGTTATCTAACTTATCTATTTCCCAAACATCTCCTTCCATCACTCTTGCTGTAAAAGAAGAAGGCTCGCCACTGTTTCTGTCATCCTTAGAAGAGAAACCTCTCGAACCGACATCACCAAACTCCTTAATCATGATGGATCCCCTCAAACATGCTCTCCTACCTATTAGTTCTTCATCGCCTAAATCTTTTCAGTGACCGATTGACCTCTTAACACCCATTGATACAGTGCCTCATTTACCCCCTGTATCACACCCACAGTGGACCGGAATCACAACCCACCTCTCTTCCATATCAAAGTTCCTATTCACACGTGAAGATTGTCATCCCTCAGAAGATAGACGAGTCCTATGGGAGCGTTTGAGTACACCATGCTCTACTCAAATGCAGATGACCGATCCAGACACCTCTACCATATACCCGAGGTGTTTACAAAAGCTCAAAATGCCTATGTCCTCATCTTCACCCCTCTCATCTCTACCAAATACCTCATCCACCTCTATTAACCTAACCAAACCTTCCCCTATGCTTGGGACTTCACCAATACCTAGCCTAACACACCCACCTAAACGGTTAGATTTATCCAAAAATAAAGCCATCCATCCACCTAGGAGACAAACCCAATCCCCTCAAGTCCAATCTATGCCTCTGTCACAACTAAAACCCTCACCGTCACACCTACCTTCTATATTGGGACCTCACCCCTCCACCTTGCCTCAATACATCATACCTCCTGCGTTTTCTTTAAAATGACCTGCACCTTCTGCACCCATACAGAGATCCATGGGTGTATCAACACCATCACCCCAAGTATCCTGTCCACCTATCAACCCTAAACAAACTCCATCATCAAAGGATTTGTTTGTTGTCACTCCTCTTTCTCCGTGGTTGTTTCCTGCCACCACGTCATCTGTGGCCTCATCATCTAACCAGCTAAACATAACTTCTGCGCTGAAGAAGCCACGTTTAGTTAAATCCAATTATCAAAACCCCTTGTCTAAACCACCACCCGTACGAACCAACCATACCCAACCATTACCAAAACCCACCCAATCAATAGCCTCATCTTCCTCTGACTTTGACCCGCTCAAAGGATCTTACGCCAAGATCCTTGATATGTTGGTGGAGAATGCGACCATTTACCTACCCCCACTTAGACCCTATGATCCATCTAAACCTCGACCTATAGGTTATGATGAGTCTAAAATCTGCACTTACCACCGCACACCAGGACATGATGTAGAGGGATGCAAAGCTTTGAAAGCCATCCTTCGTCAGTCTTCTATCTCGGATAGAAAGGTTAAGAAAGACAACTTACAAAGGGAGAAACCTTTAGCTTGATCCCTCTCTATACCACCTGTCCCCACCTCACCAAGATCTATCATTATTGCAACCCCACCTCCTGAAAATAATGACTTATCCCTACCATCTTCCTCCTCTCATGTTCACGAGATCAACATGATTAGTATTGCTACTCGAGGGCAGAAAAACAATGGGAAAGCTAAAGAAAGCACTCCTGCGGCCTCTCTTTCTCCGTCTGCCATCCCGATCGCACCACCACCTAAAGTGGTTATTCATGGACCTACCTACCCCGTCTCTGATGGAGTTGCCCACCGTACCATGATCAAACAACTTCACCAATCACCTGTAAAAATGACACTGTATGATCTCATTCAAACCTCTGAATCTCATCGACAAGCTCTCATTGAGATCCTCCAAGGGATAGAGGTCCTACCTAACGAAACCTTTCCCATTGCCTCCATCTTAACACCCAACCATGTTGCTTCTCTCACCAAACAATCTACCACTTCTGTCCCTGTACAACAAGCCGCTGCTGTCAGTTTCTCCAAAGATGAAATTGTCGACTTTGGTGCAGAAGATCCTGACCCCACTCTTTTCATCTCGGCTTACGTCCGGGACATCCGAGTACGTCATGTTATGATTGACGGGGGTGCTAGCCTAAACATCATCTCTTCCAAAGCCTTCCAACAAATGAATATCCCTTCTAGCATGCATGTGTGCCACCCCACCATGTTGCGTTCATTCAATGATGCTATTACTTCTACTTTAGGCACCGTGATCCTTAACATTCATGTAGGGCCACGTACCTTACCCGAACTCTTCTATGTCCTTGAGGGAGAATTCCAATACAACATGTTGTTAGGCCGCCCTTGGATCCGGGCTATGGGATGCGTTCCCTCCACCTTACATAGATGCATAAAATTTGAGTATGAGGGGAAGTCCTACACCATAAAAGTGATGCTCCCCCCTTCAAAACCTGTAATATGTTATATCACCCTAATGATGTGCTTGTACAGTCAAGGCACCCATTCATCCAACCCAACCATCTACTTGACCACACCTCGACCATCCACCTCGACCACACCTACACATTGACCAATGAAACCACCGCATAAATACCACTTCCTTCCCGTGGACAACATCCCAACCTCGGATCCCTTGGTAGATGTTTTTCATGCCCTTACGTTGGGGAGTATCACCTATATAACGTTAGCACTTTCCATACCCCACGGGAGTATGGACGATTACATGCGCATCCTACCTACGGCCGTCGTGTGGGGGAAGTAATCTCCTATGGACCACCTAATTTCCACACCAACCTAACGTATGGGGGTGTCGACGCATCCTCTGTCACCCCTGAACCTCCCCTTGGTGTGGTTCCCTTCCAATCTGATTTTCAATATCTAACTAATCATCGTTTTTACCTCACCTTCTGACGTTTGTCTTGGAAGGGCTTGATTCGGTCTTTATGAACAAGGCCGACATACGATCATTCCCGTGACTACACGCAAACACAAAGATCGTCGTGGTCTTGGATTCTCTGAACCACCTACAACGAAGAAACCGCATATCCATTGTATCCAGGAAGATGATGAAGTCACCCTTTCTGAACCATCATCACCCATTTTGCCATCATCACCCACAGAGTCGATAGACCCGGAATCTATCCCTCCTAACTTTTTTTTTTCGTAAACACTATCTTCCTGGGTCCTCTCACTTATCAACGCGATAATGAAGACCCATCTTCTTTTCCCCTTCTGTATCCAGACATGATTGAAGAAGACTCACCTTCAATTAATGTTGTTGAGTGCCAGGATGATGACTCCATCCTCACTTATCTTGGTGCGGATGACTCTTATATTCAACGCGCCTTACCATCTGAAACTCAAACCATGTTGAATGAGTCGACTATAGAAATCAACATCCACACAGAGGATGATCCTCACATTGTGAAGATCGGACAATCTCTTAACGCATCAGAATAAACTACCTTCACTACCTTCCTCCGTGCCTGCAACCAAGCTTTCGCTTGGTCCTACGCTGACATGCCAGGAATTGATCTTGACATCACTGTCCATAACATTACTTTGAAACCCGACTCCAAACCAGTTAAATAGAAACTGAGAAAAATGCATCCACGCATTGCTCTCTTGGTCAAAGAAGAGCTTCATGACTCCTTTCTGTTTCCTTCATCTTACCTTGATTATCCTCATGGATTTCTAACATCGTACACTATCACTAAAGCAATGGGGGGACTTCGGATATGTACGGATTTCGGGACCTTAACCTCGCTTGCCCAAAGGATGACTTCCCCCTACCTAGTATTGATCAACTTGTTGATCTCACTGCGGGCCATGAGATGCTTTCTCTCATGGATGGCTTCTCGGGATACAATCAAATTTTGGTAGCCCCGGCCGATCAACATAAAACCACCTTCATAACTCCTTGGGGAACCTTCTGCTATATCGTGTCATGCCGTTTGGCCTTAAGAATCTTTGGCGACCTATCGGCGGGCTATGACTTACATTTTCATGACATTATGCACACTATCCTTGAGGATTATGTCGATGATCTTCTTGGAAAATCTAAACATCGCGGTGAACATCTCGATGTTTTAACCATTATTTTCGATCTTTATTACAATACTGTGTTCATCTTGACCAAAGAAATGTGTCTTTGGTGTCCTTTCGAGAAAACTCCTTGGTTTTATTGTCTCTTTGCGTGGCATCGAGGTCGATCCAGCTAAAGTCAAAGCTATCCTAGAAATGCCCCCACCCACTAACCTCAAACAATTGCGTAGTTTGCAGGGCAAACTCCAATCTATCCGGCGTTTCATTTCACAACTCTCAGATCGATGTCAACCTTTTCATCATCTCCTTAAAAAGGACATTGTCTTTCAATGGAGCGAAGCAGAGTGCCACCAAGCCTTTGAGGCTCTTAAAGCCTATCTCTTGCAGCCACCCATGCTTATCCCACCTCAGGACGATCGCCCTTTCTACCTTTACCTTTCTGCCACCGACCATGCTGTAGGAGCCATGCTCACACATCGTGACTCTGAGCATCGAGAACAAGCCGTTTATTACATAAGTCGTACTCTTGTGGATTACGAGACTAGGTATACACATGTAGAAAAGTTGTGCCTAGCCCTATCATTCGTGGCCACCAAACTCCGCCATTACCTCCTGAATCACAAAACTTTTGTCATCACCAACGTGAACCCCATCCATTATATGTATGCCAAACCTCATCTAAACCAACGCATCACCCGATGGCTTATGCTCCTCACCGACCTCGACCTTGAGTTTGTACACCAAAAATTAGTCAAAGGACAAACTATCGCGAGACCAACTCATGAAGCCCCTTTACAGGGAAAATTTACCAATTTTACTTTCCCCTGCGAACTCATCGCCACTCTTTCACTCGGTGAGGAGTCGTATCCATGACCCTCTTCTTGATGGATCCAAATGCCGGCGTGGCGGAGGGGCGGCATTGTTCTCATTCCTCTTGACTGCTGAACCTATGCCTCTTTCATTCTGGCTCGATTTCCCCTGCACTAATAATACAGTGGAATACGAGGCCCTTGTTTTGGGTCTCCAGGTTGCGTTACACTTAGGTGTAAAGTCTATTAACATTTTCGGTGACTCTCAACTGGTAGTCAATCAAGTTATGGGCATCTACCAATGTAAAAATGAAGAACTTCAAAAGTACAAACATTACGTGGACTCACTTTTGACCTTATTTACTCATTATTCTATCCAAACCATTCCCCGCTCAACTAATAAATTTGTGGATACTATGGCTTGCTTGGCCTCACAAATTCCTACCTCACCAACTGACTCTGACATATTTGTCTTGGTCCAACAACTCTTTGCCCCATCTTACTCAGTCCGGAATGTTTGTATGGTAAATAATGTGTCTGCTAATTCGCGAGGATACAGTATCACCAATTTCACGACTACCTTACCCTCTGTTCTCCCACGACCTTACTAGTAATGGCAAAATGTGCTTTTCTTAAAAGTGTTTCTCGTTATGTCATCATGGGGGGACTCCTCTATAAACGTGGCTTTGATGGCATCCTCCTTCGATGTCTAACCGTGCGGAGGTCACCTATACCATCCAACAAGTCCATGATGGCATTTGTGGTGGACATTTTAGTGGCCTTGCCATGGCCAAATGGATCCTTCGCCTAGGCTATTATTGGCCTACTCTTAATAACGACTGCTATGAATATGTTAAGCGTTGTGTTATGTGTCAACAACATGCCAACCTTCAACATACTCCTAGCCATCCGCTACGGTCACCACGAGATCTTTGGCCTTTCTCACATGGGGTTTAGACCTTATTGGTGAGATTCACCCACCCTCTTTGCAACGTCACCATTGGATAATCACAATGACCAATAATATTACACTAAATGGGTGGAGGCCATTCCACTCATTTCAACCAAAAAAGAAAAAAATCATGTAGAGTTCATCAACCATCACATTATCATCGTTTTGGTGTTCCTCATCGCACGATAACGAGATAATGGAAAATCTTTCAAAAATAAGTTGTTCTGAAGACCTTTGTGACAACTTTGGTATCAAACTTAGCTTCTCATCACCTTCTATCCACAAGCAAATGGTCAAGCCGAATCTTCTAACAAAACCCTGACCAAAATTCTCATGAAAGTCGTTAACGATTATGGGAAAAATTGGCCTGATCACATCCCCTTTGCCCTTTGGGCTTATCGTACCAGCATTCGTACCTCCACTCATGCCACCCCATTTTCTTTGGTATATGGTACCGAGGCTTTGTCTTGCCTCTCGAAATACAAATACCCTCCCTAAGAATATCTCTCCAGGATATTCTCACCAATGATGATTTCCACCAAGAGCGGTTAGCCCAATTGGAGCTTCTTGACGAGCGTCATCTTACAGCTCTTGACCACCTTCAAATCTATCAAAAGCGCATCAAGCGTGCTTATGATAAGTGAACTCATGAGCGTACCTTTAAGATTGGTGATCTTGTCCTCAAAGAGAATCAACATGTAACCAAACTAGAAAAGAGCAAGCGTGGAAAATTTGCTCCAAATTGGATTGGGCCTTACATTATCACTCACACTTACGGATCAGGCACTTACCATTTAGCTTCACTCAATGGTAAACTGAGCTGAACCCCCTTAATGCCTTGCATCTTTGACCATTCTACTGTTGAATTTAGTATTATATCACTTCTTATCTACCTTGCGCTCGTCCCTTGAGCTCATTTACCACCTCATACACCTTGTTTCATGCATCTCAAAATAGAATCACGCTCACATGGTTTGGTCATCATCTCCTCTTAAAGATGCCTTCCCCTTTTTAGTCTGGTCCATGACTTAAAAGTATCAAAATAACACGTTCTCAATTATACAATTATGGGATATTCTTGAGTCAAACTTCCTACAAAACTAGATGCTTCATGCCAAACGGACATCTAGACCTCAAAGTTATACATAGACTGCTCCCTCGAAGGACAGCTATACACAAAAGCCGCATCTACTACTATAAATAGACTACTCCCTTGAAGGACAGCTATACAAAGTCAGCCTCTATCAGAAGCTTCTCACATTGATCAGCTTCGTGAAGAGCTCAAGAACAACAAAATGCATATCCCATATAGACTTCCCACATCGATCAGTCTATATTCAAAAAAAAAAAAAAAAAAAATAATAAAAAAGTAGCATTCAAAAGCACTTTTGAGTCATGGACTTGTCTATTTAGGTTTGGTTCTCTTTCGTCAGAATAATCACCTTATAACAAGTTCGATCGCACCCCAGCTATACCATCTACCTCATCTCACCATTCTTCAAAACAACAAAACTCAAGGGACGTGACGTATATCCGATATATTGTGATTATACAACTCTTTTCACCTATCGACTTCTCTTTATCAAGGTACCTAGGGATTCAAGTTCATCCTCCGATAATACGTGGTTTGTTCAGCTCTTTCCAACTATGGGACACTTTTCCCTCTTTTACCCGAATCTAGGATTATGTGTTGACCTTAATCAGGACACGTTTCCCTAATACTTGGGTAAGCTAACCTTCACTTCACCTATACCTACACCAATACCGCCAATACCTTACCAACACCAACAACATTACCCTACCAATATCAATATTTTTACCAACCAACAAATTGCCTAACCACAACCAAATTTCCTGAATTCACCTCTCCCTGGTCCTAAGGGAGAACTACATCGGTCTGAGGCCCCTCCTTGCTTTGTGCAATGGGCTATGTAGGCAGCACTTAGGAGACATGGGGTCTCCGAAGGTTAGCTCGACCATCCCCTACCATAACCTATCATGTGTTGTTAAAATATAAATGATTTCACATATTTATATTGATAACACTCACCTTGGTCCTTTATCAATTCAAAACATTCAAAACACAAACATTCTTATTATTATCATAACTCAAATCAACATACATATTCAGTTTTATTTAGATGTTAAACAAATACATCTTCTCTATCATCGACGTGCAGGTCGGCATCCTTATTTATTCTTCTACCCCTATGAAATTCACTTAGACCCTTGCGCCTCATCCCGAACCAGGTGATGATCGTGATCGTCGACGCCACTCACCTGGCCTCTCCATCCTCAAAGGTGCCACTGCTATTGGTTCCTCCCACTGATCCACCAATCTCTCCTGTAACATATGAATACACCCTCTCGCGTGGAGGAATCTCACCTCTAGTCTCTCCACTCATGACTGTGCAACCGCTAACAATCCTGTTGTCTCATTCACCTGCGTTTGAAGCTGGTGAACTAAACCCTGCAGGTGATCTCTCTCCACTATAATCACAGCTATGTCAGGATGATCGGCCCTCTCACGTGAACCTCGCAGCTCTGCTACCCACCATAATCTATAAGCCTCTGTCGCTCCTGCATCCATTACCTGTGATCGGTGCTTGTCTCTTCTGGTCCTTCTGGAGGTGTCGGTAGGGAGGTGAGAATGATGCCTCGGCGTCGATCCTCATGTATGGTCTATAAGCCATGGGTATATCCTGAACAAATCCAAATTGTCGCCACACGCGATCTAGAGGAATCCTCTCGTACTCACCTGGCCTGTGTCCCACGATCCACCTTAATCGCTCTACACCCCTCAAATCCTCAGCTATGTTCTCCATCACCATATAGTTCCCATAAGGCCTCAAGCGGATATCATGATCGTCACCATCTCCCACATCTTCTACCTATAATACTCGACATCATATGTCACGGCCTCGAATCTCACCTCTTGCTCTGTCTGGACCCATCGCTCAATCCCAACCTCTGCACTCCTGTCTCTCTTGGATGGGTCGGCCTATTGGTCACACACAAACAATGTGCTCATAGGCCCAACAATGTAATAAGTATGCACAATCCGGTGTAGTCTGTGATTTCACTGCGGGCCCATAAACCCTGTATAGCTCCACTTGGATATGCGGGTGCCCATGCGAAAGTCACGCTCCTTTCTATCATTTCCCAAATAATACACATCAATGATTTTGGAAATCTTCCCCATCCACCCTCGGTAATGCATAATACCCCACCACTATCATTAATACCACTTTGCTTGACCTTGTTGCCTCGGGGTGTCTGGAAACATTATACCATAAGTGAATGTCAAACCTCATTGTGTCGACTCTCGTGCGGTTTGGACCAAATCTTGTTGTTATCGCTCCCCCGCTGCGTTAGGCCACTGCACGATACACTTGGTCTTCTGTGGTTGGGAGCCTCAAAATTTGAAACACATCTTCCAGCGTCACTATCATCTCCCTGTTGGTAGATAGAAGGTATTCTTTTACTAGATTCCATCTCTCGATCAACGCTGCTGACATAGCATGATTGCGTGCGATTCGTGAATAATAGCGGATTCCACTTAACCCCACATGGTTTATCAATGCCCACTCAGGTTTGGTGTTACATCCGCTCGGACTCGTGACAACAAAGTGGCACCTATCATTCATCCTCAACCACCGCCTCTGCTGCATACATCAAATCAACAAACAACAATTCAATAAATCAAATCCCCAGTGTTTTTATCACATTACGGAATTTCATACGATGTAACCGATATCGGTTATAGATATATACCGGTTATCTAACGATACGGTTATCTCTAAATGATATCGGTCACTTTATCAATTCTATCTGACCTACTTAAAAACAACACCTACGATAATTATTTGCTCGTTTACCCCTCTCTGTACCTCTGAACATACCCAAACCCCTGCTTACCTACCCCATAACACTCACCCCATCCCAAACCCTTGCCTATCACCTTTTCTTTTCATCTCTACCCACTTACCTTCTCTCATCCTATTCATAAAACATGCAAGAGTTGAATTCCAACCAAAAATTTTACCTCTTGGGATGCAGCTGCTTGAGGTGGAACCTGTCTTCCCTCTCGTCTCTGCCCATTTGGATGCTTCTCCTTGTTCAGCCATGTTCACCACCCTCTTGATATAACTTGCCTTTCTGCCTTCTTAATCTCATTACAATCACTTTACTGTCTCTTTCCTCCTTATCACTCAATTCTCCCATGTAATTACCTGTATAAGTCATCAACATATCGCATTCTCGTATTTAACTTGTTGCATGACTCTAAAAATACAACTTAAGTTGCCTCCCAAGCTTTTCTATTTTTAGAAAAACTCGTTTTGGCATAACCGATATCGGTTACCTAACCGGTATCGGTCATATAGCTACCGACATCGGTTAGCTAACCGATATCGGTCACATGTCTCCTTTTGCTTAAACCTAGGCCTTTTCTTTGTTTTTTGCAAATTTTTGGTGGCCCACCTCTTTTCCCTGCATAACGACATCGTTATCAATATTTATCATCAGAATACCATCAACACATATACATATCATCAAAATTTCATCAACATCATCTATATACATTAAATTTCAATACCATCGACAAAACACATGAGACATTCTAATATATGCATCAAATCAAAAAAAATTTACACACCATGTGGATCAAACTCATCTATATATATCATCATCAACTCAATGTCAAAATATACAAACTACCCTGTATGGGGCCTCTGTGATCTAAAAATACAAAGCTGGCACGCAGGCCATTTGCTGTCTCTGTCAAAATCTCGACTCGGCTCACAGGCCGGTCTCTCATGTCAAAAATATACTCGGCTCGCAAGCCGGTATCAACTATACAAAATGTACTCGGCTCGCAGGCCGGTATATACAACAAAAATGAATAAATAAATCCTATGTGGGCACGCAGGCCTCTATATATATACTCGGTTCACAGACCGGTGTCTATATCCAATAACAAAAACCCATATCCACTCCTAGGATGTCTCAGCTCTCTCCACCACCCTCTGCCCATCCCCCCGCTGGCCCCTGTGCTGGCTCTCACCTCCTACCCATCACGGAGCCACCGGCTGTGGCTGCGGCCCCCTGTGACCTATGACTCAGGACGTCTCGGCTCTGTGCTGCTGCATATGGCTGATAGTCGGCCCCGGTACCATCTAGCACGTCCACGATAATATACCCGGGCCTCCGCTCTCACCTCCATATAGCGGGCCCATGCCACCATGGTGGTGGGGCTGGTCCCCGACTCCTAATAGAAGTGGCCCTTGACTGTACTTGGTACACCACATGTGCTGTGGCTGGTGCACATGCACTGTGCACTGCACTGCGGCGGTGCACTGCACTGCGATGCACTGTGGTGCCATGGTGGTGCTGTGCTGCACATACTTGCATGCACATGCTGTGCTGGGCTAACGCCTGTAGCACCCCAATCTGTGCTGTGTGTAGCGATGGCTGCCCTATGTAATAGCTGCACAGGCCCAGAGATGGTCCTCTCCATATCACGGCCGCCAAATCTGGTTGCGGGTGCTCTCATGGCTGCCCTCTGCCTGCCCTTTACCACACCACAAAAATGCACTGTCACTCCGGCATCATCCACTGTATCATCATCGGTCTCTCTGCTTTGCCCAGGATGGGTCAAATGGGCGTGGTGCGAGGTAATGGTGCCTCTACATCCTCCCTCTGATACTGTGAGAAGGGAGGTGGCTCATCCTGTCGTAAGCCCAACTGACGTCGTACCCTCTCTAGGGGTATCCACTCATACTCCCGGGTCTCCATCCAGCTATCCAGAAGATATATTGGATCCATCGTAGCTGCGCTCGGGCTCCTCCTCGGGGCTGATGGCCTCTGTATGGCCTCCATATAATATCTAGTGCCGTCAGGCCCTCTAACATACGCCTGTAAAACGTCACATCTCGTCCTGCGATCACTGCTCGTGGCTGGCCCACGACCCCCAACCACCTCTGAAATCCATATCTGTAAACTACCTGTGGCCCTGGCTGCTGGGGCAACCCTACTGGTCATATACAGATGATATGCTCGTAGGCCCAGCAGTGTAACAAAAATGTCGAACATATACCAAATCACCTCATACGGTGATAACCCCAGAGCTCTCTGTATAATTACACCAGATACACTGGTGCCCAGGCATAGCAGGTATGCTCCTCCACCATCTCATGCAATACTCCCATCAAAGCCCATGGGAAGCGGCCTCCCTCTGAGTCAGGGAGGGTGAAGCAGGTGATACCAATCATCATCAACACGGCAAGCCATGTCTCTGTCGGTGTGTGCGCGATACATATCGCACGTAGCTAATGCTCACTGTTGTGATATGTAATCAATCAATGGGCTGCATCCCGAATACCTCACGGGATGTTGTCCATCATTGTCTCCGCATCCACCTAGGAACACTACCTCACCTATGATCGGCAGTCTCAGGATGCGATACACATCCTCTAATGTGATAGTCATCTCTCCAGTAGGGAGATGGAAGACATTGGTTGCGGATCCCATCTCTCGATGAGGGCAACCATCAGGCTGTGGTCCCTATCCACAGCCCTATACCTCTGGACTCCACCAAGTCCAACCTCTCGCATGATGGCCCACTGCTGCAGTCACATGTGGCCGCATCCGCCCCAATAGAGGTGGCATCCGATCCCGCATCGTCGCTGCTGGCGTGCCTGCAAAAACAACCCACTCCATCAGGCCTACCCTTTACAAAAACAACTACCTTAACCATCTATACCCATTTACCCACCCAACCACAACCCAACTCTATACACACATCTGCACCCACTTATCTTACCTTATACATCTACGATATCCCCTTTAATTATCTCACACCCTACCAACCACCCCGGTCCACTCTAGCCATCTAACCATACCCCTGCCAATTTAACACCTCCTACTTCATACACAACACATAATCTATCCTACCCGACCCCATTTACCCCAACAACCCATTCCCCCACCCTAATCACCTTTCCTATCAACTCTACCTCCTCCCCTTCACCCCCAAAAAAAAAACTCTATCCTACCACCTCTGACAAACAAACAAACACCAAAATTTCACAACCTAACTCCTACCCATGATGGCCGGTGCAGGTCACCTCGACCACCATCGGTCCCCCAATCACATTGTATGTACCAGCGCGGTCGACATATGACCGGCCGGTCTATAGACACGGAAATTTATACAGAGACTATTACGTGACCGATGCGGTCGCTAGTGTGACATCGGTCCTTTCATCAATTCTGGAGCCGAACCCAAAACGGCCCCCAAAACCCCTTTTTACCTATTTCTACCCATTTACCCACAAGAAAGACCTAAAAACTTACCCACCCTGCCGTTTTGGCCTACCTAACATACCTACCCACTCCATTTTACAATTTACCTTCATTTCTTCATTATTTTATTAACTTTTGGATTCCTACCCCAAAACCCACATCCTAGTTAAATTCATTAACTTCACATAAGTAGGGGTTCAGAGCCTACCGGTACGACTACACGTCGTCGTGGTGGGATAGGTGGCAGTGGTCCAGCTCCTCCAGCACCTCCTGCTCCTCCGGGCAGTGCCATGGCTCCAAATCTCCTCCGCAGGGTCCTCCACCAATCAAACTCTGCCTCCTGATCGCTGGGGCCTACCAATAACTCACTTCTCCACTCCACTAGTGCCAACTCAGCCCACGAACTTAACACAATCACTTCACACCTCAGACAAGATAAAATTGGGTGCTCAAATTCACAAAGTGACAATGACATGCCGTATTTTTCTTTTTATAGGTTTTGACCTATAACCGATACCGGTTATTTTGCGCCCTAGAATACCGGTATCGGTCTTGTAACCGATATCGGTCACACATAACCGATATCGGTTACCTACTTCCTTAACCTAACTCCACCCTTATCCACCAATCTCCACTTTTTCCCATCACCTACCCCGGCTTTGCTGACTAGCCTTATTTTAACTTCAATCGGCCCGACCCAAGGCCGCAACCAACCAATCGGCCCGACCCAAGGCCGCAACCAACCATTTGGCCCGACCCAAGGCCGCCACCAACCAATTAGGCCCGACCCAAGGCCGCCACCAACCAATTAGGCCCGACCCAAGGCAGCACAACCAACCAATTGGCCCGACCAGACGGCGCAACCAACCAATCGGGCTGACCAACCAATGGCGACGACCAACGACAGGCCCGGGGCCCGACCGAGCGACCAACGGCCCAGGCCCTGACCAACGGCCCGACCCGAGGCCCACGACCCAATGGCCCGACCCGATCGGGCATGACCCCAGCGGCCCAACCAACGGGCCCGACCCGAAGGCCCACCGACCCAAGGCCAACCAACCAACCAGGCCCGACCCAAGCCCGCCACAACTAATCAATCGGCCCGACTCAAGGCCGCACCCAACCAATCAGGCCCGACCCAAGGCCCTCACCACTCAATCGGCCCGACCCAAGGCCGCACCAATTAAGTACCTCGACCAAGACCCACAAATTATGATTTTATCCACCCATCATGTAGCTTTTTGTTCAATCGTGCTCACCTGTTCGTGTTTTTAGCATGATTAGGATACTTGACTTGATCAATCGACCAACTTTTCCTAGACCGAGACCGTGACATTTATCTCAACCAAACCAACCATTTGGTACTTTAAACATGCCTAAATGTTCTGTACCTTACCCATTATATCCCTGGAGCTACTTCCTATGCCTTGGATACCGGATTATATCAACCTTGTTTGGATAAACTATCGACCTTTGCTATGAATTGCTTGTTTGCTCTTGAATCATGTACCACTGTCGCACTACTTTTTGCATTTCAACGTGCGTCTGCTTCCTTGAACTTACCCCACCATCTTACCATCATCTCAACACCATTCACCCTTTATCAACCTATCCACGATTTCACGTCACCTCAATCTATGATAGATTTGAGGGGGATTACCTATACCCTCAGCAGGAGTAACCACTTCTTATTATTGTCGGTGCGGACTTCACAAGACAAGCTACACGACAACAAGGGGCTAATGTAGACACCAAATTTGTGTCTTACGACACCCTGTGCCCCGCATCTCATTTCATAACCTAACCTCACCACCTAAACCTTACACAATTATTTATTAATTACCTTATAATTAATAAATCCACATCTCCAAACCTGCCACCTCATTTCACCACCTCATCATGACCTAGCCCTAACCCTAAACTAACCTAATTAAGACCTATAACTTGGTCTACATCCACACCCATGACTAATTACTCCTCACCCACACCAAAACCAACCTAATAATGACTTGACCAAGCCCACAACTAATCCCTCGGGAGAAAAGGAGGGAAAGTTGGCTATTTTACTAAAAATAGCCCACTTTGACTTAACCGACATCGGTTCCTACTCGACCACCATCGGTTACGTAACCACCATCGGTTCCCTGTAAATGACCTTCCCCAACCAAAAACAAGGGATCGGAATTCATTTGAAAGATCCGAATTCACTTGGCAAGAGCAGAGACAAGTGAAGAAAAGAGAAGTTTGCTTAGAGAAGGACATCGAGCCCAAGACTGCAACTGAGTAACTAGAGCACAATGACACTCATCCAAGCATTGGGAGAGAAGATAGCTCACTTTTGATTGTCAGATCATCCCACCTGAGCCTTGCCTTCGTCATCACAATCCTTGGACCTGTATCTTCATCAGGAACTAGTAAGTAGTGTCTTGTACGTTCTTAAATACCATTTCTGGAACTTCTGATTCATAGTAATTATAAGCTCACTCCTAGATCTACTACCCGATAGCACCCTGCATCTAACCTTCATTCCTCTACCCCTACATTGCCCCAAGAACAGCTCCCACACTCTCTGAGTCTTCTCCATCACCCTATTGCCTACCCCTAATCATTTACCAACCTTATAAACACCATAACACCTTACTGACCAACCTTCATTGAAAGCCCTAAATCACTTGCCCCTACTGATATCGGTTATCGGCACCCGTGTACGGTGTTATAACCGTAGATCGGTTATGTAATGACTCATCGATCATTTGTGACTCAAACCAAAACCAGCCTTTCCTCTATTACTTTTTAACGAGGTAACTAAATCGTAATTTCGCAATAACTTCTTTGTTATCATTTGTGTTAATTCATATTAAAAGGGGAACTGACCACCTTCGAAAGGAAGTCTAATATTTCCTGGGCCCAAGGCAGTTCCCTCATTTATTGTCTAACTATAATCTGGTGGTCTTGCATTCTTATTCATAGGTAGTCCTTCCCAAACAAAAAGGAGTTCTTCACAATCGGTCTAATCTCTCTCTCCCAACACTCAACGGTATTCCTCCTAGCCCTAACCTTTATCTATTTCTCAAGAGATTGAAAGGATAGAAGCAACTCTATTCTAAGACCCTCCCAACACTCACATCAATAAAGCGGTGCATGCTTTTCTAAAAACTCTAATAATAGATTAATCCAAGATAAACTCTTCTTTAATCCTATTATTATCTTAAACTCGTGCATGTGCCTTTATCCTTAAAATAGACTCTTCTTAGCCACCAAATTCTCATTGCGTGTTGCATACCCCAAGTTTATTCTTATCTTGTTCCTAGAAAATTAGCTAAATCTTAACTATTTGTCTACTGTGTTTGTTCGCGTGCTCATCCTATTTATTCTCCCATGCGCTACCTCTTTTACCATGCACGTGCATGCGTATCTTCTGTCCCAATAGTTAGTCTCTCTTTTCACATTTGTTGTCATTTATTCTAGTACAAGGTAGTGTGCATGTGCCTATGTCCATTCTTGGCACCTTTGTTCTGATTATTCTTTTTACTAATTTTGACATTTTTGGTTAAACTTTTTAGTTTTCTTATCATTGTCTCATGTTCATAGTTGGCCTTTTGTGTCACTAGTTTTGAAATTCAAATAAGAGATTCATACATACACAACATACACACAATTATTCAGGCTATAAATTCTAAGGGGCAATCACATCTATATACTATCACTACCATAAAAGGGATTGCATTTTTGGGCTGCATACACTGCATAGAAAGGGGAAGCTGTGAATTTCATACCACACTTTTGCATCTAATCTAGCTATAGCCCACTATTTTGGCATCATTGATGCAAGGGTAACCTAATGACACTATTTCACACATAATCACACATAACTACATCAAGTCTGGAATTGTAGTGCAATGCTCGATAAAAAGTTCACTCTTTGTGTGACCACCTGGGTTGATTCGACTTTACATTTTGTTTTTTTTTCATATTTGATGTGTTCATGAGCTTATGGAAGTATTTAGGTTTTGTTTTGTTGGTTACTTTTATGATTGAAACTCTAACAACAGAGGCAAGCAATGAGACAAAGAAAATATTGAAGTTACACTCTTGAAACCCGAAAAGAAGCAAATCCCAAGTGTTCACACAATCACTAGCATCGAGGTGCCCTATCCTCATGTGGGCGCCCTTGTCCCGACTACTAGTGTAGAGTTCCATAACTCTTAGCGAGCTTCTTGTGACATCATTCCCTGCTAGCTCTAGCATATACATAGTTCTTAATATCTAAAGATCACACAAAAAAATCAGCTAAGTCATTTATCCTTTCCATTCACTTATAGTCTTGCATTGCTTGAGCATTTAGCATTTTTATGTTCTTGTATTCCACCATATTGTACACTATTAGTTAGTCTGAAATATAAATTTAATTCAAATTAAATTAAATCAGTTATAGTTGATTTCTTAATAAACATATATATGTATTTTATCATAAAATTAGGTAATTGAGACATTTGAGCCTAAATGCAACAGATTCGCTATGAATTTGGACTCTTTTATCCCCAATTGTGTGCTTAATTGAACTAATTGAATAATGTGTTAAATTAAAAGTGAGATTAGGGCTGATTGAACCCGATACGATTAATTGAAAATGCTTAGAACATATAAGGGGTGAGATTGGCCCAAATTACATGTCTAGTTGAACTAATTAAGTAATTGTGTCAATTAGATGCACAATTGGGGTTAGTAGAGTCTCACAAGCCTTAATGTAATGAACTAACATACATTCAAACTTGGTAAGATCTATTTGCATTCCTCAATGAACCAATCAAATAATTGGCTCAGATAGGTGTGTGATTGGGGATAATCAAGACCAACTTAATTGAGACTAATTAATACATGACTCAGGCTCAATTAATGCCAATTTTGTGTTAGATTAAATAAATTGAGTAAGTAGTTCAACCAAATATGCAATTCATGTTAATTTAGCCCCTAAAACCTAATTAAAGTTAATTAGCATTAATTTTTTATCAACCCAAATTTTGCATCCAATTAAATGAATTGAGAAATTCGGTTAATTAGGTGTACACTTATGACTAATTGGCATGAGCAAGTAAAACTACAATCAATTAACATGAATTATTGGGACTTGATTAGACACAATTGAATTGATTGAACTAATCAATTAATTGGTTCAATAGGGCGCAATTGGTACTAATAAATCCCTATAAACCACATTGTATTTAATTATTATGAGTTAAGGATTCATTAGCACCAATTACATGCATAATTAGACCAATCAATAATCGATTCAATTATGTGCACAATTGGGGTTCCTTGACTCCCAAGACAAAATGCAACCAATTAACATACATCATGCTTGATTAGCCAAAATTTTACTCCCAATTTAACCAATAAAGAAACTGGTTCATTTGTATGCATGATAGATGTTAATTGAGGCCGTGAAACCAATTACATTTAATTAGTGTTGGTAGAGGCTTGATTAACAATATCTTCCTCTTTGGTTATATACATGCGATACACTAATTATATCCTTCTAATGATGGCATGTATCTTAGAATATACTATGTTGTTGGAAATAGTGATTGTAAAAATAGTATTAAAAAAACATTCATACATGTATTAGAAAATTCAACCCGAACTATCTAGATTTATTAAAATAATAAATAGAATTCATCTCAAGTGTATGATATATATGGAATCAGGTCAAATGTTTCCTTGTGACGTTGTCATGTTCACTAAGTGCTATAAGAATATTGCTTGTATAAATCCGAACATATACAACAGAATAACATGAGAGAACACCAAAATATAGATAAATGATGACAATATGCTCATATAATAGCTTTGCCACTTCGAGGGGGAAACCTCAAATACCACTTCGAGGGGGTAACCTCCAAACCATACAATAACACTCCAATACTCAATATGATGATTAAATACAACCTTCTAACCCCTATATATACCATTGTAACCTATGACCAATACTGAGGCTGACCTCCTAAGCATAGTAAATCATAAACGAATGATATAATAAGATAAGGGGATGCGTGCCACATGTCGGCTTCTCCATCAATACATATACATCATAACATCCTTTCCCTAGGTGCATAGCTTTCCTTCCTTCCTTGACATGTTTTGTCCCCGAAACATAAGAATATACCATGTAATGAGTGTGTTGTAAATTTTTACACACTTTGCGCCATTATCGATCATCCATCTATATGTGATCCTGGTAGATGATACATATCTGAACTAATATCCATATTCCATTGCACTACTTCGGATTCCATTTGTGACCATAGTTTATCATCCTTGGATTCCTTGCATAACCAACATAAGGATTTAATGCATAACCATAATAAGGATTCCATGTATAACCATAATAAGGATTTCATGCTTCATAATTGTTGCTCCATTGATCCCCTGTATAAATAAAGTGATTATTCCTCCAATTAACTATATATATATATTGGTTGGAAATATGATGTGCCCTAGGATATCTCCATGATTTTTTTCTCTCACATTAATGTGGATTTCCATATGCTATAGTTGTAGTATCCTCAACCTTATCAACTTGTTTCTAAACTTTCTATTCTTCTTCCACCTTTGCATTTGATATTTTCTTTTTCTCTTGAGTAGATGAATCATCATTTCCTTCTTTTTCTTCATGTTCCTCTTTTGAATCATCCTTATTCCCTTATCTCCATATTCTAAATCATCCTCACGGTCTATATTGAATTTTCTTTGATTTCCATTAAGCCCGATATCCCGTAAAGTGACCTTCTTCTTTTTTGTACCAAATCTTCATAAACTTATTTTTCATATTAATATTAATTGTCCCTAATGTCTCTAACCAAGGATACCCAAGAACAATATCCAAACCATCCATATATAAGGCAAAAAATCTGAATGTAAAGTATATTTGTCCATAATAAGTTTTAAATCTTCAAAACTTGAATTTTCTTACCATTCACTTGAGCTTCTTTGATATTACTTTCTTGAATATGTAGATGTTGAGCCATATCCTTGTTGATGAAGTTATACTTGTTGTTAGGGTTTATGAAAATAATTATCTTATTCCTTTGAATTCATCCATGAAACTGAAATATGGTATCTTCCTTCTTGGGAGCTATATAATCTTCTTCTGCATCAATATCTTGTTGTTCTTCCTCTTCTTCATAGTCTTCTTCAACTTCTTCTACGTTTGATTCTTCAATATATGTTGCACCATCATCTTCCCTTGAATCTTCTTCACCTTCCTCTTCATCTTCTTTCTCTCTTGATTCTTCAATATATTCTTCCCCATCATCTTCCTTTGACTCTTCTTCCTCTTTGTGGTCCCATCTATCCATAAAAAGATGTTCCATTTCCTCCCAAGACCAATCCTTCCTGTCATTTTTAACTCGAGAAAACCAAATCCATGCAGGGACCACCAAGATAATATGAAAACCTATTCCTTGTCATGAAATATTAAAACTCATGAGCTTGTGGAGGTAGTTAGGTTTTTTTTTGTAGGATACTTTTATGATTTAAACTCTAACAACAGAGAGCAACGAGACAAAGAAAATATTAAAGTTACACTCTTCAAACACAAAAAAGAAGTAGATACCAAGTGTTCACACAGTCACTAGCATTCAGGCGCCCTATCCTCATGTGGGTGCCCTTGTCCCGATCAGTGTAGAGTTCCATAACTCTTAGCGAGCTTCTTGTGACATCATTCCCACTGCTAGCTCAAGCATATACATAGTTCTTAATATCTAAAGATCACACAAAAAATCAGCTAAGTCATTTATCATTTCCATTCACTTATAGTCTTGCATTGCTTGAGAATTTAGCATTTTTATGTTACTGTAGTCCACCATATTATACACTATTAGTTAGTCTGAAATATAAATTTAATTCAAATTAAATTAAATCAGTTATATTTGAATTCTTAATAAACACACACACACACACACACACACATATATTTGATCATAAAATAAGGTAATTGAGACATTTGAGCATAATTACAACTGATTGTTGTGAATTGGGACTCATTTATCCCCAATTATGTGCTTAATTGAACTAATTGAATAATGTGTTAAATTATAAGTGATATTAGGGCTGATTGAACCCAATACGATTAATTGAAAATGCTTAGAACATATATGGGGTGAGATTGGCCCAAATTACATGTCTAGTTGAACTAATTAAGTAATTGGGTCAATTAGATGCACAATTGGGGTTAGTAGAGTCTCACAAGCCTTAATGTAATGAACTAACATACATTCAAACTTGGTAAGATCTATTTGCATTCCTCAATGAACCAATCAAATAATTGGCTCAGATAGGTGTGTGATTGGGGATAATCAAGACCAACTTAATTGAGACTAATTAATACATGACTTGGGCTCAATTAATGCCAATTTTGTGTTAGATTATATAAATTGAGTAAGTAGTTCAACCAAATATGAAATTCATGTTAATTTAGCCCCTACAACCTAATTAAAGTTAATTAGCATTAATTTTTAGAACCCAAATTTTGCATCCAATTGAATGAATTGAGCAATTGGGTTAATTAGGTGTACACTTATGACTAATTGGCGTGAGCAAGTAAAACTACAATCAATTAACATGAATTATTGGGACTTGATTGACAATCATTGAAGTGATTGAACTAATCAATTAATTGGTTAAATAGAGCGCATTTGGTACTAATAAATCCCTATAAACCACATTGTATTTAATTATTATGAGTTAAGGATTCATTAGCACCAATTACATGCATAATTAGACCAATCAATAATCGATTTAATTATGTGCACAATTGGGGTTCCTTGACTCCCAAGACAAAATGCAACCAATTAACATACATCATGCTCGATTAGCCAAAATTTTGCTCCCAATTTAACCAATAAAGAAACTGTTCATTTATTTGCATGATAGATGTTAATTGAGGCCGTGAAACCAATTACATTTAATTAGTGTTGATTAAGGCTTGATTAACAATATCTTCCTCTTTGGTTATATACCTGCATACACTAATTATATTCTTCTAATGATGGCGTGTATCTTAGAATATACTATGTTGTTGGAAATAGTGATTGGAAAAATAGTATTAAAAAACATTCATACATGTATTAGAAAATTCAACCCGAACTATCTAGATTTATTAAAATAATAAATAGAATTCATCTCAAGTGTATGATATATATGGAATCGGTCCAAATGTTTCCTTGTGATGTTGTCATGTTCACTAAGTGCTATAAGAATATTACTTGTATAAATCCGAACATATACAATAGAATAACATGAGAGAACACCAAAATATAGATAAATGATGACAATATGCTCATATAATAGCTTTGCCACTTCGAGGGGGCAACCTCCAATACCACTTCGAGGGGGTAACCTCCAAACCATACAATAACACTCCAATACTCAATATGATGATTAACTACAACCTTCTAACCCCTATATATACCATTCTAACCTATGGCCAATACTGAGGCCGACCTCCTAAGCATAATAAATCATAAATGAATGATATAATAAGATAAGGGGATGTGTGCCACATGTCGGCATCTCCATCAACCCATATATATTATATTATCATATCCCAAGGTACATAGCAAGTGCCAAGTCACAATACCATCAAATCAACACTAAAACTACTAGTCGGTATTTAGAGCATCAATAACAAGCATGTAAATCATCACTAAACAATAAAAAATAGTAACAAATAATCTAAAAAAACACACAACTTAAAATTGATGACAGATTCAACTCCTAAATTATAATAAAAAAGAATCTTACGACTTTCAATTACACACCCACCCTAGATTAGGTGTCTACAATAAAACTCCTCTTCCACAATATAAAAAATTCTCCAGAAAATATATTTATAAAAAAATATACCACACTAAAAATTGAGTGACACCTCTGAGTAAATCATTACCACATTTTAAAAATATATAACACAGTAGGAATTGAATTCCCCTGACATTGACTCAGATGACCTCATAATCATTCCATTCAACTAAGGAATGATTCAACTGAACTAACAAATATAACTGACCAAGACTCAATGACAAAGACACATATCCAGGAAATGATTTATTCCCACATGTGAACTTATTAAATATGACCAGGCATTAAGAATGATTCGTCCCCATAAACTTGGAGAAGGTTAATCAAAGTGCTTTTTTGTCGTCACTCATAAGCGCTAATTATCGATATTGTCTTGTCCCACGTGGAGGGATTATTTAGACAATTTAAATAACACTATTCATTTGCTAACCGAGGAATGCACTCAAACTCCATATAAATTTACGTCTTTAGAATGTTACTTTACCTTGTAGACTACGCCCTTTCAAATTCTAGTTCGCTAGAAAGGGGTCTAATAACATACATTTTCTTAACTATATGTTTTCCGTTTTGAAAATTTTAATAATATCTTTATTGTTCCTTCATAAACGTGTTACATCCTTATTTTATAAACCAAAAAGTGACATCCCTTCCAACTTGTCATATCTTTCCTATATATGTGCATATATGGGGAAATTCATCTATATATTAAAAATTTATATAGAGTACATAAATAGTATATGATAAAAAAATATTTGGTTAAATATTTGTGTTCAAAAATAGAATCGAAAAAATATATTTATAATGTTAAATAAAATATAAAATATTATAAATCGAAAGTAGGAACATGCATACACACTAAAGAGAGGGGGTAACAAATCATCTCAAGGATGAACAGAGTATGAAGTGGATGGCTTCCCGATCGGTGGATCTATTGTCACCCTTCCATCCTAACCATCTTGAATAGTCAAAGATAAAAGTACTCCCCATTCAAGTGGAGGAACAAGCACCCCTACATTCACATCATTACGCAACAAAGAAGTCCACTATGAAGGCCCTTTAGTGTTCTTAGCACAAGAAAATGGAATGCAATTCCCTACTGAGGTGGTAAGATGTTAGGAGAGATTCTTCTCATAACACAAGGAACACTCCTATATTAATCAAAACAGGTCATGTAGGTGCCAGAACTCAAAAGAAATTTTTCAGCTTGAGTTTGGATTTGTAAGAATACAAAGGTGATCATATTCACTTTTTCATTAGTTGAAAACTATTGGGAAATAATTTCACTATTAAATATATTATAATTTATAGATTTCTAGACATGAAAATAATATTAACGATATATCTATATATACCCCAAAAAAGGCACATGCCCTTTTATAATGGCTTTTGGGTGATTTTTTTATGTATGGTTTATAAACCCAAATAAAAGAATTTATTGACATGTTAACCCTCTCTTTTAACCTCTACTTCTTTCACACTCTCTTAAACAACTCTTTCATCGTCATTCTTCTACTATGTTGTGTTTTCTTGGATCCCCACTTTGTAGCATTCTTATTAGTCATTATATAATCTAAGACAATATCACTCATATTGGACCTCATCATCTGAGGAGATTGTCAAAGGTTAATGATTTTTATATAGTGATAAATCTTCAAATTTAGAACCTTTCGGTGCAACGACACACATTCAAATTCAAAAGGTGCTAAAAAGATGACTGAATAAAATTTCGTTTTGCAAGTTTAAGTCAAAATGAATAAAAACTAACATCTCAATATCATTTCGATGCACATCTAGTTTCAAGGTTGGTTACTCTTATTTTTAAAAGTAGAAATATCATATTGCATCTTATGTCATTGAGTTTTGGGAATTTTGTGTACCTTTGCATTATTTTCGTATGGTTTCACACATTAATTAGGAGAGAGAACTACATGATCACGAGGTCCTTTTGAGGTAATGTTATGTAGGAAACACTCAATAGTTGGGGAATGTTGAGGTCAATATAACTCATTAGATTAACCCCATTTTACATGTCAAACAAGTGAGGCACTATTGGTTTTAAGGAAAAGAGAACACTTTTACATATAAGAGTGCTCTATCATGAGATTATAGTTATAGATTGTGGATCCATACACCTAGGCACATCTTACCCTAAAGCTATATTTTCTCACCATCCCAAAAAAGACTCAACTATTAATCCTGGACATTACCATAGAGTGATTATATCCTCAAGAGACCGATTCAATCCTCCACTCAATTATAAATCCTAAAATTTTACAAATGCCCTTATGACACTCTGCATAACCTATTTATACATATTCGATCACTATCGTACTATCGTAGTCCATTTATACATATAAGCCTAGGTACATGCATGCGTTCGTTCCACGTTCGAAGTATATGTTGATCAATATTATCAACCCATGATTTATAATTGCTATATTTATTGTTTTACTTATAATTTTGAATCATAGCATTATAAATCAAAGTAACTAATCTTAATTAGATTGAAACCCTATTACATTTTGATGATCCCTCTTTAATTACTGGCCACACTAATTTAAACCTTTGTTCCTCACTATTATGGTTTAAACTTGTTGTCTATAGGGTTCTAATTTTAGAGTTGGTTTCATAATATTACCCCTCATTTTATTAGGGCTTATATTACTCTTATTATGATATATCTCCATAGCCATGTCTTCCTTGCCTCGTTTGGTCACCCCACCTAAGAGTGAGTTTTTCAATAAACATATGGATGTAATGTATATTGTTTCTTAACTTGAGTGTAGGGAAAAATTATATGAGCAACCCAAACATAATCTTGATGAGGAATATAATGACCGGTTTCTATGTATAATGTGAAATGAGTGACCCTAGTGATTATCCTACTCATGTTGAGGTGGTATAACTTAATACTACTAGCGTTTGGTATATAAATAAGATCACTAATTTTGAGAATATAGAGCATTCCCCTCATATGAATGTACATGCAAACGATATATATTTTTCTCTTAGCAATATCCCTTATAAAATGATGGAAATGTTTCATATAACATTGTATCTTTAATAAACGATAGTTTTTCTTTCTCTACAAGTCATAATCCTATTTTAGATCATGATGTCTTGTCTTTGGAAAATTTACTTTGAAATTCATATTATATGAATCATAATGATATATCTTTGTATTGTTATGTTACAAATGGAGGTTCATATAGAGATTATGTTCTAGTTTATGTGATAACGATGTAACTCCTAGTGATACCCATAGTTTACATATTGATCATTCTAATTCTCCCACACAACAACCATTATGTGTCACATCTCCTCAATATATCACCATTTACGAACAACAATTACAATTCATGATGCAAGATATAGGTGAATTACAACAAAGTAAGTCAAAACTCTCTACTTATCCTCTTAAGGTCAAGTTACTTAATTGAATTGATAACAATAATAGAATCATAAAAAAACCAATAGCCAAAAAAGTCTAAAATTCTCTTTTTCCATCGAGATTATGCATGTCCAAATTTCTATTATTCATAAGAAACGAGAGTTATTATAATCATATATCTCAATTTGAAAAATGCCTATAATCCTATGTGCATAATGATTGGATTTTTCTTAACGAATTCTATCTAGTCTCACAAGCCTTGCCTGAGTTTGGTATCATAGTTGACCTATTGGGTCCAATGATAAATTTCCCACAGGACAAGATCATTTCCTCGTGCATTTTGGACCATTTTGAACCACATGACACTACCAATGATTATTTTGATAGTTTGGATTCAATATTATTGGAGCCTAAAATATCCCATGACATATCAAGAGAAAAACTCGATAGATTGATGAAATTTAGAAGGAGAAGTCATCTCTATTTCGGAAACCGATTAACTTATTTGGTTTGTTATGGCAGTTTTGACTTCTTCGATGTTTTGGATTTGGCCTCTCATCTTTTTATAGTGTGTCGATCATAGATACGTGGTGAACATCGGTGTTCTCTTGTTTCACAAATCTTTTGAACTTGCTTTGCTTTATTTATTTTTAGGGCTTAAAATGGATTTCGACGAGTGGATTCCACTTGATGTTATGATCATCCTAGAGGAATGTGAACCTGTTTAAATGATGGATCTTTGACACGTGGAGATCATTGGTTTCATAACCGACACGACTACAAACACATTCTTATCATGGATCCGGGATCTTTCAGCCTAAGAATTTGGCTTTAAACAGCGTGTCAATTATGAACACATCGAGGAAGGCCTGGAATTTCAAATTATTTGTGCCTGTCACAGAAAAATTTGCTGACGATTTAGCTCTTTCAAGTGGCTATAATTTCCAGAAATTGTATAGATATATCTATAATCTGTCCATATATATATAAATAGGTATTATGTTTTTAAATGAACCCCTTAAAAATTTTAGGGTTTTCAAAATTTTCAGCCAATTATTGTCTACAGCTTTCTAAAAAATTTCACTTGTAATATACAGTAAAAATCACAAAAAAACGGTCTAAAGTCTGTTAATTTCTAGGACTGCATCAATGTAATCGATGCTCTCCTAAATTCTAATGCATTACATGTGTGTACATTAATGAATTTCAAACCGACACAAAGTTTGCATAAGAATGTCGAGTTAAAACAAAGGCAAGCGAATAGAAGTATGTTTTTTTGCTCATAACTCTTGATAGAGAGTTTTGATTGAGAAATGGTTGGTACCATCGAATAATAATTTAGAGAACTACGCATTGGTGTAAATTTTAAGAGGAATTTTTGTAATATTTGTGAGTGGTTTGTGACAAAATTTTATTGATGTTTTGTTTGCATCTATTTCCACATGTTATTATCTTTCTCCATATTTTCTACTTTTACACATGTGGGGCCTCTAAGATGATTCTCAAGTGATTTATGTTTATCCATGAATTTAATTAAGGCTCTTGGATCTTTAAGAAACTACTAATTGGGTTTCATTTGTCATTTTATCTCTAGTGGAGCCACTTGAGCAATTTGTGCCTACTTATTCCTCCTCTTTTATTGGTTCTTAAAAAATATGATTTCCCTCCTCTTAATTTGGAAAAAAGTTTAATGTGTATAAATAGATTAAGTGTTGGCTTCATTAATCATCTTCCAATTTAGCCCTTTTTGGTCATATTTCGATCCCCTCGCTTGTTTAATATACAGGTCTATAATTTAGCTCTTTTTTAGATGTAGTAATGTAAATGTAGGCTTGTACACAAGAAGTCTCTCATATATCTAAGGTGATAATAAATAACAAGCTATATGACACCTTTTTGTCTCACTCGATGTTATACAAGTTGTGCATCAATTGCACCCATGTTGTAGTCCCCAATTCAATTGTAACCCGACTCCAATGAATCTTTACATGTCACTATAAGTAATAATGGCACTACTTTTTCTACCTTGTGACATAATATTTGTGAGCAGAAACATCCCTTTAATAGCTTCATGTAGTAATAATGAAATGCAATCATATCTTTAATGTGTCTAAATGGTAGTCATTTTTGCCTAAGACCCAATAAGCTAAGACTCTCCTCTTTTACACAATAGATATAACATCACAAAACATCTTCACACCCTTTTTGGACAACCTCAATATAGCATGATCATCTTGTAAAGTGATGGCACCCTCTTGAGTCTATCCTACGACACTCCATGTAAAATTGTTAGATCTAAACTTTGAATGTACCAAAAACATCTAAATCATATCTAGATCTAATGTGATCCAAACCATCTCGCATGATCCCTTAAAATGCATGGGCTTGTAGTTGTTCCACATCATGTGTTGATAACCCCCTCAACAACTCTTGTAACCAAGAAACATAAAAAAATATCCACAAAAAGATCCTCCATAAAACCTGTAAAATATCAAACAAAAACTAGTGATCAAATATCAATCTAAAATCACTAAAATTCAAAAAATTAACACTTTGTCCCTACATAATTGTCCATGTATACCATCAAAATTGGCCACTGTAATAATCTTTCATTTATTTTAAGGGGTTGGCCTTAGAGGAAAATTCCATTAGCTCGCGTGGAAAAATATCACCTATAAACAACATCGGCTACACAAGCATATATGTGATTGAAATGCTATAAAATTTGAACACCGTTGACCACCGTATGAACCCTAAGCCCTATACCCTAAACTCTAAACCGTGAACCTTAAGCCCTAATCCCTAAACGCTAAAACATAAATCATAAACCTTAAAACTTAAACACTAAGGCATCAACGCTAAACCCCGAGCCCTAAACCTTGAGCCTTAAACCCTAAGCCCTAAACCCAAACCCCTAAATCCTAAACCATGAGCCTTAAACTTCAAACCCTAAACCTTGTGCCTTAAACCCTAAACCACGACCCTTAAACCTTAAACCTTAATCCCTAAATCCTAAACCATAAACCCTACACCCTAAACCCTAAACGTTAAACCCTAAGCCCGAAATTATAAAGCTTAAACCCTAAACCCTATTTTTACCACCATGAACCTCAAACCCTAAATCCTAAGCCATAAACAATATACCTAAATTACCTCCCACACTTCCAAGATTCTCTAACATCACCTCCAAATACTTAATATATTTCTTGAACTCTCCCGAGGGTGTTTTATTAACTCGTAATGGCCTTGTTAGGCCTCCGAAGGAAGTTATCTTCCATCAAGTCACACTTTGAAATCATCAATCATCATATCTAATCATCCTTGCACATTGAAACAAACTTTAAAAAAATTGTTAATAATTTTGTTTAATCTAGGTTGAGAGTGGTATTGAGGTAGGTTGGCCAAAGAAAGGATGCACCATTGACCAGGAAGTAAAATATGCATTCCCTAAGCTTGTAAAGTAGGTACTCATCCATAGTATAATTTAAACATATTTTAAGACAAAATTAGGGATTTTATTCCATGCTCATGGGAAAATTCACGAGTCCATATATTTGATCGATTGCCACTACCTTTGGGAGTTATGAGGTTTGTAAATTCTAATTTTGACACATTTAACACTCCTACAAATGTCAATAACCAATCCAAAAGGCCACAAAACCCAAAAAATAACTATATTCTTTCTCAAAATAGATATACATTGTATAATTTAAATCCTAAAAGCTATAGGCTGAATGCTAAAATTCTTAAAAATGCCTATGTCTCGACTAAGTTAGCATATGAAAAACCATCTTCTAAACCGTGACAAATGGAGGTGTGAGACTAGTTCCATAAGGTGTAGAGTGACCCTAACTTCTTATATTTACTAAAATAAATTTAAACTATAAGTTTTTCTTTTATTAATCTTTATACTTTATGAAGTATAAAGATTAATAAAAATAAAACTTATACTTCAACCATTTATTTAAGTAAATATATCCCTCCCACAAGCACATATACCACATAACAAATAGGAACGCACTCACATTCTAGTTTTTTTCAGTTTGAAAATCTTGACCCATGGGCTTGCATTTTCCTTGGATCTCCCACCCTAAGCCTTAGACTATGCAAGGCTTGAATGGATTCGATTTTTTCAGGAAAACATTAAAATATCACATGTACACCTCGATATTAAATGTGTTATAACGTAATATTCCAAAAACAATTATACTACTGACGTCAAGATCAGTTTTATCTTAGTGATGATATGTTTCTTTCTAAAATCTAATTAGTTTAAGGCTTTCATCCTTAATTTCTATTACTAGTGCCTTCTTTTCTTGTCAAAACATATGCATACATTATTTTACACAATTTATGATTTTTTCAACCAAATTTAAAAAAAAACTCTCTTCGAAACTCCATTCTAGACACACTAAAAAAATAGTTTTTTCTCAAAGTTATGCGGGTGTACACACAAGTTTTTTATTTTTGAGATGTGTGCACTTTTAAACTTAATAACAAATTATATATTCATCCACAAATTATGAAAACTTAGTGGGACCTTGTACATGGTTTTATCTAACTTTCTACCAACAGGATTTTATAAAAAAATAGCTATCTCAAAAATTGGGGCGGGGGGCGAGGGGACAGGGGCACACAATAGGTTCTTGTCTTATTAACACCAAAATACACATACTTTGTGTGCACACCACATTTGACCCTCTTAATCCCCACCATTTTAAAAAAGAATGGTAGTTTAGAAACTAGATTATGAGATCTACTATAATCATTATTATTAATTTTTCAAAATTTGAGCATATGCATGCCGAATTATTAGATGAAGTTCAGGTTTTGCTGAGTTTAGGAAAAGGTATCCCTTTTTACCCCCTTTTGTCCCCATTTCCATGCAAATACCTTGAATGCATAAACATTATCACTAGAGAGTCATGATCTCATAACATCGGAGTGGGAAAACCCTATTACATCACACACACGGTCTCAAACATGGTGTCCAAAACAATCTAAATCATCTAATATATATAGGGGAGGGGAATTTCCCTTCACCACCCGTGCATCTCAAAAAAAAAATGTATCCTAAAAAATAGCCATGTGTACATCAATAAAGTATTGCATGCTTTTCTAAAACCTCTAATAATAGATTAATCCAAGATAAACTCTTCTTTAATCCTATTATTATCATGAACTCGTGCATGTGCCTTTATCCCAAAAATAGACTCTTCTTAGCCACCAAAGTCTCATTGTGTGTTGCATACCCCAAGTCTATTCTTATCTTGTTCCTGGAAAATTAGCTAAATCATAACCGTATCAATCTACCCGTACATCCGCATGCTCATCCCGTTTATTCTCCCATGCACTACCTCTTTCACCATTCACGTGTGTGCATATCTTCCTATCCCAATAGTTAGTCACTCTTTTCACATTCATCTTCATTTATTCCAGACAATAGTGTGCATGTGCTTATGTCCATTCTTGGCACCTTTGTCCTGATTATTCTTTTTACTAATTTTGACATTTTTGGTCGAACTTTTTAGTTTTCTTATCATTATCTTGTGTTCATAGTCGGCCTTTTGTGTCACTAGTTTCGAAATTCAAATAAGAGATTCATACATACACAACATACACACAATTATTCAGGCTATAAATTCTAAGGGGAAATCACATCTATATACTATCACTACCATAAAAGGGATTGCATTTTTTGGCTGCATACACTACATAGAAAGGGGAAGTTGTGAATTCCATACCACACTTTTGCATCTAATCTAGCTATAGCCCACTATTTTGGCATCATTGATGCAAGGGTAACCTAATGACACTATTTCACACACAAGCACACATAACTACATCGAGTCTGGAATTGTAGAGTAATGCTTGGTAATAAGTTCACTCTTTGTGTGACCGTTGGGGTCGCCTCAAATTTACATTTGTATATTTTTTTCATATTTTATGTGTTCATGAGCTTGTGGAGGTAGTTAGGTTTTGTTTTATAGGTTACTTTTATCATTTAAACTCTAACAATAGAGGTGACGAGACAAAGAAAATATTAAAGTTACACTCTTCAAACCCGAAAAGAAGCGGATCCAGAGTGTTCGCACAATCACTAGCATCCAGGCACACTATCCTCATGTGGGCACCCTTGTCCTGATCAATGTAGAGTTCCATAACTCTTACCGAGCTTCTTGTGACATCATTCCTTGCTAGCTCTAGCATATACATAGTTAATAATATCTAAAGATCACAAAAAAATCAGCTAAGTCATTTATGCTTTCCATTCACTTATAGTCTTGCATTGCTTGAGCATTTAGCATTTTTATGTTAATGTATTCCACCATATTGTACACTATTACTTAGTCTCGAAATATAAATTTAACTCAAATTAAATTAAATCAGTTATATTTCATTTCTTAATAAACATATATATGTATTTGATCATAAAATTAGGTAATTGAGACATTTGAGAATAATTTGCAATCGATTGTTGTGAATTGGGGCTCATTTATCCCCAGTTATGTGCTTAATTGAACTAATTGAATAATAAGTTAAATTAAAAGTGAGATTAGGGCTGATTGAACCCAATACGATTAATTGAAAATGCTTAGAACATATATGGGGGGCGAGATTGGCCCAAATTACATGTCTAGTTGAACTAATTCAGTAATTGGGTCAATTAGATGCACAATTGGGGTTAGTAGAGTCTCACAAGCCTTAATGTAATAAACTAACATACATTCAAACTTGGTAAGATCTATTTGCATTCCTCAATGAACCAATCAAATAATTGGCTCAGATAGGTGTGTGATTGGGGATAATCAAGACCAACTTAAATGAGACTAATTAATACATGACTTGGGCTCAATTAATGCCAATTTTGTGTTAGATTAAATAAATTGAGTAAGTAGTTCAACCAAATATGCAATTCATGTTAATTTAGACCCTACAACCTAATTAAAGTTAATTAGCATTAATTTTTTATCAACCCAAAATTTGCATCCAATTGAATGAATTGAGCAATTGGGTTAATTAGGTGTACACTTATGACTAATTGACGTGAGCAAGTAAAACTACAATCAATTAACATGAATTATCGGGACTTGATTAGACACAATTGAAGCGATTGAGCTAATCCATTAATTGTTCAATAGTATGCATTGGTACTAATAAATCCCTATAAACCACATTGTATTTAATTATTATGAGTTAAGGATTCATTAGCACTAATTACATGCATAATTAGACCAATCAATAATCGATTTAACTATGTGCACAATTAGGGTCCCTTGACTCCCAATACAAAATGCAACCAATTAACATACATCATGCTTGATTAGCCAAAAGTTTGCTCCCAATTTAACCAATAAAGAAACTGGTTCATTTGTATGCATGATAGATGTTAATTAAGGCCGTGAAACCAATTTCATTTAATTAGTGTTGATTGAGGCTTGATTAACAATATCTTCCTCTTTGGTTATATACCTGCAATGCACTAATTATATTCTTCTAATGATGTCATGTGTCTTGGAATATACTATGTTGTTGGAAATAGTGATTGGAAAAATAGTATTAAAAAAACATTCATACATGTATTAGAAAAGTCAACCCGAACTATCTAGATTTATTAAAATAATAAATAGAATTAATCTCAAGTGTATGATATATATGGAATCAGTCAAATGTTTCCTTGTGATGTTGTCATGTTCACTAAGTGCTGTAAGGATATTACTTGTATAAATCTGAACATATACAACAAAATAACATGAGAGAACACCAAAATATAGATAAATGATGACAATATGCTCATATAATAGCTTTGCCACTTCGAGGGGGCAACCTCCAATACCACTTCGAGGGGGTAACCTCCAAACCATACAATAACACTCCAATAATCAATATGATGATTAACTACAACCTTCTAACCCCTATATATACCATTCTAACCTATGGCCAATATTGAGGCCGACCTCCTAAGAGTAATAAATCATAAATGAATGATATAATAAGATAAGGGGATGTGTGGCACATGTCCACTTCACCATCAATACATATACATCATAACATCCTTTCCCTAGATGCATAGCATTCCTTCCTTCCTTAACATGTTTCATCCCCGAAACATAAGAATAAACCATGTAATGAGTGTGTTGTAAATTTTTACACACTTTGCACCATGATCGATCATCCATCCATATGTGATCCTGGTAGATGATACATATCTGAACTAATATCCATATTCCATTGCGCTACTCGGATTCCATTCGTGACGATAGTTTATCTTCCTTGGATTCCATGCATAACCAACATAAGGATTCAATGCATAACCATAATAAGGATTTCATGTCTAACCATAATAAGGATTCCATGCTTCATAATTGTTGCTCCATTGATCCCTTGTATAAATAAAGTGATTATTCCTCCAATTAACTATATATCTATATTGGTTGGAAATATGATGTGCCCTAGGATATCTCCATGATTTTTTTCTCTCAGGTTGACGTGGATTTCCATATGCTATAGTTGTAGTATCCTCAACCTTATCAACTTGTTTCTGAACTTTCTTTTCTTCTTCCACCTTTGTATTTGATATTTTCTTTTCTCTTGAGTAGATGAATCATCATTTCCTTCTTTTTCTTCATGTTCCTCTTTTGAATAATCCTTATTCCATTCTTCTCCATATTCTAAATCATCCTTACGATCTATATTGACTTTTCTTTTATTTCCATTAAGCCTGATATCCTGTAAAGTGACCTTCTTCTAATTGTCCCTGATGTCTCTAACCAAGGATACCCAAGAACAATATCCAAACCATCCATTTATAAGGCAAAAAATCTGAATGTAAATTATATTTGTCCATAGTAAGTTTTAAATCTTCAAAACTTGAATTTTCTTACCATTCACTTGAGCTTCTTTGATATTACTTTCTTGAATATGTAGATGTTGAGCCATATCCTTGTTGATGAAGTTATACTTGTTGTTAGGGTTTATGAAAACAATTATCTTATTCCTTTGAAATCATCCATGAAACTGAAATATGGTATCTTCCTTCTTGGGAGCTATAAAATCTTCTTCGCATCAATATCTTGTTTTTCTTCCTCTTCTTCATAGTCTTCTTCAACTTCTTCGCTTCATTCTTCAATATATGTTGCACCATCATCTTCCCTTGAATCTTCTTCACCTTCCTCTTCATCTTCTTTCTCTTTTGATTCTTCAATATATTCTTCCCCATCATCTTCCTTTGACTCTTCTTCCTCTTTGTGGTCCCAACTATCCATAAAAAGTTGTTCCATTTCCTCCCAAGACCAATCCTTCCCCGTCATTTTTTAACTTAGAAAACCAAATCCATGGGACCACCAAGATAATATGAAAACCTATTCCTTGTCATGAAATATGAGAAATATATATTCTTAAATTTTATCCACCATTCTTTAGCATCCATCTCACCATTTCCATTAAAATTTGTTATCCTCGTGATCATGATTAGGGTTTAGGAATTCTGAAAATATTTCAGCAGATGGATAGAAAGACAAAAAAAAACCCTAACTGAAATTTCAAGAGCTTTCTGAAAATATAAATTTTGCTAAAAAATACCACAATTTGCTTCCTGAAAAGTGAATTTATAAAAAACCTAAAACACCAATAACATCTGCAAAACAGATCCAATGGAGCTGAAATTTTCAGATATTCTGACTTAGAGTGTTTCCAAATTATGATGCAAAAATTGGGAAAAAATTCGATACCCTCTTCAAGATATATTCGAAACAAAAAATTAGGGTTTTTGCCCTAATTTTGGCCGAAATCGCTGCTCTGATACCACTTGTAAGGATATTACTTGTATAAATCAGAACATATACAATATAATAACATGAGAGAACACCAAAATATAGATAAATGATGACAATATGCTCATATAATAGCTTTGCCACTTCGAGGGGTAACCTCCAAACCATACAATAACACTCCAATACTCAATATGATGATTAACTACAACCTTCTAACCCCTATATATACCATTATAACCTATGGCCAATACTGAGGCCGACCTCCTAAGCATAATAAATCATAAATGAATGATATAATAAGATAAGGGGATGTGTGCCACATGTCGGCATCTCCATCAACCCATATATATTATATTATCATATCCCAAGGTACATGTAGAAGTGCCAAGTCACAATACCATCAAATCAACACTAAAATACTAGTCGGTATTTAGAGCATCAATAACAAGCATGTAAATCATCACTGAACAATAAAAATAGTAACAAATAATCTAAAAAAACACACAACTTAAAATTGATGACAGATTCAACTCCTAAATTATAATCAACAAGAATCTTACGACTTTCAATTACACACCCACCCTAGATTAGGTGTCTACAATAAAACTCCTCTTCCAAAATATAGAAAATTATCCAGAAAATATATTTATAAAAAAATATACCACACTAAAAATTGAGTGACACCTCTCGAGTAAATCATTACCACATTTTAAAAAATATAACACAGAGGGAATTGAATTCCCGACATTGACTCGGATGACCTCATAATCATTCCATTCAACTAAGGAATGATTCAACTCGAACTAACAAATATAATCGACTAAGACTCAATGACAAAGACACATATCCAGAAATGATTTATTCCCACATGTGAACTTATTAAATATGCCCAGGCATTAAGAATGATTCGTCCCCATAAACTTGGAGAAGGTTAATCAAAGTGCTTTTTTGTCATCACTCATAAGCGCTAATTATCGATATTGTCTTGTCCCACGTGGAGGGGATTATTTCTATTAGACAATTTAAATAACACTATTCATTTCCTAACCGAGGAATGCACTCAAAATCCATATAAATTTACGTCTTTAGAATGTTACTTTACCTTGTAGACTACGCCTTTCAAATTCTAGTTCGCTAGAAAGGGGTCTAATATCATACATTTTCTTAACTATATGTTTTCCGTTTTGAAAATTTTAATAATATCTTTATTGTTCCTTCATAAACGTGTTACATCCTTATTTTATAAACCAAAAAGTGACATCCCTTCCAACTTGTCATATCTTTCCTATATATGTGCATATATGGGGAAATTCATCTATATATTAAAAATTTATATAGAGTACATAAATAGTATATGATAAAAAAATATTTGGTTAAATATTTGTGTTCAAAAATAGAATCTGAAAAATATATTTATAATGTTAAATAAAATATAAAATATTATAAATCGAAAGTAGGAACATGCATACACACTAAAGAGAGGGGGTAACAAATCATCTCAAGGATGAAGAGAGTATGAAGTGGATGGCTTCCCAATCGGTGGATCTATTGTCACCCTTCCATCCTAACCATCTTGAATAATCAAAGATAAAAGTACTCCCCATTCAAGTGGAGGAACAAGCACCCCTACATTCACATCATTACGCAATAAAGAAGTCCACTATGAAGGCCCTTTAGTGTTCTTAGCACAAGAAAATGGAATGCAATTCCCTCACCGAGGTGGTAAGATGTTAGGAGAGATTCTTCTCATAACACAAGGAACACTCCTATATTAATCAAAACAGGTCATGTAGGTGCCAGAACTCTAAAGAAAATTTTCAGCTTGAGTTTGGATTTGTAAGAATACAAAGGTGAGCATATTCACTTTTTCATTAGTTGAAAACTATTGGGAAATAATTTCACTATTAAATATATTATAATTTATAGATTTCTAGACATGAAAATAATATTAACGATATCTCTATATATACCCCAAAAAAGGCACATGCCCTTTTATAATGGCTTTTTGGGTGATTTTTTATGTATGGTTTATAAACCCAAATAAAAGAATTTATTGACATGTTAACCCTCTCTTTTAACCTCTACTTCTTTCACAACTCTCTTAAACAACTCTTTCATCGTCATTCTTCTACTATGTTGTGTTTTCTTGGGATCCCCACTTTGTAGCATTCTTATTAGTCATTATATAGTCTAAGACAATATCACTCATATTGGACCTCATCATCTGAGGAGATTGTCAAAGGTTAATGATTTTTTATATAGTGATAAATCTTCAAATTTAGAACCTTTCAGTATGCAACGACACACATTCAAATTCAAAAGGTACTAAAAAGATGACCTGAAGAAAATTTTGTTTTGCAAGTTTAAGTCAAAATGAATAAAAAACTAACATCTCAATATCATTTGCACATCTAGTTTCAAGGTTGGTTACTCTTATTTTTAAAAGTAGAAATATCATATTGCATCTTATGTCATTGAGTTTTGGGAATTTTGTGTACCTTTGCATTATTTTCGTATGGTTTCACACATTTATTAGGAGAGAGAACTACATGATCACGAGGTCCTTTTGAGGTAATGTTATGTAGGAAACACTCAATAGTTGGGGGAATGTTGAGGTCAATATAACTCATTAGATTAACCCCATTTTACATGTCAAACAAGTGAGGCACTATTGGTTTTAAGGAAAAGAGAACACTTTTACAGATAAGAGTGCTCTATCATGAGATTATAGTTATAGATTGTGGATCCATACACCCACGCACATTTTACCCTAAAGTTATATTTTCTCACCATCCCAAAAAAGACTCAACTGTTAGCCCTGGACATTACCATAGAGCCATTATATCCTCAAGAGGCCGATTCAATCCTCCACTCAATTATAAATCCTAAAATTTTACAAATGCCCTTATGACACTCTGTGTAGACACCAAATTTGTGTCTTACGACCCCTTGTGACCCGCATCTCATTTCGCAACCTAACCTCATCACCTAAACCTTACACAATTATTTATTAATTACCTTGTAATTGATAAATCCACATCACCTTACCTGCCACCTCATTTTGCCACCTCATCATGACCTAGTCCTAACCCTAAACTAACCTAATTAAGACCTATAACTTGGTCCACACCTACACCCATGACTAATGACCCCTTTCTCGCACCCAAAACCGACCTTCTAGTCACTTGACCAAGCCCGCAACTAATCTCTTGGGAGAAAAGCAGGGAAAGTGGGCTATTTTACTAAAAATAGCTTGCTTTTTCCTAACCGATACCGGTTCCTACTCGACCGTCATCGGTTACGTAACCGCCATCGGTTCCCTGTAAATGGGCCCCCCAAACCAAAAACAGAGGTGGAAAGGATTTTTGGGATCGAGAGAGAGCATCAGGAGCAATCAAGAGAATCCGGATCTTTACTTGACTGAGCAGACAAGTGAAGAGACAAGAAGAGTTTGCAAAGCAAAGGAGATCAAGCCCAAGACTGCAACTAGATACCGTGAGCCTGTGATACTCAAATGATCATCGGGAGGAGATATCTCATCTTCTGTGTGTTACACCATCCTACCTCGCCTCGCCTTTGTCATCAAAGTTTTTGGACTCGCATCTTCATCTATAACTAGTAAGTTACATCTTGCATGTCCTTTTAATAATACTTCTTAGACTTTTGAATCACAGTCCTCACAAATCCATTCCTAGATCCACTACCCGGCAACATATTGCATCTAACTATCCTTCATTTACTTCTCATCACCTCATTACCTAATATCACCCATATACTAGCCTTACAAACAACACAGCTACCCTACAACAACAACCACCCCACAACACAACTAACCCACAGATCCTAGACCCTACCGATATCGGTTATCAGTAACCGGCATCGGTTATTGTGGTTCAAAACTAGAAATCAGCCTTTCCCCTACCTGTTTCAACAAAGCAACTTAATTGATATTTTACAGTCTTTGGTGTTAATTCATATTAGCAGGGAAACTGACCACCTTCGAAAGGAAGTTTTATATTTCCTGGGCCCAAGGCAGTTTCCTCATTTATTGTCTAATCAAAATCTTGTGGTCTTGTGTTCTTATTTGCAGGTAGTCCTTCCAAGACAAAAAGGAGTTCTTCGCAGTCAGCCTGATCTTTCTCTACGGTACGCGCACACCATCTCGACATTCAACAGGTATTCCTCCTAGCCCTAACCCTTATCTGTTTCTAAAAGGAATGAAAGGATAGAAGCAACTCTATTCCCAGAAGCCGAAACATTCTGAGTGAAACATTTTGGCACGCCCGGTGGGACCCTTTTGGGTTTCTTTATTTCTTGCTTGCTTTCATATAGGGAGCATACTTGCTGTTTTACTCTTCTAAAGATATTCACAAGGCTTTGTATAATTTCGGTAAAAGAACTTGCTTTGTTTTTACATCTTGCATTAGTGAAAGTCATCTCTTTTGCTTCATCGAACATAATTTTCGATTTGGGTTTAAAACACGTGCATTGCATTCTGCTTTGCTTGTTTTCAGTTCTAGTGAACGTAGATTAAGTAACAGGTCGTACATGTGGGGGTGATATCCACGGTATTGACAAGAAATTAATCTTACTTTCACTGCACAACACATACCGAATCACTTCACAATTAACACAACAGCTCAAAACATCCCCCCTTGTTCCGCGGTATTCCTCCGCCCGATTGAGGTAACCTTATAAGCCAAAACAACTTGACATTTCCCCTAAGTCTTTTGTTTAGGATTGACATCATTCCACGTCTAAAGGCATAAGCCCACAATAATTAAAATTGACCCTAGGGTTAGTCTCTGGATTTGCGTGTGCATCTTGTTTGTTTTTCAGTTCTGTTTTCTCTGTTATACACTGTCTTCTGTGATTACTTTAGAACAATTTGATAAATATACTAAGCAAATCAGCAGCTTCTTATATTTTCTTATACCAGTCTTATTATACCGACATCAGCTACTCGATCGACGTCAGCTATAGTATAACCGACATCGCTTATTAGACCGATATCGATTCTCGTCTTTTCCAATTCGACAAACCAAAGAACCTACCAATTTTACCACCTCGAGTTTGTTTGTTCTCTGACAGATTGAAACCCTACCGTGAACTCCTATCCATGGTTGTTATCACTCAAAAGCAAGCTGCCGCCATGGTTTCACATGCTTGCTCTATTTCTTTGCTGAATCACCCCTTGACATTCTGGGGAATCCTACTGATACTTGCGAGGTTCCTAAAATTCTGTGGGAGATAAAGAATTTTCCAAGTTTCTGGATGCTAATCCTAGTGCTGTACAATACTATTTGTCTCATGCCCCTGACCGTACGCCCGATGGTCAGCTCCTTATTGGTATGCCTATCAGTATAGCTGCTCATTTAGCTCCCACTCCGCCTGATGACACCGCCTTGCTTCCCGCATCTTTAGCCCCGTCTCCCAATCCGATGGCTTCAGAGGTTCATACGACACAGATTAGCTTTCCTTTGGTTAATCTTGGACCCCACATGTCATTACCGCCGACTGCTCCTACCTCGTCTCTCTTGCAGACTGTTCCGTTCATGACTTGCTCTCTGCCACCTATCCACACGAGCTTTCCTTCTCAAGCTCCGCCCACCTTTTCATTTCCACATACATATCCGGTAACCTCAACATCCTATATGGGACATCCCTATTCGGTCGCCTCAACATATTCATCCTCCATACCTTATCAACACTTAACCCCACCATTGTCTAGCGGAGGCCCTTGGCCCAATTTGCCTCCGTTTACCACAACCGCACCCTCATCTCATCCAACCACAGATTTCATCAAACAAATGATGGACAAAATGCATAATCTGGAGGCTTCTGTTTCAGGAAGTCATAGCACCTTGACATACGAGCAAGTTTGTCGGGAGCCTATTCACCCTTCTGTCCCCCTTCATTCATATCCTCCTCAATGGGAGTTGCCGAAATTTACTCGTTTTAATAGTAAAGAGGATCCTCAACAACACTTGCGATCATTTAGACATGCTTGTTATTTGATTGCTCATGATGATGCCTTGTTACTCCGCACCTTTCCCATGTCCTTATCAGGACCCGCCTTGGAGTGGTACAGTGCTTTAACCCAGCACTCAATCTTCTCTTTTAACCAACTAGCCCAATCTTTCTTGGATCATTTCTCCATTAACATTGCCAAGAAAGTATCTATCACCGACCTTTATGCCATCCGACAATTCGAAGACGAATCTATCGCAGATTTCGTTGGACGATGGCGTGGCCTTATCAACCAACTTACATATGCCTTGCCTCAGGCTGAACTTATCAAACTTTTTACGCGGGCCTGCGCTAAGCACATCTCTCCTACCCTCCAAATTCAAACTTTCCGTACATTTGATGAGGCCTTTACCATGGCTCGGAAATTAGAAATTCGAGCCTTAGAAGAAGAGAAATTGCGGTTGCGCAACAAAAACCCCAATTTCCAAACTCCAGATTCTACCAATAAGCCAAACACCACCCCTCCTCACGCATCCACTTCTTCGAAATCAAAAGGAGCTGTCCACGCGGTGATGGTCAAATCTCAAACACCGTCTAATACCCCACCAAAAACCACCTATAAGTACAAAGCCGAGCCCATCAATTACACTCCCTTGGGAGAAACTTATGGTGTCATCTTGGAAAAATTGCTCAAAGCCGAGCTATCACCTTGCCTCCTGTTAAACCCCACTCCGGGTTTGATTCCACCCACGCTATACCTTCCTGGTACAAAGAAAATGACTTCTGTAACTTTCACCGCGTAAAAGGACATAGTCATGAAAACTGCAAAATGTTGAAAAACATAGTGCAGGAAATGGTTGACGCAGGTGATATAACCCTCGATAACCCTAATGCCCCTGCCAACCAAAATCTGAAAATATTCAACAAACCATTCCCAAATCACTCTTCTAACAGTAACATAAACCAGGATATCTTAGCCGAGGAAAGTGTTCATGAGATCCATGCAGTCTTCAACTCCCAGCCAAAAGCCTCTATCAAGAAAATTTTGAATCAAGCCTCTTCACTAACGCAGGGCCCGAACCTCCTTCACCACCATCAAACCAAGGTGAAATCATTCCTTTACCCATAAAGGAGTTAACTGCCCAGACTTTTCTTCTCATCGATGAGTCTTCTTATACCACATCCCTACAAGACTGCGAACGGATGTTATCTAACTTATCTATTTCCCAAACGTCTCCTCCTACCACTCTTGCTGCACAAGAGGAAGGCTCGCCACTCCTTTTGTCATCCTTAGACGAGAAATCTCTCGCACCGACATCACCGAATTCTTTAACCATAACAGACCCTCTCAAACATGCCCTCCTGCCTATTAGTTCTTCATCGCCTAAATCTTTTCAACGACCAGTCGACCTCTTAACATCTATTGATACAGTGCCTCATCTACCCCCTGTATCACACCCACAGTGGACTGGAATCACAACCCATCTTTCTTCCGTACAAAATTTACAATTCACGCCTGAAGACTGTTATTCTCCAGAAGATAGACGAGTCCTATGGGAACGTTTGAGTACCCCCTATTCTACTCAAATGCAGATGACTGATCCAGATACCTCTACCATATACCCGAAGTGTTTACAGAAACTCAAAATCCCTATGTCCTCATCTCCATCCCCCGCATCTATACCAAGTATCTCATCCACCTCTATTAACCTAACCAAATCTTCCCCTACACTTGGGACCTCACCAATACCCAGCCTAACACACCCGCCTAAGCGACTAGATTTATCCAAAAATAAAGCCGCCCCACCACTTAGGAGACAAACTCCATCCGTGCCTCTATCAAAATCAAAACCATCATCGTCACACCTACCTTCCATATTGGGACCTCATCCCTCCACCTTGCATCAATATATCATACCTCCTGCGTTTTCTTCAAAACGACCTACGCCTCCTACACCCATACAGAGATCAAAGGATATATCAACGTTGTCACCCCACGTATCCTGTCCACCCATCAACCCTAAACAAACTCCATCATCAAAGGATTTATTTTCTGTCACTCCCCTTTCTCCGTGGTTGTTCCCCGCTACCACGTCATCTGTAGCCTCATCATCTAACCAGCTGAACGTAGCTCCTGCGCCAAAGAAACCACGTTTAGTGAAAACCACGTGTCAACACCCCTTGGCTAAACCACCACCCGTATGAACCAACCATGCCCAAACATTACCAAAACCCGCACAACCAATGCCCTCATCCTCCTCCGATTTTGACCCACTCAAAGGATCTTACGCCAAAATCCTTGCTATGTTGGTGGAGAATGCGACCATTTCCCTACCCCCACTTAGACCTTATGACCCATCTAAACCTTGACCTATAGGTTATGATGAGTCTAAAATCTGTGCTTATCACCGCACACCAGGACATGATGTGGAGGGATGCAAAGCTTTAAAAACCATCCTTCGTCAGTCACCTCTCTCAGATAGAAAGGTTAAGAAAGACAACTTACGAAGGGAGAGACCTTTAGCTTCAATTCCCTCTCCTATACCATCTGTCCCCGCCTCACCAAGATCTATCATTATTACAACCCCACCTCTTGAAGACCATGATTTATCCCAACCATCTTCCTCATCTCAGGTCTACGAGATTAATATGATTAGTGTTGCTACTCGAGCGCAGAAAAACAACGAGAAAGCAAAAGAAAGCACACCTGCGTCCTCTCTTTCTCCTTCCACCATCCCGATCGCACCACCGCCCAAAGTGGTTGTTCGTGGACCCGCTTACCCCATCTCTAATGGAGTTTCCCATCGAGCCATGATCAAACAGCTTCACCAATCACCCGTAAAAATGACACTTTATGATCTAATTCAGACTTCTGAATCTCATCGACAAGCTCTCGTTGAAATTCTTCAAGGGATCGAGGTCTTACCTAATGAAACCCTACCTGTTACCTCCATTCTTACACCCAATCACGTTGCTTCTCTCACCAAACAATCCACTGCCCCAACTTCTTCTGTCTCTGTACAACAAGCTGCTGCAGTCAGTTTCTCCGAAGACGAAATTGTTGACTTTGGTACAGAAGATCCTGACCCTGCTCTTTTCATCTCAGCTTACGTCCGGGACATTCGGTACATCGTGTTATGATTGACGGGGGCACTAGCCTAAACATCATCTCTTCAAAATCCTTCCAACAAATGAATATCCCTTCTAGCTACATGTGTGCCAATCCCATCATGTTGCGGTCATTCAATGATGCTATTACCTCTACCTTAGGCACCGTGATCCTTAACATTCGTGTAGGACCACGTACTTTACCCGAACTCTTCTATGTCCTTGAGGGAGAGTTCCAATACAATATATTGCTAGGTCGCCCTTGGATCCGGGCTATGGGATGCGTTCCCTCAACCTTACATAGATGCATAAAATTTGAATACGAGGGGAAGTCCTACACCGTAAAAGCTGATCCTCCCCCCTTTAAAACCTGCAATATGATATACCGCCCTAATGATGTGCTTGTACCAATCAAGACACCCATTCATTCAACCCAACCATCCTCTTCAAATGTGCCTCAACCATCCACCTCAACCGCACCTACACCTTCAAATGAAACCACTGTCGCAAAAACCACTTCCCTTCCTGCAGCTAATATCCCAACCGCAGACCCCTTAGTAGATGTTTTTCAACACCTTACGCTGGGGGAGTATCGCCTATATAACGTTAGTTCTTTCCATACCCCACAGGAGTACGGACAGGTACATGCACATCCTACCTATGACCGTCGTGTGGGGGAAGTAATCCCCTACGGACCACCTCACTGCCGCACTAACCTAACATATGGGGGTGTCGACGCATCTTCCGTTGCCCCTGAGCCCCCTCTTGGTGTGGTTCCTTTCCAATCCGATTTTCAATACCTGACAAATCGTCGTTTCGCCCTCACCTTCTTGACTCACTGTGCTTGGAAAGGCTTTGGTTTTGGTCTTTATGAACAAGGCCGACATACAATCATCCCCGTAACTACACGCAAGCACAATGATCGTAGTGGTCTCAGATTTCTGGGAACACTTACACCGAAGGAACCTCGTGTCGGGTTGTCTTCTAGAAGACAACGACGCTACCCCTACTTGAACCATCATCACCCATTTTGCCTTTGTCACCTGCAGTAGTCGATAGATCCCGAATCTATCCCTCCTAACTTTTTTTTTTTCATAAATGCTATCTTCCTAGGTCCTCTCACTTATCAACGCGATAATGAGGACACCTCTTCTATCCCCCTTCTGTATCCAGACATGATTGAAGAGGACTCACCTTCAATTAACGTTGTTGAATGCCAGGATGATGACTCCATCCTCACTTACCTTGGCGTGGATGACTCTTATATTCAACGCGCCTTACCATCTGAAACTCAAACCATGCTGAACGAATCTACTATTGAAATCAACATCCACACGGAGGAGGATCCTCACATTGTGAAGATCAGACAATCCCTTAACGCATTAGAAGAAGTCGCCTTTACTACCTTTCTCCGTGCTCGCAACCAAGCTTTCGCTTGGTGCTACGTTGACATGCCAGGAATTGATCCTCGACATTGCCGTCCCATAACATTACATCAAACCCGATTCAAACCAATTAAATGCGAAATTGAGAAAAATGCATCCACGCATTGCCCTCTTGGTCAAAGAGGAGCTTCAATGACTTCTTTCTATTTCCTTCATTCTGCCTATTGACTATCCTCAATGGATTTCTAACATCGTACCTGTCACTAAAGCGACGGGGGGACTTCGGATATGCACGGATTTCCGAGATCTCAACCTCGCTTGCCCTAAGGATGACTTCCCCCTACCTAGTATTGACCAACTTGTTGATCTCACTACAGGCCATGAGATGCTCTCTCTCATGGATGGCTTTTCAGGATACAACCAAATTTTGGTTGCACCCACCGATCAACATAAAACTGCCTTCATAACTCCTTGGGGAACCTTCTGTTACCGTGTAATGCCATTTGGCCTTAAGAATGCTGGTGCAACCTATCAGCGGGCTATGACCTACATTTTTCATGACATTATGCACACTATCCTTGAAGATTACGTCGATGATCTTCTTGGCAAATCTAAACATCGCAGTGAACATCTCGATGTTTTAACCATTATTTTTGACCGCCTGTTACAATATTCTGTCCGTCTTCAACCAAAGAAATGTGTCTTTGGTGTCCTTTCAGGAAAACTTCTCGGCTTTATTGTCTCTCTGCGTGGCATTGAGGTCGACCCATCTAAAGTCAAAGCTATTCTAGAAATGCCCCCACCTACCAATCTTAAACAATTGCGTAGTTTACAAGGTAAGCTCCAATCTATCCGACGTTTCATCTCCCAACTCTCGGATCGATGTCAACCTTTCCATCACCTCCTTAAAAAAGACATTGACTTTCAATGGAGTGAAGAGTGCCACCAAGCCTTTGAGGCTCTCAAAGCTTATCTCTTGCAGCCACCCGTGCTTATCCCACCCCAGGACGACCGCCCTTTCTACCTTTATCTTTCTCGCCACCGACCACGCTATAGGGGCCATGCTTGCACATCATGACTCTGAGAATTGAGAATAAGCCGTTTATTATATAAGTCGTACTTTGGTGGACTATGAGACTAGGTATACACATGTAGAAAAGTTGTGCCTAGCCCTATCATTCGTGGCCACCAAACTCCGACACTACCTTCTGAATCACAAAACTTTCGTCATCACCAACACGGACCCCATCCATTACATGTATGCCAAACCTCATCTAAACCAACGCATCGCCAGATGGCTCATGCTCCTCGCCGACCTCGATCTTGAGTTTGTCCACTAGAAATCAATCAAAGGACAAACCATCGCAGACTAACTTGCGGAAGCCCCTTTACTGTGGGAACAAGTTACCAATTTTACATTCCCACGAACTCATTGCCACTCTTTCACTCGGGAGGAGTCGTATCCAATGACCCTCTTCTTCGATGGATCCAAATGCCAGCGACGGCGGAGGATCTGGCATTGTTCTCATTCCTCTCGATGCTGAGCCTATGCCTCTCTCATTCCGACTCGATTTCCCTTGCACTAATAATACAGCAGAGGAATACGAGGCCCTTGTTCTGGGTCTCCAAGTTGTGTTACACTTAGGTATCAAATCTATCAATATTTTTGGCAACTCTCAATTGGTAGTCAATCAAGTTATGGGCATCTACCAATGCAAAAATGAGGAACTTCAAAAGTACAAACACTACGTGGATTCACTTCTAGCCTCATTTACTCGCTATTCTATCCAAACCATTCCCCACTCCACTAACAAATTTATGCGGATACTATGGCTTTCTTAGCCTCACAAATTCTAGCTTCATCAATCGAATCGACATTTTTGTCTTGGTCCAACAACTCTTTGCCCCATCTTATTCAGCCTCGGTTGTTTGTACGATAAATAATGTGTCTGCTAATTCACAGGATACCTGGTATCACCAATTTCACGACTACCTTACAACCTCTATTCTCCCATCTGACCTTACTAGTACCGGAAAACGCGTGTTTCTTAAACGCGTTTCTCGTTATGTCGTTATGGGGGGACTCCTTTATAAACGTGGCTTTGATGGCATCCTCCTTCGATGTCTCATCGGTGCAGAGGTCACCCATACCATCCAACAAGTCCATGACGGTATTTGTGGTGGACATTTTAGCGGCCTTGCCGTGGCCAAACGAATCCTTCGCCTAGGTTATTATTGGCCTACTCTCAATAACGATTGCTACGAATATGTTAAGCGTTGTGTTATGTGTCAACAACATGCCAACCTTCAACATACTCCTAGCCACCCGCTACAGGTCGCCCGAGATCTTTGGCCTTTCTCACAATGGGGTTTAGACCTTATTGGTGAGATTCATCCGTCCTCTTCGCAACGTCACCGATGGATTATCACAGAAACCGAATATTACACAAAATGGGTGGAGGCTATTCCGCTCATTTCAACTAAAAAAGAAAAAATTGTAGAGTTTATTAACCACCACATTATCTGTCGTTTTGGTGTTCCTCATCGCCTGATAACAGATAATGGAAAATCTTTCAAAAACAAGTTGTTGCAGGACCTTTGCGACAACTTTGGTATCAAACTCAGCTTCTCATCACCCTACTATCCACAAGCAAATGGACAAGCTGAATCCTCTAATAAAACCCTAACCAAAATCCTCATGAAAGTTGTCAATGAATCCGGAAGAAATTGGCACGATCACATCCCCTTTGCCCTTTGGGCTTATCGTACTAGCATTCGTACCTCCACTAATGCCACACCTTTTTCTTTGGTATATGGTACCGAGGCTATCCTGCCTCTCGAAGTACAAATACCCTCCCTTAGAATATCTCTTCAGGATATTCTCACCAACGATGATTTCCACCAAGAGCGGTTAGCCCAATTGGAGCTTCTTGATGAGCGTCGTCTTACAGCTCTTGATCACCTCCAAATCTATCAAAAACGTATCAAGCGTGCTTATGATAAGCGACTTCATGAGCGTACCTTTAAGGTTGGTGATCTTGTCCTCAAAGAGAATCAACATGTAACCAAACTAGAAAAGAGAAAACGTGGAAAATTTGCTCCTAATTGGATTGGGCCTTATATAATCACTCACACTTATGGATCAAGCACTTATCGTTTAGCTTCGCTTAATGGTAAACCTGAGCCTGAACCCCTTAATGCCTTGCATCTTTGACCATTCTACTGTTGAATTTAGTGTTATATCACTTCTTATCTACCTACTGCTCGTCCCTTGAGCTCACTTACCACCACATACACTTTGTTCCCTACACCTCATAATAAAAATCAAGCTCACATAGTTTGATTCTCACTTCACCTCAAAGAATGCCTTCCCTTTTAGTCTAGTCCATGACTTCAAAGTATTAAAATAAGCCGTATTCTTATGGGATTTTTGAGTCAAACTTCCTACAAAAATAGATGCTTCACGTCAAAAGGACATCTAGCTATCTACCTTATATATAGACTGCTCCCTCGAAGGACAGCTATATGCCAAACTATTGCTGCTATTATATATAGACTGCTCCCCCGAAGGACAGCTATGCACTAAAATCATATCTCGCTACTATAAATAGATCGCTCCTCGAAGGACAAATATACACAAATCCTTTATCGAAGCTTCTCGCATTGATCAGCTTTGTGAAGACCTCAAGAATAGTACAATCAATATCCCTTGTAGACATCCCACATCGATCAGTCTATATTCAGTAAAATAAAAGCCTCATTCAAAAGAACTTTTGAGTCATGGACTTGTCTATTTAGGGTAGGTTCTCTTTCGTCAGAACACTCGCTTTGTAACAAGTTCTCTGTACCTCCGTTATATCATCCACCTCACCTCACCATTTGTTTCAACTCAAGGGACGTGACGTACACCCGATATATTGTGATCATACAACTCTTTTCACCTATTGACTTCTCGTCTATGCACGGTACCTAGGGCTTCAAGCTCGTTCTACGTTGTGTGGTTTGTTTAGCTCTTTTCACCTACGGAGCACTCTTTCCTCTTTGCCTCGCATCTAGGATTGTGTGTTGATCTTAATCAGGACATGGTTCCCTTCTACTTGGGTAGGCTAACTTTCGCTTCCCTTATACCTTTTACAACATCACCAATTCATTACCAACACCAACAACCTTACCTTACCAATATTAATATCAATATTTTTTACCAACCAACCAATTTCCTAAACCGTACTAAATTGCCTAAATTCACCTCTCCCCCTCGGTCCTAAGGGAGAACTACATCGGTCTGAGGCCCCTCCTTGCTTTGTGCAATGGGCTATGTAGGCAGCACTTCGGAGACATGGGGTCTCCCAAGGTTAGCTCAACCATCCCCTACCATAACCTATCATGTGTGGTAAATATAAATAGTTTTGTGTATTTAATCACATTCCTCTTTATCCTTTTTCAAAACACCAAAAATCACAACGTAAACATTCTTATTATTATCATAACTCAAATCAACATACATATTCAGTTTTATTTAGATGTTAAACAAATACGTCTTCTCTATCATCGACACGCAGTCAAGATCCTTATTTATTCTTATACCTTGATAACATTTACTTAGACCCTCACGACTCATCCCGACCCAGGAGATGATCGTGATCATCGACGCCTCTCACCGGGCCTCTCCGTCCCAAAGGTACCACGGCTATTGGTACCGCCCACTGATCTACCAATCTCTCCTGTAACATATGAATACGCCCTCTCGCATGGAGGAATCCAGCCTCTAGTCTCTCTTCTCGTGACTCCGCAACCGCTAACAATCCTCTTGTCTCGTTTATCTGCGTTTGGAGCTGATGAACTAAATTCTGCAGACGATCTCTCTCCGCTGTAATCACAGCTATGTCAGGGTGATCACGTATACCTCGCAGCTCTGCTACCCACCATAACCTATAGGCCTCTGTCGTTCCTGCATCCATTACCTGCGATCGGCTGCTATCTCCTCTGGCCCTTCTGGAGGTGTTGGCCGGGGAGGTGAGAATGCTGCCTCGGCGTCAATCCTCATATATGGTCTATAAGCCAGGGGTATATCCTGCACAAATCCAAATTGTCACCGCATGCGATCTAGAGGAATCCTCTCATACTCACCTGGTCTGTGCCCCGCGATCCACCTCAATCGCTCTACACCCCTCAACTCCTCAGCTATGTTCTCTGTTACCATATAGTTCCCGTAAGGCCTCCAACAGATATCCGCAATCATCACCCTCTCCCATACCTGCCTGTAATACTCAATATCACCCATCACGACATGGGATCTTGCCTCTTGTTCTGTCTGGACCCATCGTCTGAATCCCAACCTCTGTACTCCGGTCTCTCCTGCCTGGATGGGTCGGCCTATTGGTCGCACACAAACAATGTGCTCATAGGCCCAACAGTGTAATAAGTATGAACAATCCAGTGTCGTCCTGTGATTTCACCTACAAGCCCATAAACCCCTGTATAACTCCGCCAAATATGCAGGTGCCCATGCAAAAGTCACGTTCCTTTCTATCATCTCCCAAATAACACACATCAATGCCTTTGGAAATCTTCCCCCATCCACCCTCGGTAATGCATAATACCCTACCGCTATCATTAATATCACTGCTAACCTTGTCTCCTCAGGGTGTGCTGCATACATTATCCCATATGTGAATGACAAACCTCGTTGTGTCAAATCTCGTGCGTATGGACCAAATACTGCTGTTATCGCTCCCCGCGCCGCGCTAGGTAATGCCTGATATACTGGTTTTCCTGTAATAGGGAGTCTCAAAATACGGAACACATCTTCCAATGTTACTGTCATCTCCCCTGTTGGCAGATAGAAGGTATTCTTCTCTGGATTCCATCTTTCAATCAACACCTGCAACATAGCATGGTTATGTGCGATTCATGAATAATAGCAGATTCCACTTAACCCCAAACGATTTATCAATGTCCATTCAGCTGGTGTTACATCCGCTCGGATTCGTGACAACAGCGCTGGTACACTATCATTCATCCTCAACCCTGCCTCTGCCTGCATACGTCAAAACAACAAATAACCATTCAATCCATCGAATCCCTAAAGGTTTTTTTTCTCACATTCTGGAAATTCCTCCAGTAACCGGTATCGGTTATAAATAACCGGTACCGGTTCAGTAACCGATACCGGTTATCCCTAACCGCTATCGGTCACTGTCAATTACATACACCTTGCCTAAACAACCACCTACGACAATAAATTGATCGTTTATTCCTCTCTGTATACACAGACATACCCGAAACCCCTGATTACCTACCCCATAACACTCACCTCACCTATAACCCTTGCTATCACGTTTTCTTTCTCATATCTACCCACTTAATCTCCCTCCTCCTATTCACAAAACATGCAAACACCAAATTACAACCAAATCATTTACCTCTTGAGCAGCAGCCTTGTTACATCAAACAAACAAAATCACGTTACCTATCTCTTTCCTCCTTATCACTCAAATCTCTCATGCAATTACTTGTGTCAGTCGTTAAAACAGTCGCATTCACGTATTTAACATCTTGCATGCCTCTCAAAATAAGAACTTCAGTTGCCACCTACGCTTTTCTATTTTTAGAAAAATCTCATTTTGGAGTAACCGGTATCGGTTACCTAACCGATATCGGTCTATACTATACCGACATCGGTTAGCTAACCGACGTCGGTCACATACCCACCTTTTTCAAAACATAGTCCTTTTCTTTATTTTTTATCTAATTTTTGGAGGCGCCCGCCTCTTTTTCCTGCATACCAACACCGATAGCTATAATCTTTTCATCAAATCCACATCTCATTACGATTTCATCCATATCATCTATCTACACTACCAAAACAAACAAATCATCAACAAACGATATCAAAAACCATTAATCTATATACCATTTGGATCCAACTTAACAGCTACATACATACATTTTCATAAAATCAGCGACAAAACATACAACATTTCATAATACAACATGTCAATTAAACTCATCATTTATATCTACATACATCCCATCAACAAAAGACATCCACATCATTAATATATAACACCATGTAAATCCAACTCATCATACATCAAATATCACAAACCATCGACAAAACATTTAACGCATTTCTAAACACAGCATGTGGATCAAAACATCATATCTATATATATATACAATGTTTCCAATATACAATGTGCCCTGCATCGGGGCCTCTGTGATCTCATAATCCAACAAAGCCGGCACGCAGGCCGCAATAACCGTCAAAAACCTCAACACGGCTCGCAGGCCGGTCTCTCATATCAAAAACATACTCGGCTCGCAGACCGGTATCAACTATACAACTCATACTCGGCTCGCAGGCCGGTATACAATAAATGAATGAATGAATCAATGAATACATAATATGTAGGCACGCAGGCCTCTATAAACATAACCGGTTCATAGACCGGTGCCCATATCCAATATACAAATACAAAAATAATGCCGGAAGCCCTCAGCTCTCCCCACCGCCCTCAACACCTCTCCCTGCTGGTCCCTATGGTGCCTCTCACCTCCTGCCTGTAACAGACACACCGGCTATGGCTGCACCTCCCTGCGATCTCTGACTATGAGAGGTCTCTGCTCTATAGGCTGCATATGGCTGATACTCAGCTCCGGTACCATCAAGAACATCCTGATAGTATCGGGCCTCCGCTCTCACATCCATATACTCGCCCCGTGCCACCATCATCACTTGGGGCTGGTCCGCTAACTCCTACTACCAATGCCCCCTCGTGCTTGTCTTTGGTGCCACTAGTGGTGCTCGTGGCCGGGTGGTACTGTGCGTGCACTGTGCCTCGTGGGTGGCCGGCCGTGCCGCTAGCTGGTGCCGCCTCGTACTGTACTCGTGCTCGGGCCGTGGGCGTGCCGCCGCTGGTGTAGTCTTTGGTGCCGTGTGCTCGTACTCGAGCCTAGGCTAGCTGCCCCTGTAAAACACCTATCTATGCCTATGCAAGCTAGAGCTACCGCCTGTAATAGCCGCATGACTCGACTGACCCTAAGCTGATCTCACTCTGCTATCACCGTTGCTAAGTCTGCCATGTGTAGGTCATGCATACCCTCCGCTTTCTCTCGATCAGCCCACCAAACCATATATGCTCCCGTATAGCCAGCATCATCTACAGTGTCATCTGCCGGCCTCTCAAGAACCCAACTGGATCCACGGGCGTGTGTGCGTGCGGGGGGCCTCTACATCATCCCTCCAGACGAGGGAAGCGAGGGGCTCATCCTGTCGTAGCCCCATCTGCCTGCGTACCCTCTCCAGGGGTATCCTCTCATACTCTCCCGGCCTCCGTCCCGCTATCCAGAATGTGTACTGGATCCACTGCAACTGTCCTCGGGCTCCTCCACGGGGGTGATGACCTCTATACGGTCTCCATACAATATCTGCCGCTGTCAGGCCCTCTAATAAATGCCTGTAATAAGCGACGTCCCGTCCTGCAAGCACTGCTCGTGGCTGGCCCACGACCCCCAACCACCTCTGAAAGCCGTATCTATATATGACCTGTGGCCCTGGCTGCTGGGGTAATCCTACTGGTCTAATGCATATGATGTGCTCATATGCCCAACAGTGAAGCAAAAATGTCGAACAAATCCCAAATCACCTCATCCGGCGATAGCCCCACAGCTCTCTATATAACTGCACCAGGTATACTGGTGCCCAAGCATAACATGTGTGCTCCTCCACCATCTCATGTAGCACCCCCATCAGCGCCCATGGAAAGCGGCCTCCCTCTGAGTCTGGGAGGGTGAAGCAGGTGATCCCGATCATCATCAACACGGCAAGCCGTGTCTCATGTCGGTGCGCATGGTACATATCCCCATACCCGATACTCGCGCTGTGATATGTCAATAGCGCGGCTGCATCCCCAAAAACCTGTAGGATGCTTTGTCCATGGCTGTCTCTGCATCCACCTGAAAGACGGCCTCTCCATCGATAGGTAATCGAAGGATGCGATACACATCCTCCAATGTGATGGTCATCTCTCCAGTCGGGAGATGGAACACATTGGTCGCCGGATCCCATCTCTCGATGAGGGCAACCATCAAACTATGATCTCTGTCGATCGCTCTATATCGCTGGACTCCGCCGAGTCCCACCTCGCGCATGATAGCCCAGTGTGCTGCAGACACATGTGGTCGCATCCGGCTCAACAGTGGGGGCATCCTGTCCCACATCGTCAGCTACTGACGTGCCTGCAAAACCAACCCACTACATTAGCCCTACTCTTTATCACAACATCTACTTTACCCTCTATACCCCCTTTTATCCCCCCGACCACACCCCGACTCTCTAACACACCCCTCTACCCACCTATCTTCTATAATATCCCCTCCCTCTTCACACCCAAACAAACAACCCACATCATACTACCACGAAACCAAAACGATACCCAAACAACCAAATCCAACAATCGACACAACTTAAATCATACCAAAACACCCCTACCCCATCCCAAAACCATACTCACAACACCTAAACCACAACCAACAATTCAACACCAAAACATAACCCAAACCAACCAAAATAACTACAAATCACTACGAACCGGGTACCGGTCATCCATAACCGACCCGGTCTTCTCTCTTCCACCGACGCCGGTCAACTACCGACCGACACCGTCACCACCGATCAAACCTCGCTTCTAGATTTTCGGGTCGATGCTTGGGCCGCTTAGTGACCGACATCGGCATTGTAAAATTACCGAGCCGAACCCGCGCGGCTACCCAATTCATTTTTTTCCCTATTTCTCCCTACATACCCACCCAAACACCCTAAAACCTACCCACCCAACCGCCTTGGCCTATTTAGCCTATCTACCCTTTCCTCTTTTCATATAACTTCCATTTATTCATTATTTTCTCCAAATCTAAGATTCCTACCCGAATCCCAAATACAACATAATACCATTAAATTCACATAATGAAGGGTTTCGAACCTACCGGTCTACGTGCGATGACACGTCATCGTGGTGGGATAGGTGGTGGTGGTCCACCGGTCCAAAGACCTCTTGCTCCTTCTCGGTTGTGCCATGGCTCAAACTCTGCTTTGTTGGGTCCTCTACCAATCAACTACTGCTACTCACTCGGGCCCACCAATCAACTCACTTCTCCACTCAACTAGTGCCACCTCAGCCAACAAATGCACCAATATCACTATTCCACCTCAGACACCCCAAATCGGTTTTCAAATTAGAAATGTGACAATGACAGGCGTATTTTTCTTTTTATAGGTTTTTAACATAGAACCGACACCGGTCAAATCGTGCCCTAAGGAACCGGCATCGGTTACCTAACCGGTAGCGGTCATAGCTAACCAATATCGGTTTTGTCTTTATTCACCCAACTTTCTGCCCCTACTTACTAATCGCTCTTTCTCCCAACATCACCTATATCCACCTTTGTTGAACACCATTTGTTCACCTATCCGGCCCGACCCAAGGCCTCACCCTAACCATTTGGCCCGACCCAAGGCCGCAACCCAACAACTTGGCCTGACCCAAGGCCTCAACCTACCTATCCGGCCCAACCCAAGGCCTCAACCTACCTATCCGGCCTGACCCAAGGCCTCACCCTAACCATTTGCTCGACCTAAGGCCGCAACCCAACAACTTGGCCTCGACCCAAGGCCTCAACCTACCTATCCGGCCCGACCCAAGGCCTCACCCTAACCATTTGGCCCGACCCAAGGCCGCAACCCAACAACTTGGCCCAACCCAAGGCCTCAACCTACCTATCCGGCCCAACCCAAGGCCTCACCCTAACCATCCGGCCCGACCCAAAGCCTCACCCTAACCATCCGGCCCGACCCAAGGCCGTAACCCAACAACTTGGCCCGACCCACGACCGTATCACTTCAATACCTTACCCAACATCAACAACATACACTTTTATCCACCCATCATGTAGCTTTTTGTTCCATCGAGCTCACTTGTTCGTGTTTTAGCATGATTAGGGTCCCTGACTTGATCTGTCAACCAACTTTGCCTAGACCTAGACCGTGACGTTTATCTCAACCAAACCAACCATTTGGTACTGCCGAACATGCCTACACGTTCCTGTACCTTACCCGTTATATACCCCGGAGCTACTTCCTATGCCTTGATACCGTGGATTATATCACCCTTGTTTGGATAAACTATCGACCTTTGCCTATGCATTGCTGGTTTGCTCTTCAAATCATGTACCCTAGTCGCACTATTGCATTTCAACATGCGTCTGCTTCCTTGGACTTACCCCACCTTTTCCCCATCATCTCTACACCATTTACCCTTTATCAACCCTATCCCCGATTTCAATTTCTCTCAACTGTGATAGATTTGAGGGGGATTACCTATACCCTTAACAGGAGAAACCACTTCATATTATTGTCTGTGCAGCTTTACAAAACAAGCTACACGACAATAAGGGGCTAATGTAGACACCAAATTTGTGTCTTACAACCCCTTGTGACCCGCATCTCATTTCACAACCTAACCTCATCACCTAAACCTTACACAATTATTTATTAATTACCTTGTAATTGATAAATCCACATCACCTTACCTGCCACCTCATTTTGCCACCTCATCATGACCTAGTCCTAACCCTAAACTAACCTAATTAAGACCTATAACTTGGTCCACACCTACACCCATGACTAATGACCCCTTTCTCGCACCCAAAACCGACCTTCTAGTCACTTGACCAAGCCCGCAACTAATCTCTCGGAGAAAAGTAGGGAAAGTGGGCTATTTTACTAAAAATAGCTCGTTTTTTCCTAACCGATACCGGTCCTACTGATCCGCCGTCGGTTACGTAACCACCATCGGTTCCCTGTAAATGGGCTCCCCAAACCAAAAACAGAGGTGGAAAGGATTTTTGGGATCGAGAGAGAGCATCAGGAGCGATCAAGAGAATCCGGATCTTTACTTGGCTGAGCAGAGACAAGTGAAGAGACAAGAAGAGTTTGCAGCAAAGGAGATCAAGCCCAAGACTGCAATCGGATACCGAGCCCCGTGATACTCAAATGATCATCGGGAGGGAGATATCTCATCTTCGTGTGTCGTGCCATCCTACCTCGGCCCGCTTTTGTCATCGAGTTCTTGACTGCATCTTCGTCAATAACCAGAAGTTACATCTTGCATGTCCTGTTAATAATACTTCTTAGACTTTTGAATCACAAATTCTCACAAATCCATTCCTAGATCCACTACCCGGCAACATATTGCATCTAACTATCCTTCATTTACTTCTCATCACCTCATTACCTAATATCACCCATATACTAGCCTTACAAACAACACAGCTACCCTACAACAACAACCACCCCACAACACAACTAACCCACAGATCCTAGACCCTACCGATATCGGTTATCAGTAACCGGCATCGGTTATTGTGGTTCAAAACCAGAAATCAGCCTTTCCCCTACCTATTTCAACAAAGCAACTTAATTGATATTTTATAGTCTTTGGTGTTAATTCATATTAGCAGGGAAACTGACCACCTTCGAAAGGAAGTTTTATATTTCTGGCCCAAGCAGCTTCTCATTTATTGTCTAATCAAAATCTTGTGGTCTTGTGTTCTTATTTGCAGGTAGTCCTTCCAAGACAAAAAGGAGTTCTTCGCAGTCAGCCTGATCTTTCTCTACGGTACGCGCACACCATCTCGACATTCAACAGGTATTCCTCCTAGCCCTAACCCTTATCTCTTTTCTAAAAGGAATGAAAGGATAGAAGCAACTCTATTCCCGAAGCGAAAACATTCCAAGCGAAACACTCTGCATAACCTATTTATACATATTCGTATCACTATCGTACTATCGTAGTCCATTTTGGGTGAATATGTTCCAAAACCATAAGCCTAGGTACATGCATTCCACGTTCAGAAGTATATGTTGATCAATATTATCAACCCATGATTTATAATTGCTATATTTATTGTTTTCCTTATAATTTTGAATCATAGCATTATAAATCGAATTAATTAATCTGAATTAGATTGAAACCCTATTACATTTTGATGATCCCTCTTTATTTACTTGCCACACTAATTTAAACCTTTGCTCCTCACTAATATGGTTTAAACTCGTTGTCTATAGGGTTCTAATTTTAGAGTTGGTTTCATAATATTACCCCTTATTTTATTAGGGCTTATATTACTCTTATTATGATATATCTCCATAGCCATGTCTTCCTTGCCTCGTTTGGTCACCCCACCTAAGAGTGAGTTTTTCAATAAACATATGGATGTAATGTCTATTGTTTCTTAACTTGAGTGTAGGGAAAAATTATAGGAGCAACACAAACATAATCTTGATGAGGAATATAATGACCAGGTTCTTTATGTATAATGTGAAATGAGTGACCCTAGTGATTATCCTACTCATGTTGAGGTGGTATAACTTAATACTACTAGCGTTTGGTATATAAATAAGATCACTAATTTTGAGAATATAGAGCATTCCCCTCATATGAATGTACATGCAAACGATATATATTTTTCTCTTAGCAATATCCCTTATACAAATGATGGAAATGTTTCTTCTAACATTGTATCTTTAATAAATGATAGTTTTTCTTTCTCTACAAGTCATAATCCTATTTTAGATCATGAAGTTTTGTCTTTGAAAATTTACTGAAATTCATATTATATGAATCATAATGATATATCTTTATATTGTTATGTTAAAAATGGAGGTTCATATAGAGATTATGTTTCTAGTTTATGTGATAACGATGTAACTCCTAGTGATACCCATAGTTTACATATTGATCATTCTAATTCTCCCACACAACAACCACTATGTGTCACATCTCTTCAATATATCATCATTTACGAACAACAATTACAATTCATGATGCAAGATATAGGTGAATTACAACAGTAAGTCAAAACTCTCTACTTATCCTCTTAAGGTCAAGTTACTAATTGAATTGATAACAATAATAGAATCATTAAAAACCAATAGCCAAAAAAGTCTAAAATTTTCTTTTTCCATCGAGATTATGCATGTCCAAATTTCTATTATTCATAAGAAACGAGAGTTATTATAATCATATATCTCAATTTGAAAAATGCATATAATCCTATGTGCATAATGATTGGATTTTTCTTAACGAATTCTATCTAGTCTCACAGCCTTGCTCGAGTTTGGTATCATCGTTGACCTATTGGGTCCAATGATAAATTTCCCACAGACAAGATCATTTCCTTGTGAATTTTGGACCATTTTCAACCACATGACACTACCAATGATTATTTTGATAGTTTGGATTCAATATTATTGGAGCCTAAAATATCCCATGACATATCAAGAGAAAACTCGATAGATTGATGAAATTTTGAAGGAGAAGTCATCTCTATTTCCGCAAACGATTAACTTATTTAGTTTGTTATGGCAGTTTTAACTTCTTCGATGTTTTGGATTTGGCCTCTCATATTTTTATAGTGTGTCGATCATAGATGCGTGGTGAACATCGGTGTTCTCTTGTTTCACAAAGCTTTTGAACTTGCTTTGCTTTATTTATTTTCAGGGCTTAAGATGGATTTTTGACGAGTGGATTCCACTGATGTTATGATCATCCTAGAGGAATGTGAACCTGTTTATATGATGGATCTTTGACACGTGGAGATCATTGGTTTCATAACTGACACGACTACAAACACATTCTTATCATGGATCCGGGATCTTTCAGCCTAAGAATTTGGCTTTAAACAAATGCGTGTCAATTATGAACACATCGAGGAAGGCCTGGCATTTCAAATTATCTCATGCTGTCAAAAGAAAAATTTGCTGACGGTTTAGCTCTTTCAAGTGGCTATAATTTCAAGAAATTGTATAGATATATGTATAATCTGTCCATATATATATATAGGTATTATGTTTTTAAATGAACCCCTTAAAAATTTTAGGGTTTTCAAAATTTTCAGCCAATTATTGTCTACGGTTTCTAAAAATTTTCACTTGTCATATACAACTAAAATCACAAAAAAACGGTCTAAAGTCTGTTAATTTCTAGGCCTATATCAATGCAATCGATGCTCTCCTAAATTCTAATGCATTACATGTGTGTACAATTAATGAATTTCAAACCGACACAAAGTTTGCATAAGAATGTCGTAGTTCAAACAAAGGCAAGCGAATAGAAGTATGATTTTTTGCTCATAACTCTTGATAGAGAGTTTTGATTGCGAAATGGTTGGTACCATTAGAATAATAATTTAGAGAACTACGCATTAGTGTAAATTTTAAGAGGAAATTTTGTAATATTTGTGAGTGGTTTGTGACAAAATTTTATTAATGTTTTGTTTACATCTATTTCCACATGCTATTATGTTTCTCCATATTTTCTACTTTTACACATGTGGGGCCTCTAAGATGATTCTCAAGTGATTTATGTTTATCCATGAATTTAATCAAGGCTCTTGGATCTTTAAGAAAGTACTAATTGGGTTTCATTTGTCATTTTATCTCTAGTGGAGCCACTTGAGCAATTTGTGCCTACTTATTCCTCCTCTTTTATTGGTTCTTAAAAAATATGATTTCCCTCCTCTTAATTTGGAAAAAAGTTTAATGTGTATAAATAGATTAAGTGTTGGCTTCATTAATCATCTTCCAATTTAGCCCTTTTTGGTCATATTTATGATCCCCTCAATTGTTTAATATATAGGTCTATAATTTAGCTCTATTTTAGATGTAGTAATGTACATGTAGGCTTGTACACAAGAAGTCTCTCATATATCTAAGGTGATAATAAAATAACAAGCTCTATGACACCTTTTTGTCTCACTCAGATGTTATACAAGTTGTGCATCAATTGCACCCATGTTGTAGTCCCCAATTAAATTGTAACCCCGACTCCAATGAATCTTTACATGTCACTATAAGTAATAATGGCACTACTTTTTCTACCTTGTGACATAATATTTGTGACACAAACATCCCTTTAATAGCTTCGTGTAGTAATAATGAAATGCAATCATATCTTTAATGTGTCTAAATGGTAGTCATTTTTGCCTAAGACCCAATAAGCTAAGACTCTCCTCTTTTACACAATAGATATAACATCACAAAACATCTTCGCACCCTTTTTGGACAACCTCAATATAGCATGATCATCTTGTAAAGTGATGGCACCATCTTGAGTCTATCCTACGGCACTCCATGTAAAATTGTTAGATCTAAACTTTGAATGTACCAAAAACATCTAAATCGTATCTAGATCTAATGTGATCCAAACCATCTGCATGATCCCTTAAAATGCATGGGTTTGTAGTTGTTCCACATCATGTGTTGATAACCCTCTCAACAACTCTTGTAACCAAGAAATATAAAAAAATATCCACAAAAAGATCCTCCATAAAACTTGTAAAATATCAAACAAAAACTAGTGATGAAATATCAATCTAAAATCACTAAAATTCAAAACTTAACACTTTCCCTACATAATTGTCCATGTATACCATCAAAATTGGCCACTATGTAATAATCTTTCATTTATTTTAAGGGGTTGGCCATAGAGGAAAATTCCATTAGCTCCTGTGGAAAAATATCACCTATAAACAACATCGGCTACACAAGCATATATGTGATTGAAATGCTATAAAATTTGAACACCGTTGACCACCGTATGAACCCTAAGCCCTATGCCCTAAACCCTAAACCGTGAACCTTAAGCCCTAAACCCTAAACGCTAAAACATAAATCATAAACCTTAAAACTTAAACACTAAGGCATCAACCCTAAACGGTGAGCCCTAAACCTTGAGCCTTAAACCCTAAGCCCTAAACCCAAACCCCTAAATCCTAAACCATGAGACTTAAACTTGAAACCCTAAACCTCAGTGCCCTAAACCCTAAACCCCGACCCTTAAACCTTAAACCTTAATACCTAAATCCTAAACCATAAACCCTACACCCTAAACCCTAAACGTTAAACCCTAAGCCCGAAATTATAAAGCTTAAACCCTAAACCTTAAGCCCTAAACCCTAAACCCTATTTTTACCACCATGAACCTGAAACCCTAAATCCTAAGCCATAAACAATATACCTAAATTACCTCCCACACTTCCAAGATTCTCTCGACATCACCTCCAAATACTTAATATATTTCTTGAACTCTCCCGAGGGTGTTTTATTAACTCGTAATGGCCTTGTTAGGCCTCCGAAGGAAGTTATCTTCCATCAAGTCACACTCGAACTCATCAATTGTCATATCTAATCATCCTCGCACATTGAAACAAACTTTAAAAAATTGTTAATAATTTTGTTTAATCCAAGTTGAGAGTGGTATTGAGGTAGGTTGGCCAAAGGAAGGATGCACCATTGACCAGGAAGTAAAATATGCATTCCCTAAGCTTGTAAAGTAGGTACTCATCCATAATATAATTTTAACATATTTTAAGACAAAATTAGGGATTTTATTCCATGCTCATGGGAAAATTCATGAGTCCATATATTTGATCAGTTGCCACTACCTTTGGGAGTTATGAGGTTTGTAAATTCTAATTTTGACACATTTAACACTCCTACAAATGTCAATAACCAATCCAAAAGGCCACAAAACCCAAAAAATAACTATATTCTTTCCCAAAATAGACATAGATTGTATAATTTAAATCCTAAAAGCTATAGGCTGAATGCTTAAATTCTAAAAAAATGCCTATGTACTGACTAAGTTAGCATATGAAAAACCATCTTCTAAACCGTGACAGATGGAGGTGTGAGACTAGTTCCATAAGGTGTAGAGTGACCCTAACTTCTTATATTTACTAAAATAAATTTAAAGTATAAGTTTTTCTTTTATTAATCTTTATACTTTATAAAGTATAAAGATTAATAAAAGAAAAACTTATACTTCAACCATTTATTTAAGTAAATATATCCCTCCCACAAGCACATATATCACATAACAAATAGGAACGCGCTCACATTCTAGGTTTTTTCAGTTTCAAAATCTTGACCCATGGGCTTGCATTTTCCTCGATCTCCCACCCTAAGCCTTGGATTGTGCAAGGCTTGAATGGATTCGATTTTTTCATGAAAACATTAAAATATCACGTGTACACCTCGATATTAAATGTGTTATAACGTAATATTCCAAAAAAAGTATACTACGACATCAAGATCAGTTTTATCTTAGTGATGACATGTTTCTTTCTAAAATCTAATTAGTTTAAGGCTTTCATCCTTAATTTCTATTACTAGTTCCTTCTTTTCTTGACAAAACGTATGCATACATTATTTTACACAATTTATGATTTTTTCAACCAAATTTTGAAAAAAAAAACTCTCTTCGAAACTCCATTATACACACACTAAAAAAAATAGTTTTTTTCTCAAAGTTATGCGGGTGTACACACAAGTTTTTTATTTTCGAGATGTGTGCACTTTTAAACTTAATAAAAATTATATATTCATCCAAAAATTATGAAAACTTAGTGGGACCTTGTACATGGTTTTATCTAACTTTCTACAAACAGATTTTTTTTTAAAAATAGCTATCTCAAACAATTAGGGCGGGGGCGAGGGGACGGGGGCACACAATAGGTTCTTGTCTTTTTAACGTAGAAAATACACATACTTTGTGTGCACACCACATTTGACCCTCTTAATCCCCACCATTTTAAAAAAGAATGGTAGTTTAGAAACTAGATTATGAGATCTACTATAATCATTACTATTAATTTTTCAAAATTTGAGCATATGCATGCCGAATCATTAGATGAAGTTCGGGGTTTGCTAAGTTTAGGAAAAAGGTATCCCTTTTTACCCCCTTTTGTCCCCCATTTCCATGCAATTACCTTGAATGCATAAACATTATCACTAAAGAGTCATGATCTCATAACATCGAGTGGGATAACCCTATTACATCACACACACGGTCTCAAACATGGTGTCCAAAACAATCTAAATCATCTAATATATATAGGGGAGGGGAATTTCCCTTCACCACCCGTGCATCTCAAAAATAATGTATCCTAAAAAATAACCATGTGTACATCAATAAAGCAGTGCATGCTTTTCTAAAAACTCTAATAATAGATTAATCCAAGATAAACTCATCTTTAATCCTATTATTATCCCGAACTCGTGCATGTGCCTTTATCCCAATAATAGACTCTTCTTAGCCACCAAAGTCTCATTGCGTGTTGCATACCCCAAGTCTATTCTTATCTTGTTCCTGGAAAATTAGCTAAATCATAACCGTCTCTGTCTACCTGTGTATGTCCGCGTGCTCATCCTGTTTATTCTCCCATGCGCTACCTCTTTCACCATGCACGTGCGTGCATATCTTCCTATCCCAATAGTTAGTCTCTCTTTTCACATTCGTCATCATTTATTCTAGGACAATAGTGTGCATGTGCCTATGTCCATTCTTGGCACCTTTCTCCTGATTATTCTTTTTACTAATTTTGAAATTTTTGGTCGAACTTTTTAGTTTTCTTATCATTATCTCTTGTTCATAGTCGGCCTTTTGTGTCACTAGTTTCGAAATTCAAATAAGAGATTCATACATACACAACATACACACAATTATTCAGGCTAGAAATTCTAAGGGGCAATCACATCTATATACTATCACTACCATAAAATGGATTGCATTTTTTGGCTGCATACACTACATAGAAAGGGGAAGCTGTGAATTCCATACCACACTTTTGCATCTAATCTAGCTATAGCCCACTATTTTGGCATCTTTGATGCAAGGGTAACCTAATGACACTATTTCACACACAAACAAACATAACTACATCGAGTCTGGAATTGTAGTGGAATGCTCGGTAATAAGTTCACTCTTTGTGTGACCGCTGGGGTCAGTTCGACTTTACATTTTGTATATTTTTTTCAAATTTTATGTGTTCATGAGCTTGTGGAGGTAGTTAGGTTTTGTTTTGTAGGTTACTTTTATCATTTAAACTCTAACAACAGAGGCAACGAGGTCCAAAGAAAATATTAAAGTTACACTCTTCAAACCCAAAAAAGAAGTAGATCCCGAGTGTTCGCACAAATACTAACATCCAGTGCCCTATCCTCATGTGGGCGCCTTGTCTGATCGGTGTAGAGTTCCATAACTCTTAGCGAGCTTCTTGTGAAATCATTCCCTGCTAGCTCTTGGATATACATAGTTATTAATATCTAAAGATCACACAAAAAATCAGCTAAGTCATTTATCCTTTCCATTCACTTATAGTCTTGCATTGCTTGAGCATTTAGCATTTTTATGTTACTGTATTCCACCATATTGTACACTATTAGTTAGTCTGAAATATAAATTTAATTCAAATTAAATTAAATCAGTTATATTTGAATTCTTAATAAACATATATATGTATTTGATCATAAAATTAGGTAATTGAGACATTTGAGCATAATTGCAAAATCGATTGTTGTGAATTGGGACTCATTTATCCCCAATTATGTGCTTAATTGAACTAATTGAATAATGTGTTAAATTATAAGTGAGATTAGGGCTGATTGAACCCATGCGATTTATTAATTGAAAATGCTTAGAACATATATGGGGTGAGATTGGCCCAAATTACATGTCTAGTTGAACTAATTAAGTAATTGGGTCAATTAGATGCGCAATTGGGGTTAGTAGAGTCTCACAAGCCTTAATGTAATGAACTAACATACATTCAAACTTGGTAAGATCTATTTGCATTCCTCAATGAACCAATCAAATAATTGGCTCGTATAGGTGTGTGATTGGGGATAATGAAGACCAACTTAATTGAGACTAATTAATACATGACTTGGGCTCAATTAATGCCAATTTTGTGTTAGATTAAATAAATTGAGTAAGTGTTATCCAAAATTCACCCCCAAGGTAATTTTGATAACATGCAAGCAATTATATTGATTCAGGGCGAAAAGTCATGTTTCTAGGGTCCCCTCATATTTGTCTAACTCCCCTGTCCAAGAGGAAGAGAGTAAGTTCTGAGAAAATGCAAAAAAAAAAAAAGGGTTGCAGAAGGCAAATAGGTTGATCCAGGAAAAATCGTGAAAATTGGCTAAGTCCCGCTCAAGGTCGCCTCTGGGACGTTTGGGACAGAAAAGCGCGAACCGGCCGAACCGGCGAAATCAGCACAAACAGTCCGAAACGCAGCAGGGAAAAATGGGACAAAAGTACGCGGCGGGCGCGAAATTCCGGTTCGACAGAGAAAAAATCGACTAACTGCTGAGAGGGTCGCCTTTGGGACAAGCGGGACAAGAGTACGCGAACCGGCCGAACCGGGCAAAATGAGTCAAGGCAGCCCGAAAAAGTTTGGGACGCGCGGGTCAAAAGTACGCGAACCGGGCGAACCGGCCGAAATAAGAACTTTTGTCCCGGGACAGTTGGGACAAAAAGGCGCGAACCGGCCGAACCGGGCGAATTTGTCCCGGACAGTCCAAAAGCAAATGGGACGCGCGGGCCAAAAGTACGCGAACCGGCCGGATCGGCCGAAATGGGAAATTTCAGCACCAAAACCAAATGGGACAAAGGGACGCGCGGGACGCGAAAAGCCGAAATGGCCGAAGGCAGAGGAGAAAAGTCAACATTTGACCCGTGGAACTTCAAACGGCCATAACTTTTGACTCCGAGCTCCGATTTTGATAAAATTGGACTTTCTGGAACGAGCACGACGTCCTCTACGCCACAAAAACTGGATTTCTTATTTTTAATGAGGGTAGATATGTTTAAACAAAAGAAACATATTCGGCTCCAAATCCAATGCTCATTCCCGTCAAATGACAGAAAACGCCTGCCAGGCCCAAAACAGCTGCCCGCACTCAGAAGGCCATAACTTTTGCATTTCTCAATGAAATCACACAAAATTAGTACCGTTGGAATCGTGGTTCCGAGCCCGATGCACAGCAATCAAGAAGTTCCAGATTTGATCGAAACTGATTGAGATTTTTAAGAAAACGTGGCCGGGTTCGAATGGGGTTTATTTGGTAGCTTGGAGTGCATTTAAGAGGCATGGTCATCATTCTTTCTCTCGCCGCAAAGACATGGGACAGTGATGGGGAGCCTTTTGCAAGTAATTTATACCCATTCCACTCAATTTAATGCCTCTTACAGGTGGTTGAAGGACAGATTTCGGGATTTCCACTTTCTCTTCTCTTCTCCTTCTCATTTTTTCTATAAATTGGAGTGTTGGGATTATTGTAAAGGGGGAGAGTTTTGGGTAACAAAGCTCACAAAATTGCTTTGTGAAGCCCGGTGTTGTGAGCCCTTGTAGTGGACTCCTTGCATGGTGATCCAGGCCCTTATCTTGTAATAGATTGAACTGTGCATATCATGAAGCAATAAAATATCAGTTTGTGGATATATCTTCCCCTGCTGTGTTTCCTTGCATTCTTCTTGCCCCTTTAATCTTTCTACAAGTATATTGTGTCTATTTATTATGTTCTTGTAGGAATTCATTATTATTGTGTGTGCTTGGAATATTGCTGTGAATGCATTTTGCTGGATTATGGTGAACTGTCATCACCTCTTCTAGTGTGCACTTTGCCTCTGTATTTCACACATTTGGAGATTACTCTCACACCCTCTTTTTCTGGTGTATCACCGCTTTAGTGTAGGCTTTCTTTTTATGTATTTTCTCTCCCTGGTCCCTTGGAAATTTTAGATTAGAACAGTTAGCCTGCCTGCACTGGAGTAGATTGTGGCAGGTAGTTTAGGAGCAAGAACCAGCTTTCTCTGGAGGTCTATCTCAAGTAGCAAGTCCCACAACTTGGAGATAGTACCCATGTTATCCAATCACACTGGATGCTTAGAGTGATCAAACTAGAAATCTGATCAACATCCAGGGGTGCTGTGATTCGGTGATAACAATAATATAAACTCCTCCTATGAAGTGTGATGAATATGAACAATCATTATCCCTTTTGATAGAGCTAGATGAATGAAAATGGATCTCTAGATGACTTAGATGGATGCAACCTTAGGTGGTGATAGTAAGTGCTTAATGTTTGCTCCTCATTTTTATTGATAAAGTGGGTTGAAGGGACCCGTTCCCTATTTAATAAAAATGGGCCTAAATGCCTGAGAAAATTAACTTGAAAAGTGGGCCTAAATCCCATATTACAAGCCAAAGACACTTATTACCTACGAAAACTAGTAGCTACTATTTCTCACCCAGGGTGGAAAGAAGTCTTCAATATTACTCATTCGACCTTTTTTGTTTTTCCTGTTCTTTACTTTCTGCCACTCACCACCCCTCATTATAATTGTTATAAAAGATCATTAGCATTCATAGAAACTAACCAATTTTTCGATAGGCATTCCCAATTAGAATCTAATTTCATAGGAGAATGACCCCTTTTCATTCCGCTAACCACCATAGTACCTTGAGGCTCTAGAGTAGTGTCCATCCTCATGCTTTCCACTGCCTTCTCCTTGGTACTGGAATTGTATGACTCCTTAAATGTCGCAACTTCCACCAGTTGATCCACATCACCCCAACCACAAGGAGGCTAAGCCATGCTTCTTTACTGGTTTCTTATTCATTGGACAAGATGCTTGTAGATGGCCTAGATTTTTGTAAATTCTACACCAAAATGTAGTATTTTCGTAATCCAAGGGTTGCGAGTGCTCAAAATTTCCAAATTTTAGATTTATTCAAAGACATTACCAATGTCTTCCAGAGCATACCACAAATGCAAAGGAAGATTGGGAAGTCGCACCCAAACCGGTGTTTTGGAAATTGAAAGTGTATTGGGATCAAATTATGGGAACCAAGGAGTCAAAAATAAACCCGCATTTCCCCAACCATGACCCATCTGCAAGAAACCTTTGGTAATCCTCCACCTCTTTAAAATGAACAAAAAAACTCTAGAACAAATGAAAAATTTCATTTATATAATTTTAAAAATCCATTGGTATAACTCTTTAGAGGAAGACCAACAACCATTTAAGTGACCTATGATGGTGTCCCGTGATAGATTTTGGTAATACTCCTCCACCTCTTGAACATTAATGACCAGCAAGGGGATTTTATCAGTGATGTCGACCAAATATGGTTGTTTTCCTATCACAATATCTTTGGTTTTACTCGGAGAGTCTTTAAAAGAGACCATAGGTTTAAAATTCCCATAACCCAGGTCATCATTCCCTATAGATCCTTTGGATACACCACTAAATCCCCCATAGGCCCATTTGTTACCTTCTCATTTCTCTTGCACGGTCAAAGGTTTAGGTACAAATTTCACCCTATTTTGGAATCTATTTCACTTTACCCGTGGGCCCAGTCCCTCTAGTGACTCGCTTCACTCAACCCCGGCCCCCACTCGAATTTCTCTCCCGCTCGCTACCTCAATGAACCGCTCTACCTTATGGATAGCCTTAACCTTTTCCACCATCACTATTCCCTTTAAGAAGAAAAATTTAATCGAAGAGTTTGGGTTTGAACTTGGGTTGTTAGCTCTATAGGATAAGCACCCCACCATTTCACCATAGGGTCATCCCCAACCCCAAAGTGACATGCAAATTCCCAATCCAGGATGTTACGGGTAAATCAAGATATGAAATCTTGGGGGCTAGGTTTAAACCCGGGTTGTTGGCTCTACAGGCTAAGTGGCCCACTAGTTCACCATAGGTTCATCCCCTAAAATTTAATCAAAGAGGCTGGGTTTAAACCTGGGTTATTGGCTCTATAGGCTAAGCACCCCACTAGTTCACCACAGGGTCATCCCCAACCCCTAAGGTGACATGAAAATTCCCCACTCCACATGCCACAGGTAAATTAGGATATGAAATCTTGGGGGCTGGGTTTGAACCTAGGTTGTTGGCTCTACAAGCTAAGTTCCCCACTAGTTCACAATAGGGTCATCCCCCTATTTGGTCCTCATTATGGTCTTATAAATTTATATTTATAAGGTTCTCTTGTTTAATTTTGTAATTAACCCCGAAAAGGATGACCACCAAAATATATAGAAAGCTCAAATGGCTATAAAGTGTGAAAAATGTGAGAGTAAAGTGAAAAGAGGATCAAGGCACCCCGGTGGGGACCAGGGAACCAGGGTAACCTAGTAAAAGTAGGGAAAACATAGTGTAACAGTACCAACTAGGAAAATATGGGTGAGAGATCGAAACTAGCAATAGAAAGAAAAGTAAAGTAGCCAAAGACATGGGTAAATTAGTAATCCTTTTCACTCAAGAACCATATAAAAATTATCATTGGACTAGAAATAAATAATTACCCAAAGTGCATGATTTAGTGTCTAAAATGTCTATAGGACGTGAACCCTTTAGTTTCCCTATCACTTGATTCCATGACGGCATTCATCTTGTTTGGATACCTCGCCTTTTAGCAACATAAAATAACACAACATGTCAAAACTATCTAATCAACTCAATAAAACTGGTGATCCTTGCATTTTTTCATAATTACCCCGGTTTGAGGTGGGGATCACCCATCTAATCACAAAACTAGCTATCTCAAACCGATTTTTTCCCCGGATGTAGTCTTTTATTTCCACTCAATTGCCTAGGTGAGATGACACTTTATCCGATATATTTTAACACTTACCTAAAGCGCACGAAGCTACTAAGTCCCTCCTTTGTGATATATTTTCAATATGTTAGCATGCATGTTCATATTAACCATTATCATCCATATATTAATATGTAGATCATTACAAATATCACATGGAAAACACATGTAACAAGGGAACATAACAAATTAGATAAGGATTAAGATCAGATTCACCATAAAATTACCATACTCAATTACTAGAATCCATCCATAATGGTCCATTAATACTCAAAATATTACATAAAATATGATGAATACATAATAATAGTCACCAGAGAGTCATGTGAGTTAGAACATTAGAGAAGCATAACTCTATTACAATACAAATATGATACGTGGTCCTCAAAACTATGTAGATCAACTAATATATATAGGGGTGGGGAATTTCCCTTCATCACCTATGCATCTCAAAATATACTACATGCTCAAAACATCCATGTGCTAATTGTTATATGATTTTATAGGAAGGTTAATAATAGATTAATATATAAATAAGCACTAATTTAATCCTATAATTAGCGTGGTTCATGCATGACATTTGATCTTACACTTTACTCCCAAAATAGATCTTACTTAGCTATGAAGTCTTCTTGATTTTATCTTTACTTGGGATATACTCTAACTTCTTTTCCTATTTTTATCGTTGTTGTCATGCAAATGTGCAACAAGGAAATTAACAATTTCTGAGCATGACAACTATACCCCTATGTTAAATTTTTCAAGTCCTATCATTCCAAGACACCTTGAATCTATCTAGTCGGTCCAAATGACCTCTTGATTAATGTTATCTCATCCCCTTAGGTGATTTAGGAAATTCTATTCATTCCCCCTAGGTGATTTTAGGAGTTCATTAAAAGTTACAAGCTACAAGCAATTGTGGGAAGGGTTATCACTGGCCTTCCTAGGGCTGGAGCAACCCCATGGAGCAGAGAAAAATATCTTAAGTGGATGTGGAGGTGATGCAAAGGTCTTGGGACATTGTGGAAGTGATTTAGGAAGATTTTGGAACAAATCATAGAAGTTGGGCTAGTTTCGCCAAAATTAGGGTTCATAGGCCTAGTTAGTACACAGACCAAAACATTCATTGAGCTTCGGAATGTGATTCCGAGAGCTCTAGATGGAGTGAGGAGAAGAAATTTTTTTTTTGGAAAGATAATTCCAATCCCTATAATAGAGTGAAATCATGTTTTTCACAACACTTTGGTGCATTAGGTATGTAGTAAATTTTTATCAGGAACATGTGGAGCACCAAATAAAATATATTCTATTTCAAGGATCAAATGGAAGAATAAATACATAAAACCCATATCATTGGATTTACAAGTCAATTTCCAGTCAAGATCATATAAATTTTTTCTAAAAAATTTCCTCAAGTTATCATTGTTGCAAGTTGTCCTCTTGAAGCGAGTTCGATAGTTAGCCAAATTTTTGAGGACATGTGTCAGCTCTAGGAGCCTCCCGGGATTTTGTGTCCCTAACGTCCCTCGGGGTAAGAGACATAAACCTTGTAAAAATGTTCCCAACCCCATTTTACCTATGGAACCCCATGCGACCATCAAGATTTCTAGTTCAGCTCCCGAGTGTAATTTGGAGCTCAAATTCCCTACTGTCAGATCTCTCGCCACATGTCAGCTCCAAGATCACCATGGAATTTGATTTCCCTCACATCCCTCATAGGTCAAGGAAATAAAAACTTTAAAATTTCATCTATCCCCTAGGAGATACTTCTGGTCACCCATGTGACCCGCTTCCAACCCCTTAGTGCTTTAAAGCTGATTTTGGAGCTCTCACTCCTTGTCTTCTGGATCTCACTACCACATGTCGTATTCTTTCTTACCATGGAAATTGATTTCCCTCATGTCCATTTGAGGTGAAGGATTTTAAGAACAAAAAAATTCACCCAGTCCTCTTTGTGCATAATTTTTAAATTTTTAAAATTCCTCATGCTTCTAACTTCTAACATCTAACTCCTCCGTGCACAACTTGCTCTGTAAATTTCTCTGCAAATTCTCACCACCAATCCACCATTTCCAAATCTCAAAATAGATTCACCAAAGTAATTAAATTCTCTACACAATGGTGATAAACAGGTCTCATAATAATATTTCATCAAGATAAGAATAATAAATGAAGAACAAAGAACAAGAACAGTGGAAATCCCCATTGTCATGAAGTCAAAATTTGAAGAAATCTTCCAAACCAAAGGCATGGATTGAAAAACTTATGTTTCTGAGTTATTCTCTCTTGAAGGCCATTAAAAAATCATATTAAAATATCTAGTTTGTAGAAAGGAATGATCACAGTGAATAAATTTCACTTGCGGCTCCACGAAGAACAAAATTCAATTTCCGTCAAACCGGAAACCGATTGTAGAGAAATTTCACTAGTGAGACAAGAATCAAAAACCTATCAGAATGGAGTTGATTTCATCATGAAAAGAGACAAAAATCAGACCTATAAATTTTAAGCTCCATTAATGGCTGCCATGACATAGTAGTAGAGAAAATGAGCGAGCTACCTCTCCACTTCTCAGGGTTCTAGTGGGCGAAATCACACGAAAATTGAAGGAACGATCATTAAAAAATCTAGTTTCGAGTGAACTAGTTTTTATGCCATGAAGTCCCTAATTTTAAGGATAGAGGGCTGTATTTTTATCAGCATTCTTACCTATTCAAATAAATTTTCAAATTCATGAAGTTTGGAAAGTGAAATCATCCAAAATTTAGAGGGAAGAGTCTCCAAAAAATCTAGTTTCTCTCAAACTAGTTTTTGCATGATGAAGTTTCTAGTTTCTTAAGATATGAAGTACTGATTTTTTATTAGTATTCTACCTTGGTGGCTCCATACCCGAAGTGCTTACTAAAAATAAATTTTCATTTTTCGCTTTCGAGCTTTCTAGAAATCAAAGCATGATGAAAGTTGGAGCACGAATTTGTGACGAAGAGCCGAATTCAAAAAAAATGTTCGTTGCAAAAATGTATTTTTCACCACTTACTAACAATAGCATATTTTATACTTCCACACATGCTATAAATGATGAGTCCCACTGAATTTTAAGTTTGATCACTCGAGACAATCAGAAAATGGGTAAAATGGAAAGTAAGAAAGAAAAGGAATTCTTCCCAAAATATCAGGTTCCCAAATAAGAAGCTGCTAAAAATAGAAATGTGCTAAAAATATCAATATCTAAAGAACAAAGGACGTTGGAATATGGTAGATGGTTCAGAAGGTGAAACTAGAGAAATACGGGTGATATGCCCCATAATAGCATAACACAAGCTCATATTCTAAAAATAGAAAGTTTTCATTTCAGAGTGGAAAATCGCATATGACTTTGTTTTCACTCACATTACTGATTTTAGAGTCCCTTTTGATAATGAGATGGTTTCATGAGTTGAGAAGGAGGAATGAAAACTTCATGGAGGTCATGGAAGCATCATCTTGAGTGCAATGGTTTACGTAAGCAAAGAAAGGCATCACAAGACACATCATGTTAATTCATTGTTGGTCCCCTTAAATATTGGGTAAGTAAAAAAGGACGCATAGGAATGTAAGGCCTAGTTGAAGAAAAGTGCATAAGGATAAGGTGCACAGGAAAGGATTTAAGGAATCCCATGGTGTGCATGTGGAAATAACCTGTGGTTTGAGACTTAGCCATTTTGGGTGTTTTGGTAGAACACGTGAAAAGCATGACCCAACTGCACATGCGGAGTGGATAAGGTGCCAACTTGGTGACAGGGTGGCCCAGAAGGAGCATGCAGTAGAAGCTTCTAGAAGCTCATCATGGTAAAAGGTGGAAAGCTTAGGCCTGGAGGAGCATGCTCACATGGAGGACCACTTTTAGACACTTGGCATCAGATCTGAGGCTGCTGGAGGATGAGTTGGCAATCTAGAAAGCCTATATATACAAGTTCCTACAGAAGGAAAAAGGGAGAGAACCAGATAGTGGGCGGAGCTCTACACAAATACTATAAAAACTCTGCTAGTTGGGTAGTGGTGTTTAGGGAAGGAAGTATTGAGGGTATCGGTTATAAATTTCTTTTGTGAGCCTAGTCATATAAGTCCAAATATAGTGCATCATTGCAGTACTACTTCTCTCGTAACATTTTTTAATGGCTCCATGAATGTAGTGAAGTTACCAGCTTATAATGAATATGAACATTGATGATTCTAATGCATACATCTTTCTCATAATTCTTTTACATTTAGGTTTGTAATTAAGTATGAGTTTTGTTGGTTTGTGTGACATGCCTAGTCATCGTCCACATCACCTAGTGAGTCATCTTGCCTTGTGAGAGTCATAGGTCTTAGGAATTCAAATGACAAGTGTCAGATTCTGTCATAAAATCTTTCATTTTCATTTGCATCAGTGCATCATAGGAGTTACATTCCTTATTTGGAATTATAACTCCTCCTTTAGTGTCGCGTCATATGTGTCACCACACCATATGCATCAAAGGTGGCATCATTGATATTCTTTCTTTATTTAGGCATGGGGTTACACATCACCCCTATTTTTACTTCCTTTTTTGATCTATGAGGATGAGTAGACCTATTTTATTACTTGCATTTTCTTTCGGTTGATTCGAATCTTTCTTATTGCATTGATCTTGGCGTTACCATCGGAGTGCAACTTCATTATGGTGAATTGTTTTCGACATCGTTCTCATTTTTCCTCTTTCATGGTATCGAGTGGTTTTGGTAAAACGTGAAATCTTCATTTATCAGTTGCTTATTACTTCTGGTTTCTTCTTATTTCCTCATGCAAGTTTTTTTATTATTTTGGAATCATGTTAATCTGCTTAATAGTTTTCTCTTAGATTTTGTGCATTTTTGGGGTTTTGTGCATGTGTGCAGGGTTGCATTTTTTACCGCCAGATTTCATTGTTTTTGGTAAACATCTTGGTGGAAAAACACTTGTTTAGAGCTCTTCCTGTGTGCACTATTTATGCTCGGCAGTTACTCCTGAAACCTTCTATCACATGGACATCCCAGTTTTTCCCGTGGTGTTGTTCGTGGTTTGCATAGTCGTGGTGTTGTCCTTGCTTTGGCTTGTGTTGAGTGCTCATGAACAACCTTTATCAACTCATGGCACTATCTACTCTAGCTTGACCACCGACCTCTACACTTTTTCTAACCTGGGTTTCTCTCTACGTGGAAGCATATTCTATGAGCTTGTAACTTGTGCTCGTACATTGTTGGTTTGCTTTTTTTTTAATGTGGTGGCTCATTTTTTTGTTGTTTTGACCTGTGCTTGGTGGCTCATTTTTTAGCTGTTTCAACCTGTGTTTTTACTGGTGTATCCTCAGACCTAGCATTAAAACCTGTAATATACAACATTGGGCACTAGATTCTCACCTCTATAGGCTCGGCTCAGCTCGTGGCACCTGGTTCAATCCATTCTACTCAGACTATGTGTTGTTCCATCCACCACTTCCTAGTTTCAACCTATGGTGATCTTTGACTGCATGGTCATGGTGTTTGTGGTGATCTCTGAAGGATCCTCACTACTTCAATTACACTACCATCCTTCTTGAACTGTTACTCTATCAATTTGACAGGTTCCTTTGACCCACCTCAGTAGTCTTTGCGCTAAAACTCAGCTTGCACAGCTGCACGGCCATTACACCTACCCTCATACACGTGGCCCTCCCACTCGGTGGCTTCCTCAACAAATGTTCTCACCAACAAAGGGGCCTCCTTCCTTCTTTTAAAAAAAGGATTGCTTATTAGAAAATCAATCACCTTTTTAAATATTTTAAGGTGTATAACATTTAAATTGACATTGTAATTCTTTTTGGATAGTTTTTTTCTTGTTTTAATTTCCTTCCTTCGAGTGACGAAGACGGAGGGTGAGGTCTGGGGTTGGCAGGAGGCTAATCCCCCTCGCAATAAAAAAAACCTATCTAAAATTCGATTCCATTTCCAATGAGCATACATACAACACCCTTTTCATGCATTTAGGGAACTTTTTAAATCCGTTTGCAGGCTTATTAGCATTTTTCCATCGCTTAGGGGAATTGTCTTTTCTATAACTTTTGACTCGTTTCTTAGTTTTGAGCACTTCTTTAGTCAAAGTTACATGTTTTTTTGCACTCTATTTGATGGGATTATAAATTTAATAAACATATTATTTTATAAAGTTCTACATTTTGGGGGTGTCTTTGTATTGCTTAATTCATCTCATTTCGAGGCTTGTTTTATCCTTTTATTAGTTGTGGACTTGTGAGCGCATCTTCCACAAATCCTTATAAAGAAAGGGATTTTTGTGCGATGTGAGATGGCATTCCTCACAAATCCCTCTCTTCCCCTTATTGTTTTCTCTCATTCTTGTGCTTCCTTGCGGTGTCGATCTGTTGTGCCCAATGAACCTTGATTGTTATCTCCACTATTGCGTGTTATTATGTTGATCGTGCAAGGTGAGTGACAGTGGGGTTCTCAAAGACACATTTTCATTTGGTTGTAATCAACGACCGAACAATAAATTTCCAAACTCGGGGTGTGATATTGTTCTAGGGTGGTTTTTTTTTTCTCTCCTTCCTTCGCATCATTTGGTTCTATCTCTTCTTTATGGATATATCTAAAGTACCAAAGTGCTCATACCTTTTAACTTCTTTGAATGGAAATCTAAAATTATATTGGTTTTGTGAAGTAAAGGGTTATCCTGTTTCCATGGGGTTAGAGACCAAACCTAATGATGAACCCAAAAATCTAAGTGGTTCAACCGTTGTGATGAAGCCCTAGGTGTTCTTTGTATATTCATCTCTCTTGACTTGCTCTTCCACATCGAAACTTCCTTAAAACCTAATAAATCATGGAAAACAATCAATGATATGTTTGGGAAGGAAGATGACATGAGAGCGCATGAGTTGGAGAACGAACTGTAGGGTTAAATCCTACCGACTTTGAAAACCTACATGCCTTCTTCTCAAAGTTTTTCCACACTAGACTCGCTTCTAAAGGAATGTAAAGTGGAAAATATATACTCTCAACCGATCTTGTCGATTCTTTCTAAATTAGGTCCCGAATACTCTATCTTCGTTTCAACTTTCCACTCTATGAAATCCGCCTTGGGTAATACTTGACCATGCCCTCCTTTGACAGCTTTTTGTCCTAACTCATTCGAGAACATGACAAACTCATTCAAATGGGGACTCTAAAATCCAAGTCACATGCCCTTGTAGTGAATAAGGTAAAGAAAAATGAAAAGAAGAAAGAAACAAATACCAACCAACTCCCACCTAAGTCCAACACTAACACTTTGAATTCCGAGCCTAAAGTGAAGAGGGAAAAGTTTAAATGCTCCTATTGTAAGAAATTTGGCCACGATGAGCATCATTTTTTTGAAACAAATTAATCACTTAATTCATTTAATTGATAAAAATAAAATAAGTGTTCCTGAATCAGTTAAACAAAATGCTCAAAAGGAAGAGTCTTCTAATGCAAAGGAGTCTATAAATGAAAAGAAGAAAGGTAAGGCTCTCGTAGCTAGATCAGCTCCATCATCAACTTGGATTATTGATTTCAGTGCCTCGCACCACATGGCTTCTTTAGAGGTTGAATTCTCTAGCATTGAGCCATGTAGCATGTCCCAAATCATGTTGGGTGATGACACTCATGTGTTATTTTTTGGTAGTGGATCGGTAGAGATAAAAGGTGGAACATTTAACCAAGTGTTGAGTGTTCCCAATATCTCTACCAATATCCTATCGGTTTACCAAATCACCCACCTTGGTGAAGGAATGCGAGTGGAATTTGGTCCTAACTTAGTGATTATTCATGAGCTTAACTTTGAGTGCACTGTGGCTGAGGGAAAGGCGGATCACCATTCATGGTTGTATACCTTTTCCCACTTCTCTTCTGATTTGATGCCCAATTCCTTGCTCACTCATGCAAATGAGGTTAGCAAGCTATGACATGATCATTTTGGGCATCTTAATTATCGTTACCTTGAAAAATTGAGCCAAAATGAAATGGTCAACGGGTTACCCCAAGTTAATTTTTCTAAAGGTCTTTGTGAGGGCTGCACCCTCGAAAGCACCCTAAAAAAACTTTGATAAGGGAAAATCTTGGAGAGCTACTCGTCCCTTGGATCTTGTTCATAGTGATGTTTCTGGCCCCTTTCCATCTCCTTATTTCACTAGATATCTATATATACTAACCTTCATTGATGACTTTTTACGTTATACTTGGGTATATTTTCTTAAGATTAAGTCTAAATTCTTTGAACATTTTCAAAACTTTAAGGCTCTTGTTGAGAAACAAGCAGAACGGTCTATCAAGGTTCTTTGAACCAACAATGGAGGTGAGTATGTGAGTAATAGGTTTGAGGATTTCTAACTTCTGAGGGGATTGCTTTAGCGTATAGTTGCTTACAACCCTTCCCAAAATGGAGTTGTAGAAAGAAAGAACCAAACTCTAAAGGAGATGGATACTTGTATGGTTCACTTGAAGTCCCTTCCTCCACAGTATTGGGCTGAAGTAGTGAATTGTGCTTGTTACATTCAGAATCATGTTCCACACAAGGCAATAAGAGGGATGACACCCTTTGAAGCCTAGTTTGGACACAAGCCTGATGTTGAGCACTTTCGAGTCTTTGGATCCAAGGCTATGGCTTGATTCCCAAGAAGAAACGTAAGGCATTGGATCCACAATCCAAACCTTGTATCTTTGTCGGGTATCTTGATGGCATGAAGGGATATCGATTGTTGAACCCTACTACCCATGAGCTCTATATTGAGAGGAGTGTGAAGTTTGATGAGTCATCCTTGACTTTGACTTCCACTGAGGTTATTTTGCCCATTGATTTAGATTCTGACTCGTCAGATGATGATGTTGTTGAGTGATTTCCTCCTCTCCCTACTCCTCCCGATCCTCAAACTTATGAGTCTTTTGATTCTGATAGTAGTGATGATGAGGACTATGTCCCTTCTCACTTGAGTGAAGAATCTTCCAACTCTGAGCTTGAACCTTTGGGACCTCTTTGGGCCAGGAAAACTTTATAGAGTGGTGGAGATTTAGCTGGAGATCCTTCAAATGAGAGGCATACACACTCGAGTTTCATTGGACCCCACTCCTTCTTCACATATACTTCTGATCCACCATCTTTCTAGGAAGCTTATAGGATTCCTGAGTGGGATTTTTCTATGGATGAGGAGTATTCCTCACCCATACATAATGAAACTTGGGATCTTACCCCCTTCCAAAAGGAATAAAATTCATTCAAGGTAGGTGGATATATCAAACAAAGTATGGAGCCAATGGAGAAGTCGAGAATTATAAAGCATGACTTGTAGCTAAGGGTTTATCCCATATAGGCGGGGTTGATTACTCGAAACCTTTGCTCCGGTTGCGAAAATGACTTCCATTCAATCAACCTTGCCATTGCTACCAATAACAGATGGGAAGTCCACCATATGGACGTTAAGAGTGTCTTCCTTCATGGGAACCTAGAGGAAGAGATCTATATGGAACAACCTCCGGGTTATGTTCATGATCCATCCCTCATTTGCAAGTTAAAGAAGTCTCTCTACGGCATTAAACAAGCCCCTCGGGCTTGGTATGCCAAGATGGACTCCTTTTTATTTGCATTAGGGTTCACTCAATGTCACTCTGACCCAAATGTGTATATTTTATGGTAGGATGAATCCCTACTTATTATTTTTCTTTATGTTGATGACTTGTTGATCATGGGTAGCTCTTCCTCTATCATTGATTTTGTGAAGATCTCCTTGGCCAACAAGTTCTCCATGTCTGACTTAGGGTTGCTTCATTACTTTCTTGGGATCTAGATTTCACAAACTGACTCAAGAATTATGATCTCACAGCCTAATTACTCTCTTGATTTTCTTGCTTGGTTTCACATGTCTGATTACAAGTCCTCACCTACTCCTTTTCTTTCCAGGGTCAAGTTGGTTTCTAATTTCTCTTCCCCTTGGTTGACGGTACCCTTTATCGGTAGTTGGTGGGGATCTTTATCTACCTTACTCACACTCAGCCAGATATTTCATATGCTATCGGGATCGTGTCTAGATTTATGCAGGAGCCTCATGAGCTGCATTTAAAAGTAGCAAAGTGGATCCTTCACTATGTTTGTGGCACTCACATTGATGGGATTCATTACTTAGGAGGGATTGAGATTGACTTGATTAGATTTATAGACTCAGATTGGGTCGGTGATCTAGATCATCAGAAGTCTACCTCAAGCTATAGTTTCACTCTTGGTTCATCTCCTATTAGTTGGTCCAGCAAGAAGTAGAACTCCATTGCCATATCATTGATAGAAGTAGAATATAGAGGAGTAGTTAACGTTTCCACATAAGTTGTTTGGTTACAGAGTATCTTGACAGAATTTGGAATCCACTTTCGGTGGCCTACCATCATCTATTGTGACAACATGAGCACTATCTCAATTTGTAGAAATCCAGTTCAGCATTAGCGGATGAAGCACATTAAGATTCACATGCACTTCATACAGGAGATGATACATGAAAACATCATCAACATACAATATGTTCAAACAACTGATAAGGTTGCAGACATATTCACCAAGCCCTTTATTAAGGTGAAGTTTCTTCACTTGTGGTCTCTTCTTGGGGTGAGGTCTGCTACAGCTTCCCATCTTCTTTAGGCTATATAGTCCTCCTTATTCTCCTCTTCTTCTTTTCTGGAAAGATGTTGTTTACATATGGGAACCTTATTAGGCCCTTAGTTGTTGGGCTCCATTGACACATATTTATTAGTTATCTAGAGGAGTATTATTTTCTGTTCTAGATTACCTTGACCTCTTCCTCGCCTTCGATGAAGGGGGGTGTTGGTGTGTGTGACATGCCTAGTCATTTTCCACATCCCCTGGGGAGTCATCTCACCTTACGAGAGTCATAGGTCTTAGGAAGTCAAATGACAAGTGTCAAGTTCTATCATAGAATCTATCATTATCATTTGCATTAGTGCATCATATGCGTTACATTCCTTATTTGGAATTATAACTCCTCCTTTAATGGCATCATATGTGTCAGTCATGTCATATGCGTCAGTGGCGTCATTGATATTCTTTCCTTGTTTAGGCATGGGGGTTACACAGAGCCCTATTTGTACTTCCTTTTTTCGATCTATGAGGATGAGTAGACATGTTTTCTTACTTTAATTTTCTTTCCATTGATTTGAATCTTACTTATTGTGTTGGAGCTTGATGTTATCATCGAGTGCAACTTCGTTGTGGTGCATTATTTTTGACATCAGCTTCTCTTTTTTCCTCTTTCAAGTGCCTCGTATAACTTCTATTTGTTTTGGTATAAGTTATTCAATCTAATAAGCATTTTCTCTGCTGGAATGACTACAAGGATCTAGAAGCCATTCTGAGATCTATGATTCTTGTATGTTTTACTCCTATCAAAACCCTTGAACATGGATCATAGATGATGTTTCCCACTAAAATCACATAAAAGAGAGACTCGGTTCTGCGTGTGTGCCTTGGGTGAGCGCCCAACACCTCTAGGTGATAGGCCGACATGCATGGGGTTCTTTTCTTTTGTGATAAGGGTAAAAATGACTACATCTTGGATCATTTGGTGGGACATCTTTTTGAATTTGTAGTGGGAAATGACATACATGATATGGGTAATGAGTAATGACAAAACATTTAACTTTGGAAAGTGTTGAATCATGGTTCAAGAGCACAAAGGATTAATTCACTCGTGAGATTCAACACTAGACCGTAGTTTGATGTACGTAAATGATTAAAAGGAACCTCTACCATGATTTATATGAAACATTTTTCTATTGCTTCCCAGAGAAACCGTATGAATGGCTCTCAGTGTAAGCATCTAGATCAAGTTGGTATTCTAGATCACTTGGGTGGACCCAACAAGATTACAAGAGGCTACAGGATGCAAATCTGACATGGACTCATGTTGTGGATTATTGGTGGGAAGGTGTGTTAGCTAGCTACACTTTGGAGTACACTATTTCCACATATTATTTCCTGAAGTTTCTAAGTTTGAATTTCTATGGGATCCCAGAGGATCATTTCTACGTGTTATCCCTTTGTAATGAAGATCTTGGTTATTACTTTAGGTTTAGAGGCATTTCCAATGGTTGGATAAACCATTCTAAGCATGGGGCAAGGGAGCCAAGGTGGAGGAAGATGATCGAGAAGGAAAAAGAAGAGAGACAGCTCAAGTGTAGTGAATCACGTGAAAGGGAGATTGCTAGATGATGCAAGGCCGTAAGTGTGATAGATCTATGGAGGTCAAGTTATGGGAAGGAGTTGAGATTCACATGGAGGACGTGGAACTTGAGTAGTCTATGCTACCCCATCTTGGCAAGCATGTAAGAGAGACCCATTTTGCTTCGACGAGATTTCATCACGCGAGAGAGAAGATTCGTTAGCACATATCTAAACCCACCGAGTGACCAAACCCTAGTGCTTGGTTTTCCGTAACAAGGAAGGAGTATTATTGACCCAGTTGGAATCAGTGGAAGTGATATATTTTCACCTAGGAGGTATAATTTTTTAGTCCCCACTTCTATGGCTACACATATCCCAATATTTAGAGGAGTCTTTGGATAAGGAGCAAGTATACGTGCCTTGGCCTCACATCTTGAAGTGGCACGGGGTAGAATATTAGTAGTGGGACATTATCACAGACTTTCGGTGCACGCTTCAATGGAACCTTATGGGCACTTAGAACAACTACTATAGGACCCGGTGGAACTAGTGGTTTTGGTGGATCCGGTGGCTCAGGAGGTAAAGGACTAGGTGGAAATGGTGGATCCGATGGCGGAGGGAACACCGGGGAAACCAAGGCTCTACCTCGGGAGGATAAGGGCCTCAACCACATCCTCGTGTCTTCTTTGAGATGTCATTACACTTTTCAGATTGTAGAGGAATTGAGGATGTTGGAAAGCATGTTCACAAGAGTGATCTGCTATGGCACGTGAAGGAGATCACAACCTCAAAGTGGAAGGCTAGTCAATTTATAACAACATCAGGGGTATGTGGATAACTAGTATAGGAAATATGACCCCCATCAAATGGTGGTGGATTACACTACTTTAAAGAATGCCTTCTTGGTAGAATTCCACATCCCTGAGTTTGAATAGAAGAGCATCAGTGCCCTGAAGGAAATTCAATAGGGAATGGCAGAGAGTGTATGAGAGTATGATGCATGCTTTAAAACTCTCTTATCTAAGTTATCTTATGATATTCACCCTTCACAACATGCTCAGTGGTTTGTTGGAGGATTGATCACCCCTTTTAGAAGGGCATTATCTCATAAAACATTCACAGACCCGTGTGAAGCATTGGAAGCTTCTCTGCGTGCCGAGGCTATTGGTAGTGTTGATACTGGAGTTAGCCCATTCCTGGAGGCTCAAATTTCTTCTATGGCTAAGCAAGCAATCGAGAAATTGTTTGTAAACTCAACCCATAATACTAGCAATGGTTTATGATGCACATATTGTGAAGTAGAGGGGCATGTCAAGGATAGTTTTCCCTAGAGGGTAGTACGCACCGTGACAATAGACTGAAATTTTTCATGGGGACCATGATGCAAGTAGGTGCCCCTTGTTACAGCACACAATCCGGAAGAATGTGTCTTACTAGTGTAAAATTTGCACTTCTAAAACCCATGATACTAAGGACTATAGGCTCATTGATCAGATCCATGAGGCCATTGATCATGGGGTGTGCCAAACTAGCATTGCCAGTAGTTCTAAGGGTGATGATCACCGCTATGAGGAGCGCGCAGATGGTGGCATGCATGGAAGGGGATTTTGTGGAGGATTTCATGGTTGTGGTAACTTTGGGAGAGGAAGGAGTGAGTTCTGTTGTAAATATCTCCCCCTGCGTAGATATAGACAAACAGAAGGATATGGAAATCAAAGAAACTCAGAGCCTGATATTTATTGCGCACCATGGCATAGGTAAGAGGCACACGACAGAAGGTGTCGACACGAAAATGGATGCACCCATGGTGCAGGTAAGAGGTGCACGATAGAAGGTGTCGACACGAAAATGGATGCACCCATGGCGCAGTAAGAGGCACACGACAGAAGGTGTCGACACGAAAATGGATGCGCCATGGCGCGTAGTAAGCGCACGACAAAAGGTGTCAACAAAAAGTGGATGCACCCATGGCACATGTAAGAGGCACATGATAGAAGGTGTCGACATGAAAATGGATGCACCCATGGCGTAGGTAAGAGGCGCACGACAGAAGGTGTCGACACGAAAATGGATGCGCCCTTGGCGCAGGTAAGAGAGTGTCGACATGGCAGAAGTCACACCTTGGCGCACGTAAAGGGTGCATGACACAGAATGTCAACATGAAAAAATTCATGCCTTGGCACATGTAAGGGTATGTCAACATGAATATGGATGCGCCTATGGTGCACCTTCAGGAGGCACAACATTCTGAGCGCCGACAGAAGCGAGATCCCACCTGATATTCGAGACGCCATAACTTTTCACAAGGATCTCGGATTAATGCAAGGTTGGACTTTTTGGAAATCTTACGAGGTCCTTTATCCAACTTTCTAAGTTTGCTAGGGTTCTCACCTACCACCATAATGAGATAAATTAAATGCAACTTGGAGGTGGTTGGGGTAGATTTTGATTTCCTCTCTCTTCCCTCTCTCATTCTTCCTATAAATTGTAAGGAGGGGATTCTTTCTAAATGTTTGACATTCTTTTTTTGCCCCTCCCTTCTTCTCTTTGGTAGGTGAACTTGTGGAGTTCAAACCTCCCATCTAAAACTGTAATGCAACTTCGCCTCTTAGCACTTTCTAGTGTATTGTGTCAATCTTTGGAGAAAATAACGCATGCCTATGGATGATTCTCAACCCTCTCTCAGTATTCATTTGCATCCTCCCGATCTTTCACTACAAATTTGGTTATCTCAGCATGATCTTGCATTGCATTTTAATGGTTTGTGTTTATTGGCAAGACAGTGTTCTTCATTCCTTGCATCACCTTTGTTAGGTTAGGTTTATTTTTATGCATCTTCTTACCTCGTCTCCTTGGCAAGTTAGATTAGGTTTTTTGAGTAAACCCTCTACATTTTTATGTGTGCATCTAAACAAAGGAATAGGAACCGGCCTTCATCCGAGAGCTTTCCCGATTCACAAGGTCCCACACTTGGGAAAAGCTCCATGTTATGCAATCACACTGAGAGTCTCAACCCATCGAGTTGCGTATATTCGGGGTGCTTGTGATTCTCCATGAACAGCTTCCCACATGGAATCTACTTTAATTGTAGGTCTACATAATAATATAAACAAGAGTGCCAAGACCTATTGCAGTGTGCTCATGGTGTGGAAATAAGAACAAGTATGAGGAATTCCCTGAGTTGTTTGAGCACATGAATCAGTAGCAATGGAAAGAAAAGGGTGTTGCAATGGTAAGCATTAAGAAGATAGACACACAATGGATGCCACGGGTGACACGTGATGTAGGCTTAGAACCTGTTTTAGTAACAACAAGAGTAGAGGCTACGCACACAAAGGAAATACCAAGGAAAAGGACCCTAGTATCAAGAGAGAAAGTAGTTCATGGGAAGCACCTGCACCACGTGCATCAAAAGGAAATATATCAAGATAACATGGATGTGATTCAAATTTTACAAGGATAAATCCAGTGCGTAAGGGATCATTCTAGGAGGGAGGAACAAAGGAGGAAGGTTGAGGCACTAAAGGATGACCTAGATGAGGTCAAGGAAGTATGTAAACTGCTAAGGAAAGAGAATTTTATTCCTTGCTATGAGCATGGTTGAGGAAGAAGGTATCACATGCCAAAGAAGAGCATGATAGATAAATCCCGCATACGAACCTTCCCCTCACAGCCTTGACTATGAAAAGGACGTCACACTGGATGCTATTGTAGATGGATGGATCCTTAGTAATATCCTCATCGACACGTGCATGGAGGTCAATGCTCTCACATTGGATGCTTAGCACTAGATGGGAAGACCTACATTACACCATCTTCAAATGTGATGTATATGGCAAAAAAACAAAGGTGATGCCCATTGCTATCTTAAGGGATGCAGCTTATCACTATCTAGGGAGCTAAGTTTACTGGGGACTTTGAAGTCTTGGCGCTCACCGAGGTGGAGAATTTCCCAAAGACTACTTGGGTGCCCATGGTGTTACAAGAACAATGCTAACCTTCGCCTCAACAAGGGGTACATTAGTTTTGAAAATAAGGAGGAGTGGGTTATTATACCATTTGGATGATGGGAAGTCAACACCCTATACCGAACCTTTGGGGGAAGAAGTCCTGACAAGATATATGTGCAATCAATCGGGATTTAGAGATAATCCATCCTTCGATGGAGTTATCTAGTTTGAGGATGCTCAATCAAGAAGTGAAACCACTAGCCTAGCATGTGATAATTGGACACATGGGACTTATGAATTGATCGGATGGCGCTGAGAGGATCGGTAACAAAAGTAACAAAGGTGTGTGTGTTCGGTGCCCAAGAGGAAACAAATTACCTAAGTATTCAGGAGGGGCCTTCCCTGAGATATTTTTGTAGGAGATGGAAGCTCATTGGAAGGAGAAAAAGGAATGGAGGGGAATGTTAAGTTATGTCTTGCTCAACACAGTGGCATGGTGGTGGGCTACACATCAAGAGATCCTTTTGGAATGGCACGAGGTGAGAATTTCTCTCTCTATCAGGTTTTCTAGAAGTAACATGCCCACCACCATCAAGGAATACCATGGTAAGGAACCTACCTCTTTCCACATCCAAGCTTGTGAGAAGGTCTAGAGAGAAGGCATGGAATATTTTCCACCATCCCTTTGGGTGCACAAGTTGTATTCTACACTATAGGGTTACGCGCGCGCATGGTACATACATTCTAAGACATGCCACCAAATAGGAAATTGGCAAGAGCTAGCAGCTGACCTCATTCAAACATTTGAATATCGAAGTACCAAGCCATCAGTTGATAAGGCATTACAAGTTGTTAAGCACCTTACCATGGGGGATAGTGCCATGACAGAAGATAGGTTGTTGGAATTTCTAGGTGGACTAGGTTTGGAGGTGCACTTTGAAGAAGAAGTAGAAAAAGCAGAAGAGATACAAACTTGAGCACGCATGCTTGGAAAAGGAGAAAGGGAAATTAGTATATGTTATTGATGGAGAGGAAGCAAAGAGCCTAAATGTTAACCATTCTGTGGAGACGTGCAAGGTAGTGGATATTTTTTATGTGCACATGCATGCCTACCATGAGCCTTTAAAGACAAATAAGGTTAACATCAGCTCAGAAGAGGAACCTAAGGAAGCTATCATTGGAGATTACTAGTCGAGAGAAGGAAGTCTCTAAGATCATTGATCTTTTGCGCGAATTTGAGGATTTATTCCCACGTGGGTACCATGAGCTCAAAGGTGTCCACCATTCCTTGGGGAGATGAGGATAAATTTGAAGGATGGTGCGCTCCTAGTTAGGAAGAGACCCTACTGGATGAATCCCAATTTATGCGTAAAGGTAAAGGAAGAGATATACAAAATGATAGCTTCTGGAATCATTGAAGTTGTGGAAGAATCAGAATGGATAAGTCTCATGGTGATAAGCATCAAAAAGGATGGGTGGATTAGGATATGTGTGGATTATATGGAGCTGAACATGGTTTGTGTCATCAATCCTTTTCTAACCCCCTTCACTGAAGAAATTTTAGAGGCAGTCACTAGGCGTGAAATCTATTCCTTTACGAATGGATTTTTGGTGTACCACCAAGTCTGAATTGCAAAGGAAGACTAGGAGAAGACAAATTTCACTACTGAATGGGGAAGTTTTGCATACATGGTCATGCCCTTTGGGTTTAAGAATGCACATGCTATTTTTTCACGCATAGTGGTTCAGGCATTCCAGGACTTCATCCACAAATTCCTTTAGGTTTATTTGGATGATTGGACAATGGTATGGGCTAGTGAAAGACCATTGTGATAATTTGAGGCTGATGTTTGAGAGATGTTGGCAGTTAAGGATATCTCTCAACATTAAAAAGTGTGTCTTTGCTACACCCTTTGGGACTTTATTGGGGCACATTATATGCAAGGAGGGCTTGCTAGTAGATCCTGCCAAGGTTACAGTTATTGTGGGATTGGGGGAACCTCGTAGATAAAGCAAAGTGCACAGATTTATTGGGCATATGGGTCATTACAGAAATTCATCGGGGTATTCCAATATAGTCATGCCTCTAGAATAATTATTCGGACATAAAAGTGCCTTCCATTAGGGAGAGGCGCAACAAAAGGCATTTGACACATTAAAGGATAGTCTTGTCACCACGCCCATATTAAATTTTCCTTCTTGGGATAAGCCCTTCCATGTTTATGTAGATGCCTTAGGAACCTCCATTAGAGCAATGCTTGCATAGCCAGGTGAAGGAATTGTTGATCACCCTCTATGTTTTGTAAGTAGGAAGTTGACACCAGCAGAGCGAAATTACACCATGACTGAGCGCGAAGCATTGTCAATGATCTATGTGCTTTTAAGTTCGACAAGATTCTGCTAGAAACACCCTTTGTATTCTACACCAACCACATGGCATTAAAGTACTTAATGAACAAACCCATTCTACAAGGGCGCATATGTCGGTGGGTGTTATTATTTCAAGAGTTTGAGTTTACAAGTAGTTTTTTTTTATTATTGGAAAATAGTTTTTCAAAGGGACTATACCTTGTACAATGAAGGCTCGGGCCGAATAGGAAAATAAAGCTCGAAAAAAGGATCAACATCCTGATATAACAATAAGGACCAAGTGCAGAACGCAATCTGCAAAGAAACAACCAACGCAAGCAACACAACAGAAATAAACACCCGGAATGTGATCAAACAAAGAAACACGCAGTGGTCCGGCCACAAAAATGAGAACAATGTACTCGCCGACCACTAACGGAGAAAACATCCAGATTTATCATCACAAAAGAGCCCAACAAAATCACAAGGAAGGAACCAAAAAAGCAAACCAAATTTTAACAAAACAAAGAATAAAACAACAACACAAACGCTTAAGAATCGCGTAGTGAGCCATATGCCAAAATGTAGCAATAATAGCGCCCAAAAAGACAAGAATCAAATCTTGTCCGATATGGTGGGGGATTTAGATTTGGCATTACCCTTCTTTTTCCGATCCACCACTGTCCATTCCTGATTTCCCACATCCACTACAGTCGGAAAAACTGCAATAGGTTTGATGGGGGAGTGACCCAAATGGGAGGTCGGAATATCTTTAATCACTGAATCAGCAACCTGTAAAGAATAATCTGGAGGCTTCTCTGTATTGGTCTGTGAATCAACCATGATGGGTGAGTTAGCTTGCAGGGGGGCACTCGATTCCTTAGCCGGATCTGAGTCGATTGTAAGATGTTCAGGTAGAGAATCCCTCCACCAGGCTGTTTTGGTCTTACGTTTGGAGTGTTCACAGTCATCTGTAACATGACCAGTTTGGAAGCAACGCCTACATCTGAAGGCAAGTCTCTCATAGTCTATCCTCTGCACCCAGAGCCTGGCTCCAATCTGTAGATTGATTTCTGCTGGTAAACATTTGGAGGTATCGAGATCAACCAGGATTCGAGCATAAGTAGTATGGGTTTGAATGGAGGTCTTATCATCGACTGCTACACATGAGCCTAAAGTATCCCCTATAGCAATGAGACAAGATCTGTTCCAAAGCTGCAATGGGAGTCCTGGTAGACGAACCCAAATCGGGTAGGTATCAAAAGACTCCTTTAATGGGTCGAAAGATGGATACCATGGTTTGGACATAAGCCCATGTTCCCCCCAAACCCAATGTTGACTAAAAATTAAATCCCTATCTTCAGGGGTTTCAAAGACAGCAATGAAGTAAGCTTTAGCACAAGGATAAAGCTCAATCTTACCTTGTATTTTTCTCTCCATCTCCGGCTATCCAACATGAAGCTGAGAAAGCTTAGGCCAAAATTTGTGAAATCTGCATATGAGCCCCAGATTGGGAGAGATTTTCCTCCTCCTTAAGAACCTTTAGAAGTAAATCCTCTTCGATTTTCAGCGTCGGGACCTCCTGGGAGGGTTTTAAGAGCTCATTTCTGACATTCTCCTTCTGTTTGGAGACCGCTGAAGCATAAGATCCGGACCTATTGTTGCTGTTTAGTTTGTCCTGGTTCTGGCTTACCCCTGTACCTCTTCCTCCATCACCAGATCCACTCTTAGTCTCTTGCAACCTGCAGTTACCAGTATTGAGTTTTAAAGGAGATAATGAATCTTTGACTGAACCATCTTTACCTGTCCCATGAGTGAACACCCCTGTTTTGATATGGGGGTCTTGGTTAGTATTGAAAGCCATACCAATCCATGAGATTGGTGCTTTATTTTCCTCTACATTTTTGCATCCGCCTCCCACAGATACCACCGGGTTTCGCCGCCATTAATAGGGACCTCATTTCGAATTTCTGAGAGGGGCGAACCTCTGGCAATGCTCGTGCCTCCTCGAACCCTTTTTTTAGATGAAGCCCGCGTAGAAACCATGGAATAGCCGCGGAACAAGCGAGCAGCCGCGGAGCAATCGCGGAGCAAGCGATGCGCTAATCAACCGCGGAGCAGACGCGGGAGCAGACGCGGAGCGGGGGGAAAACGGATTCAAATTGTGATGTTGGAAGAAAGGATTGAGTTTACGGTGAGTTATGAAGCCTAAACAAAGTAATTATGGACCCGATCATTTGTCAAGGATTGATTTAGCAGAGGACACATAAAGCATTGAAGAGGTTATGCCGGATGCACAACTATTTAGGTTAGATGCACACCCTTGGATTTGGAGGAGATTGCGATATTACTAAAAGAAGTTATGGCACCGTAAGGGATGAAGGCATTATAAAGAAAGTAACTAGCCATATACGCGCCATGCCCTACATGTTAATCAGTGGGGACTTATACAAGTTAGGGCGTGATGAATTTTTACGTAGATGTGTACTATAGCATCATCGCTTCCTTTCCATCATAGAGGAAGCACATGAAGGAAGTGTGGGTGGACATTATGAGGGTGACACTACCGCACGTAATATTTTAATGGTAGGATTATGGTGGGAAACTTTGCATAAGGATTGCAAAGACTATTGTAAAGTGTGTGACCATTGTCAATGCATTGGCAAACCAGGAAAAAGAGATGAAATGCCTTTGCACCCTATCCCTAGTGTTGAACCTTTTGAGAAATGGGAAATAGACTTTATAGGCCTTATTGCACCAACAAAACGTAGGACCGATCATGCTATGTAATCACTTGCACGGATTATTTGACAAGGTGGGAAAGGAAGCTCCAACTAAAGATCGCATAGCAGCCATAGCGCAATATTTTTTGGGAGAACATTATCAAAAGATATGGATGCCCTTTAAGTTTAACCAAATGATAGGGGTACACATTTCTTAAATGAGACCATGAGGATCATGTTAGCAGAATTCATGGTAGCTCATCACAAGACTACCCCTTATCACCCACAAGCAAATGGAACCATGAAAGCATTTAACAAAATATTGAGTCATACCCTTACTAAAAATTTTTATGTCGGAAGACAAGATTGAGATGACAAGGTATCAGCCATATTATGGGCTTATAGGAAAACTTATAAAAGGCTGAACAAAGCCACACCATTTCAATTGGTGTTTGGTGTGGAATACATTCTACAGTTGAACTCATGTTACCTTCTCTCGTGAATAGCACGCGTAGGAGGACTGGGTGATAAGTAAGCAATGGAAGAAAGAATTGATGAACTAATAAAGCTGGATGAAAGATGGTCACTTGCCAAGTCGATCCAAATAGTAGAAAAAGAAAAGTAAAATGCATGGCACGATCGCCACATCAAAACAAGGAGTTTGGGGTTGGGCGATGGTCTTACTATATGATTCTAAGTTTTTACGCCATCCTCGGGAAGTTGAAGGTCGATTGGTTAGGTCCTTATAAAATCTCGTACACCCTTGACTCACATGCATCCCAGCTTATAAGCGTTGGATGGAGCACGAAATTGCCTAGAAACTTCAATGGGAGTAGGTTGAAGCCCTACTATAAATAAGTCTTCTTGGCGTTTTTAAATAAGGTAGTTTTGCCAATTAGTTTACAATTTCCTTTATACATTTATTTTCTTGTGTTTCCCTTTTCATGTTGTAGTTTTGTTTTACGCATTGGGTGTTGGTAACCCTTATTACTCTTTGAGGATTTTTGATTGCGCAGCAGGACCACACATATTTTAGTGTGTAGTGGAGTAATGTGAAGAATAGCATGGGTAAAGTGCCTAGGAAGTTGTGTTGAAAATCCTGGTTGAATGGCCCCGGTGAAAGAGGTGCATGAAAATAAAAGATGGAAAAGGATGGTTGGTGTCAAGATAAGGTTATGTTTATATCCCACGTAGAAAGGAGGAAAAAGCACATAAGGAACATGAGGTAGGTGAGGGAAAAAATTAGGATAGAAGAAGTGCCTTTGGAATCGGTGACGTGCGTGCAAGAGTCTCCTATCTAGATGGATTGGTTGTGCACCAAAAGGTTGGAAGATTACCCGCACAAGGTCAGGCGCGTGAGTTAAAGCGCTAAAGTCAGACTTTGTTTGAAAAATCCACATTAAATGTAAAAAGTATGGTGGTAGGTGAAGTAGCATTTAATTCTTAAAAAGGGAAAAAATATAAATAGAGGGTCGAGGAACTTCATTATTCACTTTGCATACAAGGAGAAAGAAGCGCTTTTTACATTTTCACAAACTAGGGCTTCCAAAACTGATCTATGTGAAGAAAAAAATTTAAAGAGATTGAGCATGGGTGACTAGTTTGGATCTGCAAACCAAAAAAGAGGGATTTCACGGGTATAAAAGAGTTGTGAGAAGGTGCCGTCTTGTGAAAGGATTATCCCAGCTAGGGTTTGAAGAACTAGGGCATGGGTTTAAGGAATTTTCTTTGCAAATTTGAGATCTAAGGTGGGAAAGAGTGGAAGAATAGAGTTACAAGAAGTGATTAAAGTAAGAAGTGAACCTAGACAATGACACCCAAGAAACCAGTTAGCACACCTAAGAAGGGAAAGGGAAAGGGAAAACAACAAGAAACTGACGCACATACAAATGAAGAGTGGTATGCAAAAATGTAGTACCCAAATGGAGTAATGTTAGGGAAGGAGTTAGAGTCCCATCTAAGGAACATGTCTGTAAATGACTATAATCATCGTATGAGCACGATCGAGAAGGAGATGGCACTGGAGCTAGTGCACCCAAAAATAGAAGGACACCAGAGGGCTTGCCCATCTATAATGATGACGTGAAGGTCAAGTTGGAAAAGGTAGGGTTATTGCAACTCTTTGAGTTGCCTTACTTCAAGAATCCTTAGTGCCTCTATCAATGGCTAATGTTACGCATGCATGAGGACTACTTTCATTTCGCAGGGCGCAAGATGCTCATTAAACATTAACTCATCTCACATTTTATAGGCCTCATCTATGAAGGAGATGGTTTGGAAGACAACCTAGGTGATAAAGAGGTAATTAAGGAGACTATCGCTGCCTACATGTACAAAAAGGGGTCAAGATATTATGATATCACAAACATCAAGGACCCAGTAATGAAAATGGCCATACATCTAGTGACCAAGTTAAATGGCTAGGAGAGATGGACCTAGGTCAATAATCCATGGTTACATGTTTGCAAGAAAATCACAGAAGGCACCATCTACAACTTGTCTGTGTTCATCGCGGATGAGATTGTAAGTTGCGCGAAGGAAGGAGACAGGATCCTGTTTGGTAATGTCCTACTGAAAATTATTTGTTTAGATACTAGATTACCGATGCATTAGAAAATTTTATATGGGAGTACCCGGCTGAGGACCCTTTGCCTACAAAATGATTTGAAAAATATGCATGTGAGTCCATGACAAGCTGTGTATAAGGTGCGCCAAGAGAAATCGTAACGTGCCTAAGGAACACGTTCGAGGTAGAATGAAGGATTATGGAACAAATGCCGGTGACCACTAAAGGAGAAGCTGAATTTGTTATGTACCAACATTTCTACCTAGGCATGTTCAAACTAATGGATGATACATAGAGCCCATGGTGCAAGCTCCCCTTTGCCTTCACATCTCAATACTTCATACTTGGAGTAAAGAGGTTTAAAGAGTCCAAGAAGCTGAAACTAGGTCTTGGTAATCTAGACCACGAGCACAAGGAAATTCACAAAGGGTTGGTCTACCTTGACAAGCACACGTACATGGAGAGGTACATGTCACATGAAGTACAAATGACAAAGCCCATGACATTTCCCATTGTAGGAGGATCTGCAACGTGTGTGTACCTCCACATAAGACAAAAATCGGAGAAGGAATCGTTGTATATATCTTCCCCCGGTAGATATAGACAAATAGGAGAATATGGAAATAAAAGGAACTCAAAACCCGAGTGTTGACATTGCAAAATTCACCCATGGCGCAGGTAAGAGGCACATGATAGAAGGTGTTGACACGAAAATGGATGCACCCATGGCGCAGGTAAGAGGCGCACGACAGAAGGTGTTGACACGAAAATGGATGCACCCTTGGCACGAGGTAAAGGGCACATGAAAATGGATGTAGACATGAAAATATATGCGCCAAGGTGCATGTAAAAGGTGCACAACAAGGGATGTTGACATGAAAATAGATGCGCCCTTGGCGCAGGTAAGAGGGTGTCGACATGACAAAAGTCACGCCAAGGTGCAGGTAAAAGGTGCACAAAGGGATGTTGACATGAAAATAGATGCGCCCTTGGTGTAGGTAAGAGGTTGTCGACATGACAAAAGTCACGCCAAGCGCACCTTCAAGAGGCACAACATTTTGAGTCTTTGGCAGAAGCGAGACACTCGCGCGCAGAGATATTCGATGGCCATAACTTTTCACAGGAGCTCGATTCATGCAAGGTTGGACTTTTTGGAAATCTTACAAGGGCGTCTCATCCAACTATGACTAGATATTTTTAATTTGGTGAGAAAAAATTCTTTAAAATGCAAAATACAGTTCGCCACTTTTTGGGTTTGCTAGGGTTCTCACCTACCACCATAATGAGATGAATTAAATGCAACCTAGAGGTGGTTGGGGTAGATTTGGATTTCCTCTCTCTTCCCTCTCTCATTCTTCCTATAAATTTTAAGGAGGGGATTCTTTCTAAAGGTTGGACATTCTTGTTTTTCCCCTCCCTTCTTCTCTTTGTAGGTGAATTTTTGGAGTTCAAACCTCCCATTAAAAACCGTAATGCAACCTTGCCTCTTAGCATTTTGTAGTGTGTTGTATCAATATTTGGAGAAAATAATGCATGTCTCTGTGGATGATTCTCAAAACCTCTCTCGTGTTCATTTGCATCCTCTTGATCTTTCACTACAAATCAAGTTATCTATGCATGATCTTGCATTGCATTTTTATGGTTTGTGTTTATTGGCAAGACAAGTGTTCTTCATTCCTGCATCACCTTTGTATTTTAGGTTTTTATTTTATGCATCTTCTTACCCCGTCTCCTTGGCAACTTAGTTTAGGTTTTGAGTAAACCCTCTGCATTTTTACGTGTGCATCTCGAACAAAGGAATAGGAACCGCCTTCATCCGAAGAGATTTTTCCTTTTTCGCAAGGTCCCACACTTGGGAAAAGCTCCATGTTATGCAATCACACTTAGAGTCTCAACCCATCGAGTTGTAGAGATTTACGGTGTCTTGTGATTCGCCATCAATAGGAACATATTTGGGAAATGAGGTATCTATGCCCGGGGTTCCAACTAGTAGGAAGAGATCCATGCCCAAGTAGGTAGAAAAGGAGCCGGAGAAGAAAATACCAAGTATTGGGGAAACAGTAATAGGATCCCCTAGGAAAAGCACGAGGACAACATGTATTCATGCAAGAAGATGCCCTTAGTCAAGAAAAAGAATCTAGAACTAGAAAATCCATCAGACAAGGAGTCCTCGGGAGAAGAAGAAACATAGTCACCTACACCAGAATCCCTAATTAGGAAGAAGTAGAGGCTAAAAGAGGAAATTGCCTTGGAAGATACTCGGAAATTTGGATAAGTCCATAGGTGATGAAGAAGATAGTGAATAAGAGATTAGTGGGGAAGACGAGCCAAAAAAGGAACAAGGGCCACCTGTTTTTAACGTACATGATTTAGATGAAGAAGGTAGAGAAGAGGAGCAGGGGTTCCTCTTCATGCAGTACAAGGATAGCTAAGAAGGGAGAAGCACCCAAGAAATGAGAAGTGAGGAATATGGCACACGACACAAAAAAAATCCAAGCCTTACTATGGAGTAGATACCCAAGGTGGCAGAGAGAGAAGAAACAAAGGCCATTGAGACCTTGGAGGAGGAGAAGTTGGAACATAACACTGAGCCGGTGTTGGACGAAGAAAATAAGGAGAGCATGGAAAAGTACCATGGAAACACCGGAGGGCCCATTTTAATTATAAGTATTCCCAAGCGCATATGCACGGGAGGAAAGTGTACAGGGGGAGGAGAGGCCAAGGATGGGTTATATTGATGACCCCAACAAAGTGTTTCATGTGCGGTTCTAAAGCACAATTCCAGTAGAAGAGATCATAGCCATGTCATCTTTTGACAAGGAGGCTACATACCCGTGAACGAGGAATATTATCTCATGGGAAATTGAGTCCCATCTTGATGAGCTGAAATTTGAGGTAAGCCACGGGAAATAATAACATTTCCAGGGCCAATAGAAGACAACCCCATGGTGAACGCTCAACATCTCTCGGATGAACAGTTGTGCAATGCATTGAACAAGGTCTTCGTTGAAATCAAGGCTAGACTCTTCAGGTGGAATGATAGAATCAAATATTTGGAGTACCTGAAGAAGAAAGAGGAAGAACTAGCTGTAAGCTCCAAGGATCTTAGTCAAGAGAAACTAATCAGCACCTAGTTGCAACATGAGCTAAAATATGAGAAGGCCAAGGTGGGTGTAATATATAAGAAGGTGGAGGCTATAAATAATGTTATAGTGTTGAATCATATGGACCTAACACCCACCGCATAGAAGTATGGATCTACTTTAGGATTCCTAGAGGATTTAACTAGATTCCTCACCATGGAAAGGAAGTCATTAGCCTTGGAATTTGTAGAAGAAGTGGTCATGAAATTAGAGAAGGAAGATAAATTAAAGGTCGTGGCATTCACAATAGTACAATGCAAGGTTCTTGCTGATGTAAAAGTCACTTCCTTGATCGCCGAGGCCACATATGATAATTGCGCAGACAAATACAAAGTGGCGTAGACATCTTGGTCGCCACTCATGAAGTAGAACTCAAGCGCCCAAGAAAAGAATAAATGGAATAGGGTAGAAAGGGATAGAATCCTTGCCAAGGTTGAAAGAAAATCTGAAGCCATTAAAGCCTTAAGGGGTTTAATTAAAAACTAGTTGAAGGAACTGTACACACATATTACGTAGAGAATGGATGCGCTAGATGATGTGGGCAAAGAATTAGAGAAAATTGCTAACACCATAAACACATAAGGAAATGGGCTAAAATTTGTGGAGGTGAGCACTCGGTTGGAAACCTCTGCACGAGAGCACGAATGAAGTCGATTCCTGAACAAGTTGAAGGCCGACTTGCAAAAGGATTTTCCTATCCTCTCCGCAGTGATTCCATCACTACCCATTATTTCTTCTTTCTATTTTATTTCTTCCCCTTATTCTTTTCCCACGGTGTAAATCTATTATATTCTTTCTTTCCACTGGAGAAGTGTTCCTATGGAAGGAGAATAGGCGTAGTGTGGGGTAATGTTGGGCCCCTTAAATATTAGCTAAGTACAAAAGGGCACATAGGCACACAAGGCCTAGTTGAAGAAAAGCACGCAAGGATAAGGCACACAGGAAAGGCTTTAAGGAATCCCGTGGCACACGTGCGAAACGAATCCAGGGTTTAAGACAGCCATTTTGGGTGTTTTGGCATAACACATGAAAAGAATGACTCGACCATGTCCGCTGGAGTGGATAAGGTGCCAGACTAGTGATAGGGTGGCCTAGGAAGGAGCATGCATGCGGTAGAAGCTTCTAGAAGCTCATCATGGTAAAAGGTGGAAAGATCAGGCCTAGAGGAGCATGCTCGCATGGAGGACCACTTTTAAACACTTGGCATCGATCTGAGGCCACTAGAGGATGAGTTGGTAGTCCAGAAATCCTATATATACAAGTGCCTATAGAAGGAAAAATGGAGATAACTAGATAGTGGGTGGAGCTCTATAGAAATACTGTAAGAACTCTGCTAGTTGGGTAGTGGTGTTTAGGGAAGGATGTATCGAGGGTATGGGGTTATAAATTTATTTTGTGAGAATAGTCATATAAGTCTAGATATAATGCATGATCGCATGCCGCTTCTCATAACATTTTGTAATGAATCCATGAATGTAATGAGGTTACCAATTTACAATTAATATGAACATTGATGATTCTAATGCATACATCTTTCTTAGAATTATTTTTCATTTAGGTTTGTAATTAAGTATGAGGGCTTGTACAACTTCTTTCTGTTTTGGTATAAGTTATTCAATCTGTTAAGCATTTTCTATCTGGATTGATTGCAAGGATCTAGAATCCGTTCTGAGCTCTATGATGTTTGTATGTTTTACTCCTTTCAAAACACTTGAACATGGATCATAGATGATTTTTCCCACTAAACTCACATAAAAGAGAGACTTGGCTCCCGCATGTTCCTCGGGTGAGTGCCTAGCGCCTCTGGGTGATAGGTCGGTGCACAATGGGTTCCTTTATTTATTTATAAGGGCAAAAATGACTACATTCATCTTCATCACTTAAAGAACTGAGTGATCCAAATTGAAGTGGTCGAAATGATTTCAATGATTCAAATGGTTCATCAACCAAGTTTCAACGAGGGCCATCATGGGAATTTTTTGTGTTCATCTCAATCTTGTAGTGGTAAACATCATAACAATGTTTCTAAACACTCATTCTATGGTCTAGTATGTCCATGGATCATACAGGTTTGTGATCATCACTAGATTGGGAAAATGATTCAAAGTTATTCAAGGGAGTAACCTTCATCAATGTAGAAGATCACCAATGGCGTAAATCCTCACTCAAAGTTCAAGGCTGCATCAAGGTATTCAAAGCATTCCATCATGAGGAGTGTTTTCCCCTCTATCACTTCCCTCTCCCTCTCTTTCCCTCTCTACTTTATCTCTCCATTCTAATTCTTCGTTATGTGCCATTATTGTATTTCATCATATTCACTTAAGTGACCTATTTTAAATTTGTAAAAGTATTTTCTCAAAATTATAAGAGAAATACTTACTTCATGGAAAAAAAAGGTCATGAGGTGGAATATGGAAACACGAGAGTCATGTGAGGGAGGTGAAAGGACAATTTTATTGTTATAAATTGTAATGAGCTCTTAATTCCAAGGGGTTCTATTTCTGAAATTCTTCTAGCTTGTTGTATTCTTGTAAGTTCATGAGAGAGATTTTTTCACTTGTGAGTGAAAAGATTTAGCCACTTTTCCCTTATTATCAATGTATTCCATTCTCATACTATGTATAATTTCTACTTGAGAATCAATACAAGAAGGAGTTTCTATCCTTTTTTACTAAGGGGTTTATTGATACTTTGCTTTCATTAAATTCTAATTTGTCTTGTTGCTATTTTCGGTATTGGTTATTCCTAATTTTAGTGCATGTGATGAAATTTCTAACTAGTGTGCACTGGATTCTTATTTTATACCTACAACATTAGTTTTCCTACCTCTTTTCTCACTCCCATTTCCTACTCTTCAAACAATGTCTTCCCTAGCAAGAGATTGCTAGATTTTCTATAAGGTCGGTGGAGAGCCCATGTTAGATCCAGGGTCATAAGGCCAATAGGAAAATCCATCTTTACTCATGCATCCATACACAAAAACTACACCAATTAAGTAGAGGGACTTAGATTCCCGAGCATTGGCAAGGAAATCCACATGTTTGTCCACCTGACAAATTTTCTCGCCAACAATCGCGTGCCATGCAAAACCAGCTAATTCATAAACCGATCTTCCTATGCACGCCCTTCCTTAATCGACACATACACGTGCATACACACCCCTTTTACGTGCCCTCTCAATACTTAACAAATTTTTACAACCAAACATTACCCCACACTAATTATATTTACGCCCTAGAAATAGGATTTCTCAAATTATTTCTCCAAGGAAAACAAGAATAAAGAAATAGAATGAAAGAATGAAAGAATAGAAGAATAAATAACGCATGTTACTCAGCTAATAGTAGAATTATAGGGTAATCCTTATTAATATCAGCCTCTAATTAATTCCATTATCAAGCACTCCAAGCACTCCTTCCATTTCCTTCAAGGTCATGTCTTCACCTTTTTCTTGAATTCCTTTATTACTCCAAACAACCCCGATATAATGTCCTCCATGAAATCCATTTTTCACGTGACTAACTTCCCTACCCCTTTATCCTTTCTTTATGGGGGTCCCTAGCTTCCTTAAGTATATCGTGTATTATTCTTTTTGGTAAGGAAAATTTTCAGCAAAGTAGCCTCAATTCCTACCTCATCATCAGGGTCACTTGAAATTTTTAGAAGAATAAGGACCGAGAGTGGAGGGGATTCATTCCTTCAAATTTATTACTTCATTTACAATTAGAATCAACAAGTAACATAATTTATCCATTCATATAAATTCAACCATAGCATAATAAATTTGCACAATATCAGCAATGAACCACAACACATGCTAGAGAGCTCATAGACACAAGATTTAAGTGGGAAACCCTCATGGGGAAGAAAACCCACTAAAACATAAAAATTATATTTTCATGCTAAAAATTTAGTGAGGTACCAACCCGAAAAGGACCTCCAAGCCTACAAGGACCACCAACCCCTAATTTAGTGAAGCACCCACTCCAAAATAAGGCTACAACCCCTAAAGATAACCAATAACTAACTCGACACCTTAAGATGTTTTATCTCTGATAATTCTACTACCACAACTAATGGATATCACTTATTCATCTCACAAACCATAGCTCATACCCTAAGGTATCAAACTCTCATATTCTTTCTCTTTCTTCACTTTTATTTTCTCTATCCTCTTGATCACATGCCTTCAATAAATATTCATCCGATCATGCTCTTCCTTAGTCTTAAAATCATGCTCTCATACATGTAAAATATCTCCCTTTATGTCACACATCTTCTCCCCAAGAGCACTAGTTCAAAAATGAACCAAACAAGCACTTAAATATGATTTTATTCATTCCAAAAAAAATAGGTTAGTCCCTCATAATAATTTTGACCCATATATATTCATTACATTAAAATAAAATCACTACAATAGTTACAAGTGTCCTAATTAGGTCATCCTAGCCAAAAACCTCATTACATGTGAAAAAAATGGCTCAAACACCCATAGGTACATTCTTAAAAATGACCTAACATTATTACCATAATTTTTCATGACCCAAAACCATTTAAATATGAGTAAAATATCATAAAAATTTCATAAATTGTTTAAATTAATATTAATCAATCAAATAATTTCATTTACTAGGCCCAGCTTATCTTTATAATTCTCAAAACAAATTGTTTCCTTTACCCTTCAAAGACACCTAGAAACTTTGTAATCTCACCAAACGGCATATAATGAGCCAATTCATGTCATGTGAATAGTAAAAGTAAATTGAAGAACCTGTATAAAACTTATAAGAAATTTATAAGTCATGAAGCATCCTTTAATCAAACAACAACAAGATTTGTATTCTCTAAATAAACATGCCAAAAATCTATTTCCAAAGGTTATCTCATAAAATTAATCAACATCCAATGGATTAACTTTATTCCAAACACATATTGATTCTCATTAAAGGTGATAGGAAGTATTTCCCAATACATTTAATTCTTCAAACAACATCAAACTTCCACAAAAAGGATCATGTCCTCGAACAACTAAATAACTTCTTCTTTGAAAGAATTCCCTGAAACCATATAAAATCACCTCATCATGAGAAAATACATATATAATTGGAAATATATCTGAACCTAATTTCAATCACATCTTAAATAACCACAAAATTATATATGTTTCTCAAGCTATGACTAAAACATTGGACCTTGTTATTTGAGACCCCAAAATTGCCCTTTGACCACCGATTTGTTTGAGCCTCAAAACCTAATTAAATTTAATAAAAATATCCTAAAACCTCCATGGAAATAAAAATTATCTCCCAATAATAATTTCACGTCAATTTGGCATGCTACTCCTTTGGAACATCTTTCTATATAACCTTATTTCCTAGAAAGTGCTATTTTTAGGTAGGGCCCACTCATCACCATGACCTAAACCATAAATTTATAGAAATATTGAGGATTCATCTGCAACATAAAATCATAAAATTTTCATTATTGGTCAATATTGGGTCACAACACTTCACTTTCTATCAACTGATCCTAGATAGGGTTTATCTAGGTTTTTTGACCTCTTTACCTTCTTAACATTTGATCATAAAAACATGATGATGAAATTACATAATTGTTTTTAGAAACCTTATATAATCACGTTCTAGGAATCCCTAAAATTCATAAGGTCCCATGTAAATCCCATTGTTTACAACAAGAATCAAGTTGCATTTCGAAATTTGGATTTTCACATGTTCTTGACCTTGTGTTACCAAAACATACATAACTTGAAAAATGCACATCATGGGCACCTGAATTTTTTTATGGGATCATCACTCATCCCTATAACATATCCAATCATCAGAATGATAATTATATATCCCAATATCTCTAGTCATTGATAATTAACCATGTTTACTTATTAGATCCTTATATAATATCAACTAGGGTCAACTGAAATAATGCAATAACTAAACAAAAAAACTATGAAAATAATACAAACATACCTCATACACCATGATATAACTAATAGCATAAATCCATGAGCTCATATAGCTCCAATTCACTTTGTCACACCTCATAGCTTCCATACCTACTCCCAATGAGCACTGTAAAATGGTGAACCATCTATACCTACACTATACCACTACTATGAGTTTTTAAACAAAATTAAAACATGTTATCCAACATTCTAACATACTTCCTAAGGAACTTGGAAGCTCATATTCTCAAGAAACACCTCATAGGCACCTATGTAGGATTGTTAAAGCAAGAAAGGATCATTAAATCCCACTATAACACCTAATAAACATCTGAACCACCATGTTAGAATCTCAAAAATCATCATGAAATCATCCTATAACATCCAATTTATCATTAATGTGTTTTTTCATTAATGACAACACCTACTAGGACACCATGCCAACAATCTCCTCTTTTTTATTGATGGAAAACACCTTGAACTTCTCCCCCTTTTTACATTAATGAAAAATTCATACCTATATCTTACCTAATTCACATTCTTCAGCTTCATACCATCATGTTTTGGTTAGAAACATCAACCGAAGGTCCTAATATTGCTCCATTTTCTTGATTTTCTCCAAAATCTGATTCTTTCCTTCATTTTGGGCATTCAAACAACAAGCTCCTCATAGAAAGAGAACTTACTAATTCTAAACATCATCAAGTATATCATTAAAACATAATATTTACCTTGCAAGGGGCTTAAAGCACTAATCTTCATCTCTTAGTCAAACAAACAAGTAAATTTTCTTCTATACCCTTGTTTTGTCTTCTCAAGAGTACTGTAGCAGTCATGGGACAGTGGTGACATTACCATTTGCATGCCAATAATGATATGAAAAACCATGTAACCTCATTAATCCATCATTCTAGATTGATAACCATCATTTCTAGGGCCTAAACATGCAAATCAAAGCATATTCATACCATGCCAATGGAGTGAGACCAAAACAGACCCTTTAGTGCAAATTAGGCCAACTTAGACATCCTCCTACATGACCACCATGCTTAGAATTCACCAAACACTAATCCCCTTGGGCTTAAGGCACTTATCTCTAGCTTCTGAGAACAAAAAGGATCATCCATCCTTGAAATTATACCTTGGAAACACTCTTATAATTTCTTTCTTCCCCTAAAAACTGTTTTGACACCTTGAGCCATTTCTAGATGATATTAGTAAGTAACATACCTTTGTAATCTTGAGAAAACCATTTTCATCAACTAGAAGCATATTCCCAAGCTCCCCATATCCTTAAGATCTTATACACACCTTGAGTCATAAGTATACGTGTAGGATAAACTTTTCATGCCATCAGTAGAACCGTCTAATCGCAGCCTACTAATTCATCATCAAAGCTAGCATCAAAAAGTAAATAGAATGAATCTTCGTATCTTCTCGAACTTACTTGAACACCCCATGAAGTTACAACATGTACTCCTCTGTTTTGGTTTGCATAAACATCTCATTCACATATAGAATTAATCTTATAGATTCTCAGCACTATGGAACTTCACCATAGATCACAGAGTATCATTTTATCTTAAACACATATACTTATCTTCACCGATCATGTTCATGAGATAAAAATGAGGTTCAATTTTTGTTCCATCGAACTTGATATAGAGTTAACCACACTCATGCACAACCATTGAAATATTTTGAGCAATTTAAGGATCACACTCGGCCTGTAGCATATATTCTCGGTCCATCAACTAATTAGAATACACATTCTTAAAGAAAAATCTTTATATTTTTGAGAATTCATCATAGGTCTAGTATAAACCTCTTCTCGTTTGAAACTCTCTTTTAGACTCGTATAACATCACATACCTAAGATTAAACTTATATAACTCTACACCTAGTTTTATAGGATTAATTTTCCACTCACACCCATACAACTTCATACCACTTATAGAGTCAAATTACACTCCTCTACCAAGAACATACCACTAACTAGTTTGGCACATTCATTCAAGATGATTTATTTCTTACTTTGTATTCTCCAACCAATTAGCCTAACTTCCCCTACATGTAGTAGATATTAAATTCTTCATTAGTATGTTATCAAATTTTACCTTCATTAAGAATGACCCGCATTTCTTGGCACTTGAGTTAACAAAAGGTATAGACCATCATACTGACATGTATCAATTTATTGCAACTTTGTAACCATATTAACCATAAGCATACCCGAGAGTTATTAAAATAACCTAAAAATATCTTTTCATACAAATTATACAGTCAATAAGTTCAATGTACTTGTTATAAGAATTAAAATAGTCATTTCCATGAGCTTCTTTAAACCATACTTCACTTATATTCTTTCCTTTCACAGTCAACCTAGACTTTCTCATAATATACACACTTGTAACATAATAGGTGACATTTTAACAACATTATCAATTCCTCCTACTAAGATAAGGAAATCTTGTCACTCTTAAACACCTATGAATATAGTCTCATGTAGTAACATACTTGTAGCTTCTTAGTCCTTAATGATTCCTTGAATACGTTATACCCTATTTCAGAATTAAGAAGGCTCATTAAAGTATATACTAGCTAAACTCATCATCACATGATCTCCCTAGCATCTTTGAAACAACCCAAACAACATAAATACCTTAAGACACACACCAAGAATGAGGTGAAACAATCATCCATACCTGAGATGTCTTCAATACTTCTTATGTTATGAAAAACACCTATAACTCATTACACAAGTGAATACCATGATGAGATTCATTACAAAATACTTATTCATCGTTTCTTTGTATTTCATGTTGAAACGTAAATCCTTTGAATGAAGACACCATGACATCATAGTTTGAGGCTATCATCGGTTACTTATGATCAAACACTCATTACTTTAGTTCATCACAAACTCAAAGTAAAACTTGAAAAATAATCATGCTTGAACAACAAAATCAATAACATCTTAATGCATTGAAAATAAAATCTACCACCGTATTAGCTTGTTTAGACCTTCTTCAAGAGATAAAAATTAATTCAAACTTAGCTTTTTTGACAAATGTCACTATACTTGATCTCTCATTATGGAATCACACATCTTCATGATCATTGTACCTTAATATTTTTGTCCAATATGAATTTACATCAATTGCAAAAACATCTTCTTGACCTTAAAGTTCTTTAGAGTTCATATTATTCCTTTTTTTTCATTGAATGCACACAATGACATCATACAGTACATAGAACTCATTTGGAGCAATGATTTGACCAAAAATCCTTTATACTTTCATAGAATTGATTATACTAATAATAGCTCATTGATTCCTCAAGTTTACCCTTCCAACACTGTAGATTATTTTTCATTATTGGGAATACCTCATCCACTACTTCAAGTGCTTTACAACACCCGAGATCATATGTTCACAACTGAAATGTGATTCTTACAAACCAATATATTTTCCTGCTTATGACAATCTTATTTTTCTTATGAGACACCTTCAAGGACCATTTGATATTATTTATCATGATATGGAAGAATAAAGATGCTTATGGCATTATCATACACAAACATGCCTTTGAATGCATGCAATTTTTTTATAGAAAAACTTCAACTCAAACTTGAGAAGACATATCATGTAGGCTTGACACTCCTTTCAAGTTCCATGAACATCCATATGAGGATTCAAATTTGTAGCAAAAACTTGCACATATTTTCAAGCATGGTATCCATCCTTTTAATATCACTTATCAAACATAGAGTTCCTGTTATATAATTTACACCTTTCAACATTAATTTAAACTTAACTCCCCAAGACTATCATATTGTTGAGAACCTTTCTCTAGAACATAGAATTTACTCATGAAAATGAAGACTCTAACTTTGAGAGACATATATATAATTCAAATTACAAGAATAAGTCATGTTGTCTCATCCAAGGGTATGTAGTCAAGAGTATTATGTCAAATAAATTTCATTAGACTGTGATAAGTCAAGGGGGTTGTCAAATGTCTTAAAATATCTGCATTAAAGTCTTTATGCATATGGTTTATTATGTTGTAAAAGTCAAGATCTCATTATTGTTGAGAACCTTTCTCTAGAACATAGACTTTACTCATGAAAATGCAGACTCGACTTTGAGACACATACATATACTTCAAATTACCACAATAACTAGATCTTGACTTTTACAACATAATCAATGATATGCATAAAGACTTTAATGTAGATATTTTAAGACATTTTGAAAACCCCCTTGAGTTATCACAAATCCTAATGAAATTTATCTCGACATAATACTCTTGATTACATACCCTTGGATGAGACAACATGACTTATTTTGGCACAACAATAGGATGAAAACATGACACATACATGACACTACCATAAACATGGTCTCTCATGACTTTAGAACATACACTCGGAGATTAAGACCAGTTGTAATGACAAAATCAATACTTAAAACACCTTATGACTGAAAACTTGTGGCAACAAGACAACATACTTGAGATAAGACTTTAAAAATTTCTTCAAAAATTAACAAACATGTTAACTCACTAACAATAGTGCCTTATGAAAGACACAATGCATTCATGGATGAAAAATGAACTCATACCAACATATGAAACACCTATCAAGTGTAAGAGCTCATGAAAATAGGGAAATAATCACTTTCCACACCTTATAAAAATTTTCGTATCCCATAGGCCAAATTTCTTCAACCATTTTTTCACATGATCTTGGAAACCATTCAAACACATGTGCTCTTCTTGAACTTAAGAAAACATACTCTTTTGAGTTGTCATAGGCTTGAGAACCTTGTTTTCTATCTTGGTAGCTTTATAATTTTCATTTTCAGTATTCAAATTCTTCATGATGGGATGAGAATCATGTCTCTTGATCTCCTTCACTTGAGAAACCTCCTTTTTTTCCTTTGGATCAAATCTTGGAATAAACTTCTTATTTTGAAAAAATCTTGCAATATGACCTTATTGATGGCAATTGAAACAAACAAAAACATTCTTGTTCCTCCTATGTTCAAACACTCTTAGATTCCAACCACAATCCTCATCTCTATGCCCATACTCATAAAATGAGTAACATTTTCCTTTGAAGAGAGCTCTATCACTCCTAGGAAGCCTTCATTTGCAATATCTAGCTTTATGAAAAAAATCATGGCAAACAAATAAATAAAAATGAATGAAGGACCATACCTCATGGTATTAGGTTATATAAATGAGTTATACCTTCCGGGATATTATTTATTAGTCATCTTCTCACTGACTTAGTGTTTGGACAAGCTTCATGATCATATTTATTTTTTTCTCCTTAAAACCCTAGGCCAATTTTATCATTTTTGCCTCTTTGACTCTCCAACATGTCATTAATAGACTTAGAACTCTTCTCAAGTAGTTCATGCATCTACAACTCACTAGTTGCATCCTTCAGAAGCTAGATTCAAGGGTTTCCAACTTGTCTTCATACCTAGAACAACCATATTCTTTCTCCTTTAGAGCATTTGACAAAATTTCCACTTAATATTTCAATTGTTCGATAAATAGATCATGATCTTTATCCATTTATTTTATTTTTTCTTACAGTCCATAAACCAAAGAATCAAAAATATTATATTTTCATCTCCAAATATACGTAGACTTACCGATTTGTGCTTCGAGAGAATGTTGGGCCCCTAAAATATTGACTAAGTACACAAAGGCACATGGCATGCAAGGTAGGGTTTTAGGAGGGTTTTAGAAGGGTCATGTTACATGCTCGGAAGACAAAGGTTGAATGATGGGCGCACAAGGCAGGGTTCTAGGAGGGTTTTAGAAGGGCCGTGTTACGTGTCGAAGACAAGGTCTCGGGACTTAACCATATTTGGTGTATCAGGTAGGACATGAGAAAAGCATGACCCAACTACGCATGTGGAATGGATAAGGTGCCACCTAGCGGCTTGAAAGTTGGCCTAGGAAGGAATATGCCCTACGATGGAAGCTTCTAGAAGACCATCATGGAAAAAAGTGGAGAGCTCAGGCCTGGAGGAGCATGCTCCCATGGAGGACCACATTTAAACACTTGGCACCAAATATGATGTTGTAGAAGGATGAATTGATACTTTGAGGTGTCTATAAATACAAGCACCCGCAGAAGAAAAGGAGGAGATAGACATATAGAGAGATCAAGAGAGAGCATAGCTCGTAGAAATTCCACAAGGAACTCTATTTGGGTTGGGTAGATTAAATATAGGAGAAGAATATATCAAGGACTTGGGGTTATAAGATTTCTTTTTTAGAGCTAAATGATATGGATCTAGTTATGATGCATGATTTCATCATGTCATAATGTGGTGTTTTGTAGTAAGCCTAATGAATGTAATGAGGTTACTAAGTTAATTGAATATGATCCTTCTTGATTCAGATTCACACATGATTCTTCATGTTTTTTTATAAGATGAATATGAATTCCTATGCATTTTCCTTTCTATTTTGTTTCAATTCTTTAATTCTATTAAGGTATCTCTCTTTGTAATGACTTGTAATGATCTAGAGTCGTTCACAGCTCTATGGTGTTTGCATGTTTCATTCCCAGTCACTTCCTTTAAGTTTTGGATCATATATGACTATTTCCCACTCAAATCACATAAAAGAGAAACTCGGCGCCCACGTGTGCCTCGGGTGAGCACCCAGTGCCCGCTGGGTGATATGCCAATGCGCATGGGATTCCCTTATTCTTTGGTGGGTGTAAAAAATGACTAAAAAGAATATCCTTCAAGTTATCTAACTTCTACAAGGAGGACCAAATTTTATACCAATTTTTAGAAGCACAAAGTAATGAGGGGGGGTGAATTAGTCCTTAAAATTTCTTACTTCATTTACCATTATAATCAGAAAGTAATATAATTTATGCATTAACATACATTCAACCATAGCATAATAAATGTGCACAATATAAAAAATGAACCACAACACATGAAAGATATCTCATAGACATAATATTTAAGTGGGAAACCCTCACAGGAAGGAAAACCACTAAAAATAAATATTATATTGTCATTCTTAAAATTTAGTGAGGCATCAACCCCATAAGGAGCACCAACCCTACAAGGAACACAAACCCGTAATTTAATGAAGAACCCACTCCAAAATGAGGCTATAACCCCATAAATATTACCAATCACCATCTCACCCACCTTAAGAAGTTTTATCTCTAATAATTCTTCTTCCACAATTGATGGAGATCACTTATTCACTCACAAACCCTAGCTCATACCCTAGGGTTTTAAACTCTCATATTATTGTTCTTTCTTCACCTTTTTTTTTTGATATATCCTCTTTCTCTCATGCCTTTAATAAATATTCAACCTATCTTTCTCTTCTTCAGTCTTAAAATCATGCTCTCATACTAATGAAATATCTTCCTCTAGGTCACATTTCTTCCTCCAAGAGCACTAGTTCAAAAATGAACTAAACAAGCTCTTAAATATGATTTTCTTCCTTAAAAAAATAGGTTGGTTACTCATCATAATTTAGACCTCAATATCTTCATTACATTCAAATAAAATAACTACAAAATTTACAAGTGTCCCAAGTAGGTCGGCCTAGCCAAAACCTCATTACATGTGCCAAAAATGGCTCAAAACCCCATAGGAACATTCTTAAAAATTCCCTAACATTAGTAACATACTTTTTCATGACCCAAAACCTTTAAATATGATTAAAATATCATAAAACATTCATACATGGTCGTAATTATTATCAACCAATAAAATTATTTCATTTACTAGGCCCATTTCTCTTTACAATTCTCAAAACAATTGTTTCCTTCACCCTTCAACACCTTGGAAACTTCATAATGTTAAAAATGGATTATAATGATCCAAAAAAATTCATCTAACCACTAAAAATAAATTTTATAACCTTTATAACACTTATAATAAATTTATAAGTCATGAAATATCCTTCATGTCAAACCACAAAAATATTTTCCTTCTCCAAATCAACTTGCCAAAGTATCTGTTTTTGAATGTTAGCTCATAAAATTAATTCCACATGCATTAAAGAAATCCAAATGGATAAATTTTATTACAAACACATCATTATTCACATTACATGTGATAGGAAACATAAACAAATCTATTTTAGGATTCAAACAACATCAAAATTCCACAAAAATACCATGTCCTAAGTTCTTTAAACCTTCTTGCTGAAATAATTACCTAGAAAAAAATTCAAATAACTTCTTCATGACTCAATTAATATATATATATAGAAATATATCTTAATATAATTTCCAAAAAACTTTAATAACCTCAAAATTCTACATGTAACTTAAGTTATAACCAAAACATTAGACCTACTATTTGAGACCCCAAAACCGCCCTTTGGCTAATCAACTTGTTTAAGCCTCAAAGCCTCATGAAACTACATGAAAATATCCTAAAACCTCCATGGAAATCAATATTATCTCCAAATCATCATTCCACATCATTTTGGCATGCTACTCCTTTAGAGAATATTTCTCTATAAGCTTCTTTCCCGTAAATTGCTATTTTTAGGTGGTGCCCACTCATCACTATGACCTCAACCATAAATTTATGGAAATAATACGGAATCATATACAACATAAAATCATAAATGTTTCACTCTAAATAAATACTAGGTCACAACACTTCACTTTTTGTCAACTCCTCATAGTTAGGGTTTAACTAGGGTTGTTGAACTCTTCACCTTATTAACATTCGTTCATTAAAACGTGATGATCAACTGACTGATTATTTTTTGAAAAAATATATACTCACATTAGAGGAATCCATGAAATCCATAAGGTATCATGAAAATCCCAATATTCACAAGGAGCATCTGAAATTGCATTTCGAGCTTGATTTTCACTGTTCTTGACCTGTATTACCAAAAAGACATAAATTACAAAATACACATCATGGGAACATAAAATTTTAATAATATCATACTCCCTCATCTATATAAAATCTCCAATAATTGTAATTATAATTCCATACCCTAATATCTCCATTCATTTAGAATTACCTATACTTACATGTTACATCCTTATAGTAGAATTAGGGTGAACTGAAAAAATGAAATAACTCAAAGCACAAAACTCTATAAATAACCCCAAAATACCTCATACACCATGATATACCTGATATCACACATCCATCAATTCAAATGGCTCCAATTCACTCTATCACAACTCATAGTTGTCCTACACCGCTCCCAATGAATACCGTAACATGGTGAACCATATATACCGCACTATACCACTATTGTGAGTGATTAAAAACCCTCAAAACATGATATACAAAAATGCAACATGAATTCCAAGAAACACCGTAAGATCATACTATAAAGAAACACCTCCTAGGCCTGTATGGGCTTGCTTTGAGCAAGAAAACATCACTAAATCCCACTACAACAAATGATAAACATTTGAATCACCATGTCAAGATCTCAAAAAAATTATGAAATCATCCTAAAAATATAATTTTTCAGTAATGTTGTTTTTCATTCATGACAACACCTACTAGGACACCATACAAAGAACTCCTTAAACCTACAAGTCACCCTAGAAATGCCATGATCGGTCATATACTGTCACCAACAAAGTAAAATAAGTCCTCATGGAATGTTAACATTAACCATTGATAGAGACCATTTGGTTTTCCAAAGTATGGAAGATCATAAACCTGCAAGACATCAAATTTCTCCAAGATCTTTATACCCTTGTCATTGTAGACTGGCTTATCATCTTCCGTTCTCAAGTCTGTCTTTTCCACTAGCTCCTTCTCAATCTGGTCCAATATTTTTTTTCAGTGTGGTGATTTAATTCACTCACCTTACTCCCTCTGACATGGGATTCATGTTCACATCCCATGATAACCCTGTCAGGGTATTGCATCTCAGAGAACCTCCTTTCAGGTGCATCTTCAACCTCTACCTCTTGCTCATTCCTCTTCTTTCCTCTAGTGGGTGCTCTAGATGCTCTCTTAGGTGCCATTTCAACCTTTCACAAATTCCCTTACATCCTTCTACTTCTTAAACCTTGAGCTTACATTCCCAAAGTGATTTAAACCCTTTCCTCTTGAACCCTACTCTTATCATGCCTTCCATTCACTCAAACAACCCTCTTACTGGAGAAGTACTAAGGCCATGTACGATCTCAATTGGTTCGATGCTCTACTCATCCGTAATCACACTTTGCACTTGGTCACTCTTCAATTCTCTCTTCACACTCAAAAATTAAACATGTAAGGTAAGAATGAACTTGTATGCACCCCTTTTATAGATTTTACAAAATTTTCCACATTAATTTCTCCTCACCTTCCACCATACTTTATCTTTAATGATGCTTTTATACTTTTTCTATACTTTTTGCTTCTTTTCCCATGCCCCGGGCACAACCTTCCTCGCATGACTACTACTTCTCATCCACATACTTCCTTATGTGTTCCTCCATGTCTCAAATTTCATCATCATTTGTGCCTCATACTAAGTAGTTCCCCATGTTGCTGCCTACCTCACGTTATAATGTGCAAACAATTTCTTACACATGGTCTTCAATATGAGAAAATCACCTTCAAATCACCTTCATTATAAGTACCGTAACATTTTTCTAATGTACGTATGAATCTATGAGAGGATGTTCATATTGCAGATCATATATGTACTTGTGTGACAATCAGACTTTGAATTTCATTTCAAATAAATCTATTTTTCTTGTATATGATCCATTCCACACTAAAATTATGTGCATTCATCTACACATGAAATAGAAAGATAGTAATCATCTTCCTGTACGCAAATTTTCTTATTACAACAAAATAACGAGCTAAATTGACAAAGCATTCTAATGATGAAAGGGAACACCTAAAAGAGAAATCATATCTAAGTGACAATACTACCTTATTACAAACACCAAGAAGCCTTATTTATAGTAGGGATTCAACCTAATCTCATTGATGTAACTAGGAAATAAGGTTCTATCCAAAGGTCTTGAATCGACAAGGTCCCGATTCAAGTATCTTTTTTTCCACAAAAGGTCCCACCAATGAAATTTGAATTTCCCTAGGTGATGTACAAAATTGGAATCATACAAAATAACAATCTTTCCCACTACAAATGCTTTGCTCCTTATGTTTCTATCATGTCAAGCATTCTATCTCATATTCTCTGTCTTCTCGGATCCATTGGGAAATGACAAGTTGCTCATCTAACTACATCAATTTATCAATGTGCTCCTCAATAGCTTGTTCATCATCTAATCCTCTTTTGTGCACAATATGTAGGGATGGTAACATAAAATCTACAGTAATACAAATTTTTCTCCAAAAACCAAATAAAATTTTGTAGCCTTGTTCAATATTTTATAAGTTGTTTTGTTAGGCCGAATTACAATAGATACTTTATCATCCCAATCCTTTCTTCTAACATCACAATATTTTTCAATGTATGTCAAAAATCTTGTTGAAATCCTCTCGCAATATCATTATTCTGGGTGATAAGGAGTAGTTTAATGGTGTACCACCTTAAAATATCCTAAAATAATATTGATTGTCTAATTCAAAAATGAGTGCCTCTATCACTAGTTAAGCTCAATGGACATCCATACCTGCCGATAATTTTTCCCATAAAAATCTTGTTGATGTACTTGTTGTGTAATGCTTTGTAGGTGATTCTTCTTCCCACCTTGTCAGATAGTCTGTATAAGTTATAATATAGTGTGTGCCAGTCCTACGCATGGGTGGTGAAATATGACCTACAAAGTCAATATCCCATTTCTCAAAAGGTTTAGTACTTACAATAGGTTTCAAATGTGTCTCATCACTAGTTCAAGGATTCCCAAGGCACTGAAAATGATCACATGCCTTGACATATTATTTAATATCCTTGTACAAAGTTTCCCACAAAAGTCCAACCATTAAAATATTTCACATAATAGCATCACCAATGTAATGACCTCTTACAATTCCACCATGAGCTTCTTCCATAATAGCCTCACGCTCATGCTCAAGGGCACACCTACAAAAACTTTCATCACGTCCTCGATTATACAAATATCCACCTATCAACTAATAGGGCGCTAAACATATTGCAAGCTACTTATTTTCTAATGTCTTCATTCCCTTAGGTGCATGTCTAGTGCACAAGAATATTACAAGATATCCTCTAAATCTATAGGTGTGTGGTATAACTCAAAAATTTGTGCATCGAAATGGTGTCCTCAATTATCTATGCATCCTCACTAGAATTGATTCTTGAAAAATGGTCAAGACCCAAATTACTTTTTCCCGGTTTGACAACAATAGTAAGATCAAACTCGTGAAATAGTAGTATCCACATGCAAATGTGCCCTTGCAAAATAGGCTTGTTGACAAAATACTTGAGTTACATTTGATCTATAAAAAACATAAATTGTGTCACCAACAAGTATTTTCTAAACTTTTGTAGTACATAGATCATGGATAAATCTTTGCACTCATTAGTTGTATAATTCTACTCAGTGGGTGTCACTTCCTGTTTGTAAAATAAATAGGGTGGTCTACAATTCCTTCTCCTATTTGTGTCAACATTTCACTAATTTTCATGCCGAAGCATCGACATGAACATAAAATGTTTCTTCACATGAAGGAAAGTGTAAAATAGGTGTAGTAGTAATCTTATCCTTCAATGTTTCAAATGCCTTTTGTTGCACATTAGCCAAATAGAATTTTCCTCCAAAGGCACGATAATATTTACATAGACTTTAATGATTTTCCTTTAATACCATGTATGTCTTAGATATCTGTAAACTTCACTTTGATTTTTAGGTTCCTCCAAACCCAAGATCACAGCTACCTTGGCTCGATCCACCATTGATCCTTCCTTACAAATTATATGCCCTAGTAAAGTGCTAAAATTTGTTGTAAAGATACACTTCTTAATGTTAAGAGAGATGATTAGTTGTTGGAATCTCTCAAACATGAGCCTTATTTTCTCATATTGATCCTTGACTAATCCATTGATTGTACAGTCATCCCAATACACCTAAAAAAATTATGAATAAAGCCCTTACAGTGCCTACATAACTATGTGGAAGAACACCACTGGCACATTATTTATAAAAAGGGAATAACTTTGTATGTAAAACATTCCCACTCACCGGTGAAAGTTTTCTTTTCCTAATATTCATTTATTATATGCACTTGATGGTATCCTGAAAACCCATTTGTAAAAGAGTAAATCTCATCCCTTACAACTCCCTCAAGGATCTCATCTCAGTGAATGGGGTAGGAAAATTTTAAATAACACATGAAGCATTTAATTCCCTATAGTCCACATAGATCATTATCCACACATCCTGCTTTATACTAATGACCATGGGGCTAACCCATTCACATTCTTCAATGAGCTCGGTTATACTAGACTTGAGTATTTTATCAATTTTTCCTTTACCTTGATGCGCAAGTTAGTATTCATCATGTAATGCATCTTCCTAACTAGGAACACACCTTCTTTAAGCTTGATTCTCATCTCACTTAAAGAAGGGTGTACTCCTTTAATTAATGATAGCCTTACAGAATAACTCCTAGAAGTCGTGTAATATTTCAATAATTTTAGCCACTTCCTGTTATGACCAAGTAATCACCAATAATTACCTCCTTAGGCTCTTCATTTGTTCCAAAGTGTTAACCTTCTTAGTTTTCATTAGACCATGATACGTGCGCACATTCCTATCTATTGTATCCATCACCTCACGTGTAACTTCAATGTAGTTAACATCTAGGTCATCACCCTCATCATCATCATCATGAGACATCATATACACCATTTTACCCTTTTCTTTTTCTTCCTAGGCACAAACTAGGTCTTCTTCTTCTGTCTCTTCAAGGAAAAGGTGAGCCTCTAGATCAAGTTCTCCAAACATTCATAACAAAATTTACTCAATTGTTTAACTATCTCCCAAAGTAAGGCACTTCATAATCTACAAGGCTTCATTAATTAGAGGCTTAGTAGAAAAATAATCAGAAGTATGAATCATACCTGAGGTCATCTCTATCCATTTAGTTCTTTAGCTTGTTAACTCTGCATGGACATACCATGTGTGTACACAACTACTCAAAGTGTAAGGCCTCCAGAGTAATGGTGGTAAGGCCTCTAGGCCCACCATCCAAAGTATCTCATAATTTTGGATGTGATGCGAGGTAGGGGAATTCTGTGAAATTGACATATTTGATAAGGTACATTTCTCCTTAGGAACCTAGTAGAAAAGTTGATTCTCACTTCTCACCTTTCTAGTAAATTTCCTCTATGTTTAGCCCATCAACACGTTGTGGTCTCGCGCAAAGTATAGACTGACATGTTTATTGTATCTCCTTCATTATTCCATTAGTATTCCATGACACACATAAATACATAAGTGTTCCCCTCACTAGTGTACCTAGGTACCTAGTTGTACCCCAAATTCCTAACCATGTGTGGATTGATTAGGTGAGTAACTTGTGTTCTTAATTTCTCACCCAACTACTTCAAAATTCCATGTGCCAAATTATCACAAGAAATACTCTTGCTATCACTAACTAATTGAGAATCATCCTATTGTATCACCCCTTCCTTGGATGGCTCAATTACCTCAAGGTCTCTTATAGTGTGCACATATATCATGTTCACATCCTCTTTGCTAAAAGGCTCAACATATGAAGTAGCCTTTGCATCTATCAAAGGTATAATTACCCACTCTTCCTAGTTCTCAAAGATAATGTACCCCTCGTTGAATTACAAATCAACATTATTAGGATGACACTAGGTTTATCCAAGTAATTCTAGGAATTTATCTTCTTCAACAAGCTCTAAGACTTGAAAGTCTCCAGTAAAATTGGCTCCTTGAATTGTAATAGTTGCATCCTTTAGTACTCCAATAGGAATATCCCTAGTTCTATTTACATATACAATACATTTGACAAAGGAGGTAATGGTGGTCTTCCCATTTGATTCCATGCATCCAACATGAGTACATTAACCTTTGCACCTTTATCTATTAGAATGTTTCTCAGAAGCCATCCACATATGAATGCATTGAGTGAAATATATTTAACAAACTCATGATTATGTGGGGTATATTTGTGTGTAGTATCTTCCTCTCATGCTTAGTATGTGCACATGGTACTCTCTTGTAACCATTCTCTTAAAAAAGGGATGATGTTCTCCTAGCGCAAAATTTGACATACTTCCTTCAATTCATCTACTTCCTTCTACATGAGCTCAATCTTATTTTCTCAATCCATAATATGTACCTACTCAGTAAAGCTTTTAAAATCTCCCTATAGATCCCTGATGATAAATAGTCTCTTGGTAAACCTCTTTCGATGTGAAACATCTAGATACTTGGAATTTATCACTTCTTTCTTTGTTATAGTTAGCTTATACTTTGGAGGTTCACATGCGGGTGCATCTTCAACATGTTTAGTAACTAAAACATGTTGTAATTTAGGACTAGGTGTTACCTTTGGCATCCATTGATATTCAATTATGCATTGTACTTTAATAATTCCAACACCATTGTCTTGATTTTGATGCTTTTTCATGTGCTTTGTTATCCAATTTTGCACACATGGCAAGATTGGACAACGGGGTCCTATCACGTTCAAAATGAAATAATAGTCCCAAGAACCCACCTTCGGTTATTAACGAGATGCAATAATTAAAAATAATTCCTAAATTGCATATGAAGAGATCACCTAGCATCGAAAGGCACCCAGTTGATCTCAACTCAGTGAAGAGTTCAGGGTCGAGTTGATAAAGAACCCGGTGTCAAATTGATAATCATCTCAGAAATCATCTCAGTAGAGACTCTCAGTTGTAAGAGCTAGACGAGGTCTTGTTAATGCAAAATATAGCTCGTTGAAAATTGACGAATGAAGGGAACTCTATAAGGATCTCGGTAGAGATCGATGCATGCGGAAGTGAAGGCCAAGTTAGGGAGAGTCAAAGTTAGAGCTATCAATAAAGTCTCAATGAATTGGAAAGGTTAAAGCAGAGGTGGAAGCAAAGGAAGAGATAAGGAGTTCGACTCATCTTCGTGACTTGTTCATTTTGGAGATCATGTGGTGAGCTTCTTTTAGGACACATTATGCAGAGCTAGGGTGATTCAAACGCAAGCCAAGGCATCAAGAGTGCCATAAAATGAATGGAGATCGTTGCGTAAATAGAGATACGTGATGGAGCCCTATCAATGGGACTCATCTAGCATGATGGATAATTCAAGGCAACTCGTTTCATGTGGATGCATTAAAGATGGTTTCTAGGATATAATTCCAGGACTCATTGATTAATGCAAAACTGGGAGGCCTACTCAAAATAATTTTACAATGGTAAGCTCGCAGAGGTAGCAAGAATGCCGGGCCAGGGTATTAGTGAATACAATATATATATTTTCACTAGCGTTGTTCAGACCTTCCTCGGCTGAGCATTTGGTGCACAGGTAATTGACATGTTGCAGTATAGCAGAAGTTATTTTGAGCACTTCCAGCAAGCAGGTCGTCCAACTATGTTTTTATCTGTTTAGCATCGAATGCATCCTCAAATTTAGGATTTTCCTTCAAGATATTTTTATGAAAATCGATTAAGTGACAGTGAGAGTGTTACTGGGAGACTTGATGAAATTTATTACAAAGATTCTCTATCGAGACCTTACTTGTTTTACGATGCAACTCATGGAAGCGAATCTCATAGAGGTGGAACTGTTTCATATCAGAATATTCATGAGGCACAATTTGCTTTGCAATTATATGAGCATCTTCAACGAGTCACTAGGTTGGCAAGCATAAAGGTTTCTATTGAAATTATCACACCTTACAAGCTACAGCTGAAATGTTTGCACTGAGAGTTTAATGTTATCCTCAAATCTGATGAAGGAAAACTTGGCAGGAGAAAAAATCGGGAGCACGATCATGGCAGACCGAGTAGGTAATCCCGCGCATGGGAAATATTTTACTATCTTGCCAAGGTTGTGTGGCGAAGCTGAGGCCGGGGCCCGTGGATTAATTTGGCCGAGCCGTTATGCGGGGATTCGGAGCTGGAATGCCAAGTGGGTTTTCATGGATGGCAAGCCAAAGAAGAAATTCCACGCGGGGGAGATTCAGGCAAGCACCGCCAAGTGGAAATTTTGGGTTGGTAAACCATGTTGTTCACTCCACGTAGGGGAGAAATCAGATCAAACTGCCAAGCATGGAAATATTACGATGGCTATCCATCATGAGACTTCCGCACGGGCCATGTAAATAGAATTCGCGTAGCTTGGAGTGGTCCGAGTCTTTGTGCGAGTCACCGGGAGGATTAATAAGACAGTTGTGAATTGGAGTGGGTCATGGAGAAAACAACGCGACGTGATACCAATTTCAGCGGAGGCTACAGGCCGCTCGTCTCATTATGCAGATATTTGTCAAATGATATCGAGTAACATGGTGAGTGGGGGTCAGCGCTTGCAGTTCGAATGCATTGGAAAAGGAGAACATTTCAGAATTTAGCCTGAAGAATCACTCAGTTCACCACTGTGAGGAAAGAAAGTGGCTTTGTATCTCACCCAATGAGGGCGATGCATTAATGGCTCAGTCGGGACTCATATGTGAAGAGTTTGATGGGAAAGCAATATCAAAACTTGACGACCTTCTCCTCGTCCTCCGTATGATTCCGAACTTGATGTGGTCACGAGACAGCTCCCACGTACGGCATCGCATGGCATGTTGCGATAAGAGAAGCCTTTTGAACACTTCCAAAGCAAAGCAAGTTGTCCAACTGTGTTGTTATCTGTTTAGTATTGAATGCATGCTTATCCTTATTCTCGAACTCGGATCTATGGCAACTACAGGAAACAAATATTCACTGCCGTGTACGATGGATTGGAGTCACGTTGTTCAAGGCTTCATAAAATTTCCTAAATCAGAGATGAAGGTTTATTATGGTGCGTAATGAAACGATTCATATTGCTCAAAGATTTTTCTCTCGAGAAATGAATTGAATGTGAAGGTCAACTCAAATACCTGGTTGGCCGCTTTGTATGCTACATCCTTGTTACTTGTAAATGGTCTCTTTGAGAAACTCTATAGCGAGGGCAATATTTATACCCTTCCATTATGTATGCGTCCAATCGATAATAAAAGTATTCTTTTACCAGGTTCAGAGAAACTGTGTTTTTTTTACAATGGACTATTATACTGCAGTTTCAAGCTAATTTTATCTAGCTTATTTCTATTAGCTTTGATCCACGACTAAGGAAGAATTCATATGGTTGTTACCTATACATTTTTCCAAGGTCCTCTTGGTTGCCCCATCGAATGCACTTTGCCAAAATACCGAAGGGTTCTTTGGCCAAAAATCAGTCTCAAGGGTGTCTATCGACATGTTACGGGCATGAGCCTGGGTCATCATCATGGCAGCACTAGGTCTTTATTGATAATGGCATTTTCTCATCATTTGGAAGGTACAAATTGTGCTTATTATGGCAAAGCCAAAACATTCTTACTACAAGTGTTATATGATGAGGAAGAATCCTGAGCATTGTGGTAAAACCATTCTTTTTAGAAATATTGGGTTAAGCTCGGTATTCAAGTGAGTTTGAGCCCAGGAAAGGTAAGATTGTTTGCTGGATGAAGAGCTCGGTGACTTCGCAGTGAGGAGCTCGTGGTGATGTTTCATGAAGTTTGAACGAGGAATGCGTAAATGGCCTCGAGTTAACAGAGGAAAATGATAAGAATCGAGTTTGATAGCTCACCATTCGAAGGACTCAATGCAAAAGAGCGCGATTACCAAAGCAAGGAAAGAGTTAGTGCGGGGTCAAAAATTGAGTGCAACACCGAGTTAGAGGATTCGAAGCTCATCGAGTTTGGCTATGTGCAGACTCTATCCACATGGACCCCCCTCCTCTTCAAGTCAAACGGGTCAACGGGGGCCCGACATTATGTTAATTAAATTAATATTTTTATTTAAATGTTTTAATAATAATATTTATTATTATTATTTAAATATTTTATTTAAATATTATTTTAATTAATTGAGAAGACTAGGTCATCAGGCAATTAATGACCCATGATGGAACCTTCTCAGGTAGTTCAACTAACTATAATAAATACATCATGGACCTTCAATTTAAGAATGTAATTATGACATTTCCTCTTCTTTCTCACATATTCTTCTATAAATGTAAGTTGGAAGCTCATTTCAAAGGGTTCCAACATTTCAGACAAGTTGGATAGTTAGATATCTCAGGCGAGTGTATACTTTTCAAGAATCCTCTCTCTTCTGCAAGTTGTCCTTGTGTGTTGAGAGAACTTTCAAGCCTCCTCTTCAAGACTGTAATGGCAACTATTGCCTCTTCTGAATGTATGATGCATTTTGCATGTTATTGAAGCAATAAAAGTGTGTGTTTTGTGACTAATCTCGGTCCTTTCATCCTTTTATGCTTCTTTGTGCCTTTCTCGTACTTGCAGGTACACTGTGCAAGTTTAAGTTTCTATTGTAGGTTCTTGGAGTTCTGTGCTTATCGAGTGGTGGAGTATTGCATGTAGTTGAGTTGTGGTGTCTGTTCACCCTTCTTGAGTTCATCCTTCTTCACTGGGAAACTAGTATATTTCTCGGTCTGATAAAGTTTAACAAAGGGAATGCGTGTCTCTTAGTTTGTGGTATCATGTACCCTCTCTAAGTTGCAGTAGGTGAAGTTGACCTATGGTGCACACACCCTCTTCAAATTAACCCTTCCTGATTCTGGAAACACCCTTTATTTGGTGCATCACCATCCCTAGTATAGTTTCATTTCTATAAATATCTTTCCCTAAAACCCCATGAAGATGTTAGCATAGGACTAGATAATAATTTTTGTTACACTAGGAGTAGTACAGCACTTAGTTTAGGAAGAGGAAGCCGGCCTTCTCCGGAGGTTCACCTCGAGCCAAAGTCCCATAGCTTGAGAGGTGATCCCATGTGTCCCAATCACACCAAATGTCCTATTCACATCCTGGCCATTCGGAGGGTGCAAGATTTGGAGACAACATGTTCTCATATAATTCAGGACATTCTTCAAAAGTATGTTTCTTTCCAAACCATGAGAAAACCACATTATGAGGGTAATCACATTGATAATGATCATGAGATCCACAAGTGTAACCAGTTACAAAAGGAAATCCTCCTCTACCACCATTGCAACTTCGACCTCTATATTCTCAACAAAATCCTTTACTCCTATTATCCCCATTAGTGTTCCCTTCATTATGTTTTCCCTCCTATTCCTTAGACCCACTTGGGACACACTAGCACTGGTGCACACTAGTATTAATGGATTCATGAATATGATCAATCATTTTGTAATCAATGGTGTCATGAGTATGGGTTTTGCAAATATTACAATACATAGACATATTATACCAAATCACATGTTGTAAGAGGGGGCATCTAATCATGTCATGATCCAAATGAAAAATCTCAAAATCCAACAAAGATGGCATATACCAACTTGTGAGGGAAATTTTCCTAAGTATGTTCTTCAACCTCACAATCTATACACCATATTCTACTACGTGTCTTAGGAGTTGAGTTAGTAGAGATATGTTCCAAATGCTTTTCCATGGATGCGATCTGTGCTTCCAAAATTGGTCTTACTCTAGTATCAACACTCCCAATCACCTCTGCGCATGTATAGTTTCTTCAAAATCCTCGTGTGTATCTACAAAAGTCTTATTAGATAGTACCCTTATGAAGGGATTTAACAATAAACTAAAAACCACTATGAATGCTTTGGCTAAGATGAATGTCATAAGATAACTTGGATAAAAAAAAATTAAAACATGTGTCATATTCCCGCACTCTCTCAAATAATCCTTGCTTATGGTCATTAAGTGTGTTGATACTCTTCATCTCAAATTATAGAATATGGAACTTAGCTACAATCAAATAAAAGAGCATCATAATCTATGATATTCGATGCGGATCTTACTTTCTATACCATCTATGTGCATGCCCTTAAAGATTAGTAAAAACTGACTTGCCTTTCTATCTATGGTTTTTATTATTTTAGTGTGACATAGTAGCTCACACTTGTGAACATACTGCTACATATTCAATACACCTATATTATGGAAATTGAAGAGACATCTTGTTGTAAACTTGATGTGGTTGAAGAGGGTGTTGATCTTTCCCATCAGATCTAGAACTAGATCCCCCACAAATATTTCCTCCACCTCTAGAACTACCTGATCCGCTTGTTCCCAATGCTCCTAATTTTTTTGACCCTTCTGCAAGTGGGTATTGGACCGAGTGGACGTACTTCCTTAAGTCCCAACCAGTAGTGCTAAACTAAAATCCCATAGTATGCGTAGTTGTAGTACTTCTAGATGTATTCCCAATGTTATGCGCACCCACACTCTATCCTGGTAATGTTCCTAAAAATATTCCCTCACTCGGACCCCAAACAAATATGTCTTTGGTGTTTCTATAGGCATATGTTATTTCTGAAGTAATTTTGTATTTTAAATAAAAGGATATCTACCCAATGCTACTAGATTACCTACACTTGGTTGTTTCTCAATGACTATTTTTGATTAGGAAGACCAAACACAAGGGCTAGGTAACTGTGGGATCGGATGTGCACCGTAGTCCTCAATATTTCCACGTCTAATGTGCTCTCATCATAAGGTTAGGGGTATTCTCTATTGAGCTTTCCTAAGTTTGGGATATCTTGATGCTCTAACTCCACGTCTTCCACGTGAGCTTCAAATTCTTCATGAGCCATCATCCTCTACAACTACATAGAATCCTTAATAGCACACTTCTTCACCAATTACCGCTCCCACACTTAACTATACTTGATCCACATTTCCTCTTTCTTCCTTTATTCCACCAGGTTTTCAATATTTCACCACACTGCTCCTACGCATGCGTGCAATGGTGAGTTTAGCTAGCCATAAGTAGATTCTTTAAATTTAGTAGCACCATCAACATGTTAATTATGAAAGGAATATCACATAAGTAAGATCATCTAGGATCATGTAATAATTCAAACTCAAGAATCTTCCATAAAATAATATGTAGATATGGCATATTCTAAAGTATAACTACGCAATACACCAGCCCACTAATGATCTACAAAACATGTCCACACATAATTTGCATCAAAACGATTATAGTAATATTGTTGCATGTAAACCCTTAGTTTATATCCCCATCCTTTCTTTGATGTGTATGTTGATAAGCACTCGTATAATTCTATTAAAAAAGTATGAAAAACATATCATAAAGGTCATGATACAAATGTTCTTCCACCCACTTACGTGCATTGAAATCGGGTATATTACCATATATTTGTGTAAAATGATCCTGTCCCATAATCAACCCATATTTTAATGCTCTTTATAGTCAATTGATATGCCATTTTGCATGTAACATCTTGATAGACAGTTTGAAAAGAGGTCCCGACAATGGAACAAAAACTTAGTCTTTTATTTCCACTCAATTTCCTAGGCACACACGCACTTCTTCATCTAGATAGATCTCGAACACTCACCCGAAGTGTGCAAAGATACCAAGTCCCTCCTTTGTGAATTTTTTTCAAGATGTTAACATGCATGTTCATATTAACCATTATCAACCATATATTCAAATGTAGTTAATTACGATATCACAAGGAAAACACATGTAACAAGGGAACATGAAACACCGGATAAGTATTAAGATCATATTCACCATAAAATTACCATACTTAGATACATAAATTACTATCATCCATCCATAATGATCCATTAATACTCAAAATATTACATAACAAAAGTTGAATACATAATAATAATCACCAGAGAGTCATACATGCTAGAACATCGAGCAACATAACTCTATTACAATACGGATCGATACATGGTCCTCAAAACTATGCAGATCAAATAATGTGTATATATATAGGGGTGGGGACTTACCCTTCACCACCTATGCATCTCAAAATAGAATACATGCTTAAAATAGGAATTCAACAACAATTTCATGTTTTTACAGAAGGATTATAAAATATTAATATATAAATAATCTCTAATTTAATCCTATTATTAGCGTGATTCATGCATGAAATTTTATTTTTCACTTTTCTCCAAAAATAGATCTTTCTTAGCAGTGAATTATTCTTCTTTTATCTATACTTGGTCCATACTCCAACCGCTTTTCCTATTTTTAGCTAGTTTCCATGCAAAACCGACTAAGTCCTGAAACTAATCTTCCTATGTGCACCGTTCCTCAATTGACATATACACATGCATATGTGCCCCTTTGCATGCCCTCTCAATACTTAGAAACTTTTTTGAACCCAACACTAGCATTTCAGCCATCAAAAACTACTCGATAAAAAGGGGAAAATGTAGACACAGGGTTTTTGTCACCCACAAACTTCCTCCTATACACACATTATTCAATCTAAACTTATCATTACAAACATTTTCCTAAATTCACATCCCTCCATCCTAGAAAATAAACTTTTCACTCCTTATAAATTAGTATTTGTCAGGATTTATAAGGAATGAGTAATAGACTAATTATAAATCCATAATATAAGTTGCCAAAGATTATATATTATGATGTATAGAATACAAAATGTAATAACAAGAGCTAAAGCAAATAAAAATTAAAAGAGATAGAAGACACCATATTTAAGTGGGGAAACCCAAAGGAAAAAACCCCACTATAATAAATCATTTTTCAGTATTAAGAATCTCGAATACAAATTTTACCCAACACTTCCACTTCTCCTTGATCTCACAAAATGATTGCAAAGCTATGTCTCACACTCATTCAATACAATACTCATCCAAGATCATTCCCAATCTAACATCTTTATCTAGATTTCAGATTGGTACTAATCTATTCGTTTCTCATAGCCAATCCTAAGAGGGATCACCCTAATCAATAGGGTGGGTGAATCAGTCGATCCGCTTCACTCTTAAATGTGGAAGATCTTCATAATAAAGTTTAATAGACAAAATTTATTATATATTAAGGTGTACTAAAGTGGTAGATATCCCACTTGGCATTATCACCCCAACACTATTTACCCATCCAAATTACTTTCACCCTTTGAATCCACCTAACCATCTCTAAAACATTTCTAACCCATTTTATCTCAATTTCCTAACCTCCCAAAATCATGTAACCTCCTTACAATCATTTTCCATAATCAAATTACCCAAAAATCCCATTTTGGAAGTGGTTCTAATAGATTTCTAAATATTTTCCCAAAATTTCTGGATCATTGACGATCCTAACAAATCACCAACGCTTATAAATACCGCCACTCCTGTTAGGGGATTTTCAGAAATATTTTGTGAAATCTTTCACTCTTGTTTCCTCTAAGAAGAAAATACCTGTCACTCTATAAATATTCAACACAAATAACAACATCCAAAACATTGAAAATCTCTCCAAGAAGCTTAGCATATCAACTTTGTAGCTTGATCCTCAATATTCTTCAAGAAGACCAATAATAAACCATATTAACTTCAACTCAACATTTGTTGGAATTTCATGCCCATTTACTTTATCATTGTCTCTACAACATTAAAACTCTTCCAAATCAGTAAATTTGATATATTTCTCCATTAAACTATCATTTTTAGAAATATCAACTCTTTTCACAATAATCACCAATGATTATTTGAATCACCCGCGATTCCCTAGAATCACCCACAATTATATCTAATCTCCTGTGATTTATTTGATTCTCCTGTGATCCCTATTTTTCAATTTTATTTTCAATTAATCATAATCTTATATTAATTTTTATTAATATTTCTAGATTTAACTTATCTTCTCAGAGCATGGATCTTCTTTAGATGACAGCTCCAAGCCAGGTCACATCCTATTACGAGCATCTACGACCTTCTAATTGTTAAAAACCTTATTTTGAGAACAATTTGACATCCTACACAAGCTCACATTGTGTCCATCTAATTAAAAACTGACATTGATGACATCAAATATTAGTTTTAGTTCCCCCATGAGATCCAACAAGAAAGAGAGGAATTTTTGTACAACTACTTCAAATCCATTTAGATTTCTTTCACTTTAACTTGGGCTAAAATCAAAGCTACACAAGGATTACCCTTTGACCTTGAGTTATAGAACTTAATTTCATCATTTATCAATTTTTGTCAATATATATCATTTTTTCAAATTCACTTAATTGTTTGAAAACAAACCGAATCCTCGAAGGAAGTCACTTTGGATTCCTATAATCGTCCTTACCAAGAAATGTGTCTATCCATCCTATTTAATATTTTTTGTCTATCTATCTTTAATATGAAATTATTTTGATTCAACAAAAGGAGGAGTGCTTTATCCATTCAGTATCAACATCAATCAACGTGGGTATTGGTAAACCCTACTGTCTTCTAAGGTTAGTTTGTTTTTGTTATTCCATTTTATTAATTTAGAATAGGAAAGAAAATCCTCTCTCGTATATTCTCGCACATCTAGTGGGACACATTCCCTTTCATTTTCATTAAAATTTAATTTATATTCATTTTTATGTCTATGCTCTGTAATCCTTAATGATCTAGTCAAATTTCAAGTGATTTTAGTGAATATCTCATGGTTCTCATAAATCTCGACAATATCAGAGATTTATTTAGATTACTAAGTCAATTAGCATTTAATATTTATTTTCTTTTATGTTCTCTCTTTTCATCTAACCCTTGCGGGTTCTTGTCTTGGGAGTTCCTATTTGCTTCGTTGTAGCTGCTCTAAAAATTTTAAAAATTAAAATGTAGACAACAAAATTGGGTCACACTCCCATTGACCCCATTGAATAACCAACTCAAACATATTTACCTAACCATGGACCCTTCCACCCCACATTAATATTAATTTAATTTAATTAATAAAATTAATACCCATCCTCACAATATTCATTACTTAATTATTTTAATCAAGTTGATTTCCACATCACCCCGCCACCTCATCTAACCACCTCACCCTAGACCTATTCTTGGCATGTTTCCATAAATAACTAATACTTGGTCCCACTTACCTTAATCAGCTAAGATTTAGTTCAACCCTAAAAATTAATGCCTATTATCCCTCTAACCACATTCCCACTCATGAAAAAGGCAACTTCCACTTTGATCCAGGAGAATAGACAAATCTAGAAGAAATGATTTCCAAGATCTGTTATTTTTAGTAAACCTAGGGAATCCCACCTTAACCAACGTTGGTCATCCCTAAACTGATGTCGGTCAACTAGGGACCATCGTCGGTTACCATTTATTCACCATAGAAATATTGTTTTTGGGTTGGCACATTCTAGAGATCAAGGGGATGAGAATAGAGATGCATGCAAGTAGAACTATAGTCTTTTCATGCACCCATACATCCATAGCCAACACTAGGACATATCCAAAGGTATTACACTCATGGAAGTATTCTAGGAAGCACTACTGTGGCACCAAACACCATCCTTATGATCAAATTCCATCACCACTCAGCCATCAAACCTTTATCACAAGTACATAAACCTTTTACGAGCATAGTCCATTTCAGTATAATAACTTTTGTTACTTCTGTTATGAGTTTATACTTTGCATGTCCATTTCCCATCTCCTACCAACTTGCAGATTCAGCCATTTCTCTACCCACACCACCAAATCATCCATTCTCACTTGATACCTACCTCTGAGTATACCTGATACTTTCACAGACCTCCCCATCCACCCTTCAATCTATTTTTAAATCTAGTTCAATACCCACAATCATATCTTATTAAGTTCCTTTATACCTGACTGTAATAATGCTCGGTTACCCATGACCATCTTCGGTCTCTCCTAAACCATCACCGGTTATACTAGACTCGACATCGGTCTTTGTGTTTTACACCTTTTCGAATAAAAATCCAACCTACCTTCCACCAAGTGACCCAAACAACCTGCAACCCACCCTAACCAGCTACAACACACACGACAACTACCTACCCTTCGGATCCGACTATAGCCTAGCCTATTATGTTATATTTACTTGTTGTGCTTAAATGAAATACCTAAATCATATCAACTACAATATGAATTTGTTTATTTCTCACATTAAGTTTATTTTAAATATTGTATTGATAGTCGTCTAGGAGTATCACACTTCTTGGATCTAGATCACGCTAGGAAGTCCACTATCATATATTATTTAACTCTTATTTTTGGTCTTGTTTTCTATTTCGTAGTTCCTCCAAGCCAAAAGGAAGCTCTCACAGTCATCATCAAATTGAAATTCAGAATGCGTGTAACAACCATTCTACCAACCAAAATAAATAGGTATTCCTCCTTGGAACTTACCCTTATCTGTTTCATCTCAATAACGTAAAGAAAATGGTGAAACATTTTGGCACGCCTAGTGAGACCCATTAGAGGTTCTATTGCATTTTCCTCATTCCTAGGTGAAAGTTTTTTGTTTCCTTTTAAAAGGCTTACACATTAATCTTATTCTCTGTAATCCTCTCTTCTTTCTAATTTCTCTAAGAGAAACATTCCTCTTGGTGCATTTAAAAGGAATCATTCTTATTTCTTGCTTTCTACATCTAGTGAAATAACATACCCTCTCCTATTCATCATTTGCTTCATCAAACGTAATTCTTTGATTTGGGATTAAAATTGGTTGCATTACATTCTAATTTTTTGAATTTAGCTCACATTAAAATGAGGGAACCTATATGCTATAATTCATGCCTAGTTGATGGTTTACACAAAGAATTATAGAAAGCACATTCTCTCTCTCTGTCTTACCAAGCTACACAAAATTGAAATATACACATCTTTCTTAAACAACATCTTACCCGGGAATGATTGTCAAGGTGATCCCATGAACAGAGGATTGACAGTACTCCCCAACTCATTACTTCTATCAATTCATTATCTTAGAGGACATACCGCCCCCACCATAACATAACCTGAAACCTCTCCTTTTAGATATCCTTCTTCGTAGGAAGCCTTCCTCACCAAAAACTCTACTCTAAATTCATGAGTCAATATTTTAAATAGCATAAAATCAACACATTAAAAATAACTTATTAAGTACGTTTTCTTAGCATTTAATTGACGTGTGTTTTGAGGTGCGAGGACACGTTTCTCCATTTTTCCATTATTTTTCCTTACACACTCCACAATCACAACCGTAGTATTCTCGACTTCTTTCCGAGTGTATCAACACTTCATCAGTATCATCTCCAAACCTCTCGTGTTGATTACTTATCTGACTTAAATTCAAAATTATCCATTTTTGTACATTTTTCCAATTTTACAAGAATCGCATCAATTTATCCATCGGTGTCGGTTCCCCTGACCGCATCGGTTTTTTCTTAATCGGCATCGTTTCGTTCTTTTGGGTTAAATTTCCTAAAGAACACTTATTTCATTTTCTTTCTGTCAAAGTTCTTGTGAGTCTCTGTACTCTCTATTCTTTGATAAATAATCATCATACAACTTGTTCATCCGATCACACCATCCTTTGCCTCATTTGGTAGAATTGTTTCTATCTCACAAGAATCGACATCGGTTACCACCGAACAAATATTACTCATAATTAACCATTGTCAGTTACCCTGTGTTGAATCTCAACTAGTAAATTTCCCAAATCACCTATAAAAACCTATTTACTTCATTCCCACTACTCTCTATGTCATCTGCAGGATACAACATCACCTGATATACATTCATTCACATGGTGTTGACTCACAATCAAGCTAACACTCTTATATTTCACGTAATTCGGCAACCACTCCTACCTAGTCCTTCACCACCTTCTATCCTATCACCCATGGATCCAACCCTACCTACCACCATTACTATAGGTAGAGAGGAATTCACCCAAATCCTTAATTAGAAACTTGTGGTCTTATGTTTCTACCTTTCCCACTCCTCCACCTAGGACTCCAGTGTCAGTTGATATATGGCATGTATGTGATCATATCTCCTTCTATTATTCCCACTTCGCATCAGCCCCTACTAATGCGGCATTACCTTCACCTACTTTACCCTCAGTAGTTTCACAACTAGGCCCCATACCCACTAGGACTATTGCATCAACAATATCAGTCACACCCATAGTATCCATTGTCCCCTCATCAACCACCTAGACCATAACCTCATCTGCGCCCCTATTGATCACGGATACCAATTGCAAAAAAGCTGCCAATGGTGTTGGTGACCCCTAATCCATTCCAAAATATCATCCTCTCCATCCCACAATATCTTCCCCTAATCACTACTAGAGTCACTCTAACCATAACACCTACATACACATACTATAAAAAAACCCCATCTTGTCTGCATTACCCATTCGGATATATGCCCTCTATGCCGGTCCCTTATTCTCAACCTCCCTATTTGACATCACCATACGGTGGAATTCCACCCACATCACATGTTCAATATCGGTGCCCTTACGCCATAGGAGGTGCCCTTCCATCACAACCTACCAATTACCTCATCAAATGGATGATGGAAAGAATGCGGACACTAGAAACATCGCTTTTGGTGACTGACACAATTTTCTCACCTATGATGTAATCTGTAATGAGCCCATTCATCCATCCATACCTATTCACCCATACCTGTATGTTGGGAATTACCAAAATTCAACCGTTTTAATAGTAAAGAAGACCCAAAAAGCATTTGCATTCTTTCAAACATGGGTGTTACCTAATCACCCATGAAGATGCTTTACTCCTACGAACCTTCCCGATGTCCCTACCAAGACCTGCATTGAATAGTAAAGTGGGTTACCTAGACACTCCATCTACTCATTTAATCAAGTATCCCAAGTTTTTTTAGGTCACTTCTCAATCAACATTATTAAGAAAGTCACCACGACTCGATCTTTATTCCATGAGGCAAGATGACAATAATTCTATTATCGACTTTATAGCTCATTTGGCATTGGCGCAGCCAAATTAACCAACTCACATTTCAATTAACTCATACTAAAATCATAGAGTTGTTTACTCGGCTTGCGCTAGACACATTTCACCAACCCCTTGGTGAAAAACCTTTCACACTTTTGATGAGGCACGTACCATGGCATGGAAATTGGAAATTCGTGCTATCGAAGAGAAGAAGATTCATCTACGTAATAAGAACATCAAGTTCAAATCAAATGATGCTTCTTCATCTTCAAAACCCCATAAATCCTATTCAAAACCCAAAGGATCATCCAATGCCATAGGTCTCAAGGCTAGAACCTTTCACCCATCAAACCAATCCAAGCCTTCTTCTAATCTATCTCCTGTCTAAGATTTCCAATTCGATGAGAAAAATGAAAGTAAACTCCAATAGGATAACCTTATTCTTCTATTTTGGAAAAGCTTATTAAGGCTGATTCCATTACCCTTCCACATATAAACCACACACTGGTTTTGACCCTGATCACCCCATGCCCACATGTTATATATAACATGACTTTTTAAACTATAATCATGTCAAAGGTCATAGCAACGATAACTACATCACCTTCAATAATATCATCCAAGAAATGTTAGACAATGGAGATATATTCTTGGATAACCCAAATGCACCTACTAACCAAAACCTACATATCTTCAAGAAGCCATTCCCTAATCATGCCCCATCTTCCAACTAGACTAGTGACACTTCAAACAATGATAGCAATATTCATGAGGTTCACACTATTTTCAATGACATACCTATTTCTTCCAAATTTCCTTATGTTCCTTCTATAGAAAAAATATTAGCTTGAGATCCCCTACCCGCACCGGAACCTATTTCATCTACTCCTCCACTCCAAGAGGAACCCCTTTCATTTTCTCTTTCACTCATGGAATAAAGTATAATTATCCTACCTCCTTTGACCCATCAATTTTTTTTTTTATCAATTGTCGTGGCATCTCTCCTACTCATAGGAGATATATGTCCATAACCTACACCATCACAAGGAGTGTTAACCTCATCTAGTCCATCCTATCCTCTACCCATAGAGGATCCTCGTAGGAATACCATTTCTGTATATGACCATTCACGATTAGACCTTCAAGATCCCGTTGATCTCGCTTTCAGCTCTCTTACCCACAGTCCGAGGCTAGCCATTTCCCTTTATCTCAAACACATTTTATGGGGATTACTACTCGATCCACATCGGCCCCATTTATGGAAATACCATTTTCATGCCTAGCCGATCACTTGTACTATGTTGATAGAGCCTTACTTTAGGGATGCATTCTACTCCCTATTTCAACCCAAATGCGGTTATCACTCACCGACACCTCCACTATCTATCCAAAAGTGTTTCGAGTGACCAAACCAGACACAACCATGACTATTACAACACCCTCCATATCACTAACTATATCCCAACACACACCTCTCGTGCATAAACCAATGCATGCCTATAGTTAAACACCTACCCACACATATATCACCTCCCTTACTTAAAACCATCACCACCTTAGGGTCATGCCGACATCAAAACTTACTTACCCACCCATCGATTAGATTTATCCACATCTTTTCAAACCAACACTAAATTTATTCTCGATCCTAAAAAGAAGACCCACCCTCCTAGGCCTCATACACCAATCTCTCCTACCACACCATTATCACCTTCACCCCTATTGTCTATCCTAGGATGTCACCCCTCGACACCGGCCAAACAACCTTCTTCAACCAAGAAACTAAGAATGCAGCCACCCACCTCCACATCATGAACATCTAATATACCCAAGCCACCCACACAACCTCCGCTGTCACCCGTAACATTCTTACCACCCATACCACTACTACCGTCCATAAATTCTTCACTACCCATGACACTTTCTTCTCTTCCACTCACACCTTCTACCCAACCTCTACCAAACACCTCCACCATAACTTGGTTACCCCCAGGGGTAATCCGTCCTCTTCCACCATCTACTTTCCCCTCTACATCTCATACACCCGTATCACCTTTGCCCAAAAAGGTGCAAACTAAAGCTATAAATCTGCTACCCTCCCATAAAGTAGTCAAACCAACCAAACCTTCCATCATGAGCTCTTCTACCATGCCTACTATTGGTCGTCAAAAGGACTTCAAGAAGAACAACGGTGGGACAAGAAGTCCCTCCTCTTTAATGGGAGAGGTTCCTTATTCAAAACAAACCTATTTACACATATACAAAGCATGGTTTTACCGAGAACTTGGATATTATGAAAGTGTTTTCTAAAAGGATCATCAATCACAAAAGGACTCGAGGAATGAAAATGTGAGAACGAATGCAAAGGCACCATTCATAATTATAGATGACAAAGTAATTCCTTATGCATGCGAGGGTACAACGAATTAGAATAAGATCATTTGTACCACATTAATAAGATGGAATTTGAAAAGACACAAAGTTCTCAAATAACATATGCAAGAATACAAAGCTTCTCAAAGATAACACGTATAAATGATCTAATAAAATTAAACGAATAGCTTGAGAATAAAGGAAACCGGATAGACAAAGAAAGAAAAATCCTTCGTATTGATTTCTTTATGATTTATTTATACTTTCATAAATAAGCCAAGTTCTTCCTTCTCGCAAAATGGTGAGGAGAGGCCACTATGTAGTTTACAAATTAGTTACTCTCGGTAACTACTTCTTTTAACTAATGTTTAGTTAAAGGGCTGCAAATCGCAATACCCCAACTAATTAAAACAAATTTGAGAGGAAAAGGGGGAAGAGAAGAGAAGAAATAGGACAAGAAGATAGGTGCTCATGACTGGGAGGGACCCACCGACTTTAAGATCCGCTATCTGAATCTCTTCAATGCCTCTGCTATGTCTCTACCACGTGGGACTGATGTGTTGGCAGTAGACTGAGTCCAAAATCTGAGGCACTTCTCCATTTCTTTGTCGAATTCGACATGAGTATGATAATCCTTGTTCGCTTCCTCTATAGCCGATTGAAGAGAGCAGATCTCCTTCATCTTTTCCTTGGAAATGGAACTCTCCTTAAATAGATCACCTTTGACAAAAGCTCTGAATTGAGCTTTGATTTCTTGTAAGGAGAGAGGCACACCGGAAGTCTCATCATGAAGATGGCAATGTATATCTTTGAAGGCAGATATAACTAGTGTTTTGAAGGCCTCACCCTTCTGCCAGCTATTCCTTAATTCTCCCAAAGCCTCCTCCAGGACCTTGATCTTCCATTCCATGTCAGTAGACCCAGGACTTTGACAAATTATCCTTTGTATCTTCAAAGACCTTGCTTGCCAATAAAATGTTTTCATCTGTTTGTCCCATTAGACGGAGGTCTACTATGCAACTGCCCCAAAGTTTAAGTTCTTTATCAATGCTCCCAATAGTGGAGGAGAGCTTCTGTTGCAAATTACTCACCTTCCCATGGAGTTTGAAGGCTTCATCAATGAAGTTTAATCCTGCAACCAGCATATCATCCACCATGGCCTCCATAGCCCTTCCATATATAGAATACTTGTGCATGTCTTTGATACTCTGCACTTCATCCTGGCTCAGAATTACAGGTGGTGGAAGAGTAGTCAATGGGGTAGGATCCAAAACTTTATCCTTGGATAGCAGGGACTTGATGAAACTCGTAAGAATCTGGGCTTGTTCTTCCAACTGTTCAATGGTTTTTGCCCTCTCTCTACCCTCCCAATGACTCTGGTGACTGTTTCCTGAAGATTGTGGATCTCACCTTCAGGGGTGGACTCTCCCATGGAAATTCTTGAGAGTTCAAGGTCGGATGCCTACAAATCCTTCTCAGGTTTGTCTACCTTAGGCTTGGCTATCTCCAGGAATTGCTGGCCCTTAGCATCAGACACTATCCTGGAGGTATTTCTGGCTTTTTTGACGCGAGAAGGAGGAATAGTGCCTAACAAATCTGCCACAGCATCAAAATTTGGTCCTGACATCTGGGGGAAGAATTTCTCTTCCTACTGTCGACAAGAGGCTGCACCCGTGCGAAAGAGGAGGAGGAAGAAGTAGGTGGGGCAAGAGGACCAAGAGACAGAGAAATCATGGCACCCAAGGTTTGTACTATTGTTTCCTTGAGTTTAGATATGAGTGGAGCTCTTGAGGCTCCCGGGTGTAGAGGAATCAACAGTGCTTGGAAGTTCAGTGCTCTGGACTTCTTTATCCTTATCCATTAGGGCTTCAGGGGTGCTTGCAGGAGCTGGAACTTCACTCTCTTCACTTTCACTGAGAAAAATAATGTTCTCTGGTCCCGAAGGCAATTCTGCATGCTTCCTCAGGGGGTCTTCTTCCACAGCTCCTTCTTAACTTCTTTGACTTTCTTCTGATACACCTGGGTGGATGAGGAAGGAGTAGAGACTGCAGGTCCTTGAGTTGATGAGGTAGGAGGGGTTTGCACAGGTGCTTCTGATCTAGGTGTCGATGCTTCCCTCCTTGGTGTTGAAGCATCCTTGGAGGAGGATTCCCCTGAGTGCCTCCTAAGCTCACAAACTTTCCTATCAAACCAGATCTTGGTCCTGACTAAGACCGGAGCTAGGATTTCAACCAAATCATCCTTCTCCTTTTTGAACCAATCCAAGTCCTCCAAGGGAGTGTGTTTGACCACATTGTCATACTCATATGAGTACAGGTCAGAATTATCATCTTGAAGCCCTTCAGGAACTTGGTACAAATTGAGTTCCTGAATCAATTGTAGAGAAAACCTGTCGTAATGCCTCCTTCTTGCTTCAAAATCATCAGCACAGTCAGCCCAATAGTCCTCTGTGTCTACCCTATGATGATAGGTGATCTTGATGTTCTGCTCAATAAACTTCTTCAAGTCAAAACAAGTTCTTGGCTTGAAGAAATGGACAGTAATGGGAGCTAGGGCTCTTTCTATATTTTGTGCATCCAGGGCTGTTTTGCAGGTGTAGTTTCCCAAAGAGATGGGGAAATGCAAGCCAATAATTTTCTTATCCCTGCAGGTTCTATGCAATTTGTCCAATTGCCTGCACACTTCTATCAAGGCCATTTTGTCATTGCAGAACATAGGAAGCTTGAGGGGAGTGCTTTCATAGCCAGCAAGCCTGATATAGGAATTTTTTTAATTGAATAAAGTAGGCACCGTAGTGCGATATCAGATTCATAGCTTCATCAGAAAATCTCCTTGCGGTGTCGCTCTCTAGTAGCCTGACAATGTACATGGTGAAAGCATCATTCACCCTTCGGAAATTGCGATTGCTGGTTTCCAGGGTGAACTGCGGGCAGTAGGCATACACGGGGTCATCCTTGTGAGCATCGATGTATGAGAAACCAAACCATTTCTCGGTCTTGCCCCGAGTATACATCAGGTATGAATTCATATAAAATTTCTTAGTTTGCTGCACATTTAACAGTTGCTCTGCTAGGTTTATACTAATGATCTCTACCCAGTTGATATTCTGAGTCCCTTCACACACCATGTTGATAAGTGGGCACATCCAAAACGGAACTCATTGGTAGAGGGTAAACCCATGACCCAAGCTAGTAGGATTATAAAATATGACAATTCTTCATTGAAATTCACACGGAAAAGAGTCTTGGACAGACGAGATGCCCCCTTCCTAGGGTTTTTCAGCCAGGACTTCACCACCCGCACCTTATAGTTCTCACTGTCTTGATCGAAAAGGGCCTGTGCTTGATTTTGAGAGATTACCACGGAATTTTCCATCTCAGGAATCCTTAGGGCAGTGCTAATGGTGGTGGCATATAACTTGTCAATGAGTTCTCCATGCACATTCGTTAGTTTGCTTGAGTCGACTTAAATGAGCTCCGCAAGGCAAGTCAGTATCTCGCACATTATCTTTGAAATTGGGAAGCCACCGGTGAACACCAAGCCACTTTCATGAATCATCTGTGCCATAGTCAAGGGTTTGAATATGTCATCCTTGCCCAGAAATCCCCAAAATCAAGGTGGCGAACTTCACTGTCCCCGATATCGGGAACGACAGACTCGAGTGGTGAAACTTGTTCCTGCCCCTAGAATTTAATCTTCATGTTGATAGTAACTTGGAGAGCAGAGCTGCAGGTTGGACTTGGGATGGATATGCACGCAGAAATTTTTGTTGCAAGGGTTTAAGCAATAGATAGCATGAAAGTAGTGTGCAAAAATGCATAGGGGGCAGTTCATTATATAGCCGTTTAGGAGAGAGAAAGACAATAAATGCGCATTAAATACACATCTACCAAATTGAAAAGTAAGATATTTGGGTAGAGCGGGAAAAATTAGCATGAATGGCACTTGGTTCATTTGGGACATGAGGGACGCGAAAGCGTGAAGTACGCGCTTCGGCTTATGCGGGGAAAAGATGCAAAAATTTTTTTGGGACATGCGAGACGAAAGTACGCGGAGTACGCAACTCGGCCGAATCGGACGAAAAGGGAACAACGGGTCTGGGTGAACTTGGGACATTTGGGACAAAAAGTTCCGATGGGCCCGAAAAGAACGGACTTCGGGTAAACCGGTCGATCAGGGAACAGAGAGCCCGAATGAACTTGGGACACGCAGGACAAAAATGTCCAACAGCCCGAAAAACACACAAAATGACCCAAAAAACGTAGATTTTCCCAATTTCCTGACTTTTCACATCACCAGGACAACAGAAAAGACACTTAACCTCAAAATTTTAATTTTCAACTTCTTAAAAGCAGGGGAATTTTGAGTGGACAACAGTTGGCTCCTTCTAGGGTTGACTTGGCATAAATTCAAAGAATGAGACAAGGCAAGAATTTAGACAAACTCAGGAAGGCAGACTCAGACCTTACCCATTTGGCCATGGAGTCAAAATCAAACCAATACAGAAGACAACACCACAAACAACACACAAAAACAAGGGAAGGAAAGTAGAACACACACTATACGGAATATACAAAGGACTTCCTAATCACCTAAGACTTAAATAGTTTCATGTATTGCGCACTATAAGGAAGTGGGAGAGAAGAACCATCCATATAATCAAGGTAAAAATAATTCTTACTAGTAAAGTGCCTGATCTTGAAAGGTCCAAGCCAAAGGGAATCAAACTTGCCATGGCTGCCATGAGGTTCATGCCTTTTATCCCACAACAAAACAGTGTCTCCAACTTGGAAATCCCTGAGCCTAGATTTCTTATCAAACAAGACCTTTACTTTCTGTTGGTGAGCAGATATCCTATCAGCAACTTCCAATCTGTCCTCATTCAATTTGTAGAGGTACATGATCCTCTTATCCAAAGAATCGTTGAAACTGGTATCTTCAATGGCCTTCATTAGATGCAAGGCTGGTAGCTCCACTGTTACTGGAAATTGAGATTCTACTCCATATACTACCTGAAAAGGAGACATTCCAATGGCTCTCTTAGGTGTGATCCTATCTGCCCAAAGGGCATCATAGAGTTTCTTATGCCAGTTCCTTTGGGACTCATTGACTAATTTCCTTATTATAAAGCAACTCCGATTTTTATTTGTTGATTCTCGCTTGTCGATTTCCCGAGGATAGTAATGAGGAGTGAGCCAAGGAGATGCCATATCCATAACAAAAATCCATCATCTCGGTTGAAGAAAAGTTTGAAGCATTATCTGTCACAATCTTGTTTGGCACACCATACCTTACCAAGATGTTTTCTTTGATAAAACTGCATACTACTTCTGAAGTAGTACTCTTTACTGGAATGGCTTCTACCCATTTGGTGAAATAATATGTGGCGGTTAATACATGGGTATGACCAGCACTAGAAGAGGGATTAAGTGTTCCAATGAAATCCAAACCCCATTGTCGAAAAGGTTCTTCGATTACAACTGGTTTACGAGGCCAACTTAGGTCTACCCACAAAAGTTTGACAAGCCTCACATTTATCAACCCATTTTGATGCATCCCTGAACAAGGTAGGCTAGTAATATCCTCCACGAAGAATCTTGTGAGTAGTAACAGTTGATGAGTAGTGCCCTCCACATGCCTGATGATGAAAAGCTAAGAGTAGCTTCTGCCATGTTCCTTATCCACACATTTCAAAAACCTTCCATCTAACCCACACTTAAATAAGGCGTTTTCCACAACACATACTTGGGTTGACCTTAGTTTAACGGATCTCCTCTCTTTGGCAGTAAAATTAGAGGAGCATTCTCCATAGGTGAGAAATTGAGCAATATCAACATACCATTCATCGATTGAACCGAGAAATAAAACAAGAGGGAAGACCAACTTTATCCTCCAAAACTCATGTCTAGTTCCTTCAAATGACGAGTTCACACAGGTGCCTTTTCCACGGACAATTTTGGTCAGTTTGATGTCAATATAATATTCTTGAACCTTGGCCACCCAGTTCCCTCTCTTGGATCCAAATTCCTATTGTGTGAGAATTGACTTGATAGTTGTATCTACCAACACCATGGAGTGAGAGTTAAGAATGTAAAAACGAAACTCGCTGACACTTTAACCACTGCAAAAGCATGTTTTTCCATTATGGTTTATTTTAACTCATGATTTTTTAGAATGTAGCTCATAAATGCAATTAGGAGTTCGTGCTTATTAGAATCTTCCGAGTCAAAACAGCAGCCAAGGTGTTATCCGTGGCGTAGCAATAGATAATGAAATCTTTGCTGAAATATGGACATGCTAAAATAGGAGTTTTAGCAATGGCCCTCTTAATACCTTCAAAGGCTTCTTTCCCTTCAGGAGACCAACCAAACATTTGTTTTACTTTCATCATTTGGGAGATATTCAAAGTTATCTCTACAAAATCGGGGATGAACCTTCTCAGAAAGTTGATCTTACCAAAGAAAGAGTGCACTCCCTTCTTGCTAGTTAGAAGAGGAATTTTATGAATAGCTTGAACTCGATCAGGATCAATTCGTATACCATCCTTGGAGACAACGTGCCCCAATAATTTCCCCTCTGTGACACAAAAAATAGATTTCTTAGGATTTAAAGATATCCCATGTTCTCTACATTTTAGTAGAACTGTTTCTAGATGTTGGAAATGATCTGCCCTTGCTTTAGAAAATACAGTCAAGTCATCAAGGTATACGACGATACACTTCCCTTTCAGACTTCCAAAGGCTAAGTCCATAGCTCTCTGAAAAGTAGCACCAGCATTAATGAGCCCAAAAGGCATCCTTTTGTAAGCAAAGGTACCCCAAGGAGTAGTGAAAGCCGTTTTGTGTTGATCTGTGGTATTAACTTCTACCTGGTTATATCCTGAGAATCCATCAAGCATAGACAACATTTCGGATCCCGTTACTACTTGCAAGACCTGATCCATCATGGGTAAAGGATAGTTGTCCTTTAAAGAAGCTTGATTCAGATTCCTGAAGTCAACACAGATACGAATTTCACCATTTTTCTTTCTAACGGGTACAATATTGGCAATCCATGTTGAATGGTGAATAGGAAAAATGATTTTGGCTTTCAATAACTTCTGTATTTCCTGAAAAATGGTGTCAGCTATCTTAGGATTTTATTTCCTATGCTTCTGTTTAAAAGGCTTAATCCCAGGTTTGAGAGGGATAAAATGCTACATCTCCTTTGGTTGAAAGTCTTTTAAGTCTTCATAGGAATAAGCAAGGACATATTTATACTTTTTCAAAAGATTAATTACCTTCTTCTTTTCTTTTGGGGTGCAACATTTTCCAATGTTCACGAGTTTAGGATCGATGAGAACTCCCAATATTGATTTTGTCATATTCACCGATTGTTGGGGTCCAGTAGAAGCTCTAAAATTTACATACTTGTCGTGTTTGTCGAATGTTCTTCTAAACTCACCAATCCTTTTGGAATCTTGTTTCCTTTGAGTTTGATACATCCATCCCGATTCACTTCTTATTTGATAGCTTCTTCGTTAAAGGGCACACTTTCACGAGGAAAATTATTGCTTCCTTCAAAGTACAACTGTTCAAAATTATCCTTGAGTTCTAAGAAAGAAAGCAAGTGTTGATCGTCATTGAAAACTTGACAGTTACTTGTATTATCAGGTACACTGGGTCTATGGATCATCTCGATGGTGAACTTATCTTGAGAAAAGTCAGGATGAGGTATAAGCAGTGACGCTGAGACTGTTAGTGAATCAGCCTTGGTATTCTCTTCCCTAGGCATTTCTTTGATGGAGAAAGCGTCAAGAAATTCAATGGAGTCCCAAACCTGATTCATGTAATGTTTCAACCTTCTATTCTTTACCTGGAAGAGGTTTCTAACTTGTTTGATGACCAACTCTGCATCCCCACGAGCTAGAAGATTCTTCACACCTTGTTCTTTTGCCACCGAGTCCAAGAATGAGAGCTTCATACTCTGCTTTGTATTATTGGTATTTTCAAATTGTAATTTGAATGAAAAATTATGAATGCTTCCTTCAGTGATACCAATATGACACCAGCCCTGTAACCAGTGAAGAACAACTTCCATCAAACTCTAATATCCAAACATCATTAGGATCTTTAGGTGACACTTTGGGAGTTGGATTTCTTCTCGAGACATAATCATGTAGTTTCCGTGACCCATATTCTCATAGAGTATTTGTGCTTTGGGATCATCAGTTTTTTGTACAATATACTCAGACTGCTTCTTAGGCAACAGCTTCTTCATCTGCCCATTAACAGGTATGAGGGCATGTGACCAATCCATTTGAATTTCTCCACCCACATCCTTATAGAAATTTCGCTTAGCAAAGAAAGCATCCCGTATGAAGGTGGAATATCGACTACTAGGATAGTAGCCAAAACTTTCTTCTCTCGAAAAGTAGCAAAAGCCACTTGTGCATCCTTAATTATTCCGACCAAGGGCACTTCCTTACTCTCCATGGAATAACAAGATCTGTAAGTGTGTGTGAGAGTCAAGCCTAAGGCATGAGCTACTTTGGTAGGCATTGCATTGTCTGATGCTCCTGAGTCTATGACGCAATTACTGAGCCTATGGCCAGCTATAAGGAGTGTTACATAGAATGGTTTGATTTTGTCATTGGGTGAGGTGACAAAGCTACCAAATTAGGTCAGTGGTGCGTAAGAGGGAGTGGGTAAAAGGCCTTTAGAGGTAGTTTTAGAATGGGAATTGAAAAAGTGAATCATTTTAGCAAAAGCCTTGGGATGGGTTTGATAATATTCAACCTCTGATATTTAAACCTTAGTCTTTTTTAGGTGATCAATAATATCGAAAGACCTAGAAGTGGACGGGTTATCATCACTTGAGATCCTAGGTTTATCAATTTTAGGGGAAAAAGAAGTAACTTTAGTAGCGAGACCGACAGGACTCACCTTTGGTGTAGATGAAATGGGAATAGGGATCCTCTTTTTACAATTACAGGATAGTTGTTGGCTACTCCTTAGATTTTTGGCGGGCTACATCACTTTCTCCCTCCGATTTGTCTCGCTCTCGGGTCATGACAAAGATATGATTCACTATTCATGTCTCACATACTTCATCATAATCATCTCCTTCATCAATGCCTTCAAAGGTGAAGAAATTAACTCGAGATCCCTCAAGTTCATCTGTTTCATCATCAACCTCTTCAACAAATTCTTCACAATCTTCACTAACTTCTTCATCCTCTGGTTCTTCAACTTCACAGTTGCATTGACAGAACTTTAATAGGAGGTCCTTCAAGTGCTAGCCTTGTTTGAGAAGCAAGAAAATGATTTCGGGCTGAAAATTCCTCCTTGAAACGATGCATAGGGAGTATGCTTTGAGCCAATTGTTTCTTAATGGTGATGAGATCATTTGCAAGTTTTTGTACCAATGGATCGTATTAGGTCCGTGGAGTGGAAGAGGAGGAATAAGCAGACATGGATTTAGAAGGGTCTCTTCTCAAATTCCCTAACATGATTAAATCATCTTCAACACTAACAACAAGAGTTTGATCCTCGGCTAATGTTGTGAGATTAGCCCTTCTCAGTGTATAACTAACTTCGTGCAATTGGGCGTTTAGGAAGAAGCATTTTTGAATTTGATCTACAGGTTGAGTATTTGGTGGAATTTTGTTAATCAACCTGTTGAATCGAGCCAAAAATTATCTCATGGGCTCTTGTGATTCCTTCTTTATTTGAGAAATTTGGGCTAGCAAAGCATGCACGTCTTCTCCGGTTTGAAACGGGTTTCAAACCTATTTCTCATTGTGTTCTAGCTAGTGATATCTCGGCCGAGAAGGTGATAGAACCAATCGCAACATTATCTTGTAAAGTCTCAACAAAAAGCCTTATGGAGACGTCTTCATGTTCAACTCCCAGAACTCCGCATGTAACTATGAAGGCTGCGATGTGTTCATCAGGATGTACCTTGCCATCACCCTTAAATTTAGGAAAGTTCTTTGGTTACCTCTGGGTAACTCATGCAAAGGATAAGGAAGGGAAAGAGGCCCAACACAATGGCCTAAAGGCAATGGTACCACCATTCTTGGAAAAATGGCTTGAAGAGGAACTAAAACACCAGCAAGAATCAGAGCTCGAAGATTAGGACTGATTTGTTCTGAAGGAATACCACCCGTAGGGATTCTATCTTTGACAGGAGGAGTGCTTGTTGAATGAGTCTTTCTATTTCTTCTTGTTGAAGGGAAAGGAAAACCCTGCTGTTCCAAAAGCTGAAACTGAGAATCTTCAATACCAAGGGCCCTTCTCCCTCGAGTAAAACGTGGAGTCACCAGATCAAAAGATGATCGATAAATGATTATAGAACTGGAATATGATTCCCCAGTGGAGTCGCCAAAACTGTTGGTCGTCAAAAAGGACTTCAAGAAGAGCAACAGTCAGGGGACAAGAAGTCCCTCCTCTTTAATGGGAGAGGTTCCCTTATTCAGAAATGAACCTATTTACACATATACAAAGCATGGTTTTACTACAAAACTTGGATATTATGAAAGTGTTTTCTAAAAGGATCATCAATCACAAAAGGATTGAGGAATGAAAATGTGAGAACGAGCAGAAAGGCACCATTCAGAATTATAGATGACAGAGTAATTCCTTATGCATGCGAGGGTACAACGAATTGGAATAAGATCATTCGTATCACGTTAATAAGATGGAATTTGAAAAGACACAAAGTTCTATAAATAACATCTCGCAAGAATACAAAGCTTCTCAAAGATAACACGAATAAATGATCTAATAAAATTAAACGAATAGCTTGAGAATAAAGGAAACCGATAGACAAAGAATGAAAAATCCTTCGTATTGATTTCTTTATGATTTATTTACACTTTCATAAATAAGCCAAGTTCTTCCTTCGCAAAATGGCGAGGAGAGACCACTATATAATTTACAAATTAGTTACTCTCGGTAACTACTTCTTTTAACTAATGTTTAGTTAAAGGGCTGCAAATCACAATACCCCAACTAATTACAAAAAATCTGAGAGGAAAAGGGGGAAGAGAAGAGAAGAAATAGGAGAAGAAGACAGGTGCTCATGACTAGGAGGGACCCACCGACTTTAAGATCCGCTGTCTGAATATCTTCAACACCTCTGCTATGTCTCTGCCTTGTCGATGATGTGTTGGTAGTAGAATGAGTCCAAAATCTGAGGCACTTCTCCATTTCTTTGTCGAATTCTACATTAGTATGATAATCCTTGTTCGCTTCTCTATAGCTGATTGAAGAGATCAGATCTCCTTCATATTTTCCTTGGAAATGGAACTCTCCTTAAATACATCACCTTTGACAAAAGCTCTTAATTGAGCTTTGATTTATTGTAAGGAGAGAGGCACACCGAAGTATCATCATGAAGATGGCAATGTATATCTTTGAAGGCAGATATAACTAGTGTTTTGAAAGCCTCACCCTTCTGCTAGCTATTCCTTAATTCTCCCAAAGCCTCCTCTAGGACCTTGATCTTCCATTCCACACTGTAGACCCAGGAATTTGACAAATTATCCTTTGTATCCTCAAAGACCTTTCTTTCCAATAAAATGTTTTCATCTGTTTGTCCCATTAGACAGAGGTCTACTATGCAACTGCCCCAAAGTTTAAGTTCTTTATCAATGCTCCCAATAGTGGAGGAGAGCTTCTATTGCAAATTACTCACCTTCCCATGGAGTTTGAAGACTTCATCAATGAATTTTAATCATGCAACCAACATATCATCCACCATGGCCTTCATAGCCCTTCCATATACATAATACTTGTGCATGTCTTTGATACTATGCACTTCATCCTAGCTCATAATTACAGGTGGTGGAAGAGTAGTCAATGGGGTAGGATCTAAAACTTTATCCTTGGACAACAGGGACTTGATGAAACTTATAAGAATCTGGGCTTGTTCTTCCAACTGTTCAATGGTTTGCTGCCCTCTCTCTACCCTCCCAATGACTCTGGTGATTATTTCCTGAAGATTGTGGATCTCACCTTCAAGGGTGGACTCTCCCATGGAAATTCTTGAGAGTTCAAGGTCGGATGCCTGCAAATCCTACTCAGGTTTGTCTACCTTAGGCTTGGCTATCTCCAGGAATTGCTAGCCCTGAGCATCAGACACTATCCTGGAGGTAGTTCTGGATTTTTTGACGCGAGAAGGAGGAGTAGTGCCTAACAAATCTGCCACAGCATCAAAATTTGGTCCTAAGATCCGGGAGGAATACTTTCTCTTCCTACTGTCGACAAGAGGTTGCACCCATGCGAAAGAGGAGGAGGAAGAAGAAGGTGGGGCAAGAGGACCAAGAGATAGAGAAATCATGGCACCCAAGGTTTGTACTGTTGTTTCCTCGAGTTGAGATATGAGTGGAGCGCTTGAGGCTCCTGGTGCAGAGGAATCAACAGTGCTTGGAAGTTCAGTGCTCTGGACTTCTTTGTCCTTATCCATTGGGGCTTCAGGGGTACTTGCAGGAGCTGGCACTTCACTCTCTTCACTTTCACTGAGAACAATAATGTTCTCTGTCCCGAAGGCAATTCTGCATGCTTCCTCAGGGGGTCTTCTTCCACAGGCTCCTTCTTAACTTCTTTGAATTTCTTCTGATACACCTGGGTGGATGAGGAAGGAGTAGAGACTGCAGGTCCTTGAGTTGACGAGGCAGGAGGGGTTTGCATAGGTGCTTCTGATCTGGGTGTCGATGCTTCCCTCCTTGGTGTTGAAGCATCCTTGGAGGAGGATTCCCCTGAGTGCCTCCTAAGCTCACGAACTTTCCTATCAAACCAGATCTTGGTCCTGACTAAGACCGGAGCTAGGATTTCAGCCAAATCATCCTTCTCCTTTTTGAACCAATCCAAGTCCTCCAAGGGAGTGTGTTTGACCACATTGTCATACTCATATGAGTACAGGTCAGAATTATCATCTTGAAGCCCTTCAGGAACTTGGTACAAATTGAGTTCCTGAATCAATTATAGAGAAAACCTGCCGTAATGCCTCCTTCTGGCTTCAAAATCATCAGCACAGTCAGCCCAATAATCCTTTGTGTCTGCCCTATGATGATATGTGATCTTGATTTTCTGCTCAATAAAATTCTTTAAGTCAAAACAAGTTCTTGGCTTGAAGAAATGGACAGTGAATGGGAGCTAGGGCTCTTTCTATATTTTGTGCGTCCAGGGCTATTTTGCAGGTGTAGTTTCCCAAAGAGATGGGGAAATGCAAGCCAGTAATTTTCTTATCCCTGCAGGTTCTATGCAATTTGTCCAATTGCCTGCACACTTCTATCAAGGCCATTTTGTCATTGCAGAACATAGGAAGCTTGAGGGGAGTGCTCTCATAGCCAGCAAGCCTGATATAGGAAAATTTTCTGAATTGAATAAAGTAGGCACCGTAGTGCGATATCAGATTCATAGCTTCATCAGAAAATATCCTTGTGGTGTCACTCTCTAGTATCCTGACAATGTACATGGTGAAAGCATCATTCACCCTTCGGAAATTGCGATTGCTGGTTTCCAGGGTGAACTGTGGGTAGTAGGCATACACGGGGTCATCCTTGTGAGCATCGATGTATGAGAAACCAAACCATTGCCTCGATGCTGCCAGAGTATACATCAGGTATGAAGTCATATAAAATTTCTTAGTTTGCTGCACATTTGATAGTTGCTCTGCTAGGTTCATACTAATGATCTCTGCCCAGTTGATATTCTGAGTCCCTTCACACACCATGTTGATAAGTGGGCACATCCAAAAATGGAACTCATTGGTAGAGGGTAAACCCATGACCCGAGCTAGTAGGATTATAAAATCTGACAATTCTTCATTGAAATCCACACGGAAAAGAGTCTTGGACAGATGAGATGCCCCCTTCTTAGGGTTTTTCAGCTAGGACTTCGCCACCCGCGCCTTATAGTTCTCACTGTCTTGATCGAAAAGGGCCTGTGCTTGATTCTGAGAGATTACTATGGAATTTTCCATCTCAGGAATCCTTAGGGCAGTGCTAATGGTGGTGGCATCTAACTTGGCAATGAGTTCTCCATGCACGTTTGTTAGTTCGCTTGAGTCGGGACTTAAATGAGCTCATGGCCAGTATTGTATCTACACATTGTCTCTGAAATTGGAAGCCACCGACGAATGCCAAGCCACTTTCATGAATCATCTATGCCATATTTGAAGGGTTTGAATCTGTCATCCTTGCCCATAAATCCGCTAAATCAAGGTGGCGAACTTCACTATCCCCGATATCGAATGGAAGACTCGAGTGGTGAAACTTGTTCCGCCCCTGGAATTTAATCTTCATGTTGATAGTAACTTGGAGAGTAGATCTATAGGTTAGACTTGGGATGGAATCACAAGGGAAATGGATACGCGCGTAGAAATTTTGGTTGCAAGGGTTCGAGAAATAGATAGCATGAAAGCGGTGTGCAAAAAACGCATAGGGCGAGTTCATTATATAGCCGATTAGAGAGAGAAAAGACAATAAATGTGCATTAAATACACATCTACCAAATTGAAAAGCAAGATATTTGGGTAGAGCGGGAAAAATTAGCATGAATGGCACTTGGTTCATTTGGGACACGAGGGACGCGAAAGCGTGAAGTACGCGGTTCGGCCGATTCGGGAAATGTGGGGAAAAGACACACAAATGCTTTTGGGACATGTGGGATGAAAGTAGGTGGAGTACACGACTCAGCCGAATCGGACGAAAAGGGAACAACGGGTCTAGGCAAACATGGGATATTTGGGACGAAAAGTTTCGACGGGCCCGAAAAGAATGGACTTCGTGTAAACCGGCCGATCGGGGAACAGAGAGCCCGAATGAACCTAGGACACGTGGGACAAAAATGTCCGACAGGCCCGAAAAACACACAAAATGACCCAAAAAACGTAGATTTTCCCAATTTCTTGAATTTTCACATCACCAGGACAACAAAAAAACACTTAACCTCAAAATTTTACTTTTAAACTTCTTAAAAGCGGGGAATTTTGAGTGGACAACACCCTGCACCCAAGAATATGCAACCAAGACCGAAGAACAATCCACACATAAAACTAGTTGACCAACCCATTGCCCCTCCTATAAAGTTGCTTCCACCATAATCAGCTTTTACTCGCACCTGCACCCACATTCACCTCCCATTGTGATCCATTAGCGGGGTCCTATGCCAAAATCTTAACCAATCTCTTCAAAACTTTTTTCATCACATTACCACCTCTTATACCTTTCGACCCACTCAAACCCAAACCAAAAGGGTTTAACGCAACTAAATTTTTCACGTACCATTGTGTGTCAGGACACGATGTAGAGAAGCTGTAAGGATTTAAAACCGATCTTCTCTAATTGTGTCTTCCTGAAGAAAATTTTGACGATGACGATCTTCTTGATGAGGACCCCATTTTTCCTCCACCAATTTCCCTAGATCTCCTTCCGTTACCTACTCAACAACCAATATCTCCACCCCCACAACTTTTGATCCATCCTCGAGGTTTGAGATCAACATGATCAATATTGTCACCTGCACCCAAAAAGATAGAGGCAAGGAAAAGGAAATTATCCCATCAACCAACCCCGTACCATACATAGCATCTCGCACCCATACCCAAAGTCACCATTTGAGGTCCCGAATATCCTATTTCTAATGGAATCACACATCACACAATGGTAAAACAACTACACCAATCCCCCTAAAAATGTCTTTATATGACCTCGTCCAAACCTCTGAATCACATCGTTAAGACCTCATGGAGGTCCTTCATTATATTGAGGTTTTACCAAATGACCCCATGCCCGTAGCCTCCATCATTACCCCTTACCACGTAGCCTCTCTCACTAGGTCATCACCTTCCTTTATGCCTTCACTTATTCACCAAGTAGCCACCGTCATCTTTTCAAATGAAAAGATCACCCCCTTCAAGTCTGACGACCCCAACCCCACTTTTATCATCTCCATCTTTATCAATAATATATGCATATGAAGTGTTATGATCAATGGTGGTGCTAGTATTAACACCATCTCCTCCCATGCATATGACCAAATGTGAATACGTACAAATTACATGCATGGTAACCCAGTTATGTTACGGTCCTTCAATGACATCATGACCTCTACCCTGAGTACCATCATTCTCCATGTCCACGTGGGTCCCTATTCTTTCCTAGAAGGGGAGTTCCAATATAATTTGTTTCTTAACCTACCTTGGATCTGTGTCATGGGTTGTGTCCCTTCAACATTACACTACTTCCTCAAATTTGAGTATGAGGGACATAATTACACCATCCCTTCCAACCCATCACCTTTCAAGACCTGTAACATGCTTTACCACCCAATGATGTGCTAGTACCAATCAAGGTATCTGCCACTCTCTCTACTTCACCTTTTCCTACAATCCCATCCACCAAAACTGCCACTACCTCTTCTACATCTAACCTTTCTATCCCCATGGTCTGCTATGCAGCCTCTACCACTTACTCACCTTTTTCCCCATCATCTAGCGAGCCGAGTCATCTATCCCGCTACCCACATATCGACCAATGATCCCTTAGAAATTTTTTTCAAGCCTCACTCTAGGGGAATATCTCCTATACAATATCAACACTTTCCCACCCCACAAGAGTATGGGAACTGCGTCAACACCCCGGTTATGACATCTCAGCATCGGTGACATTTTTTCTTATGGCCCTCCCCACCTTCGCACTAATCTAACGTATGGGGGACTTGATATGGCCACCTATAAACTCGAACCTCCATCCCAAACCCAACCATTTTCATCCAACCTACACTCCCTCACTAACCACCACTTCATTCACACTTTCCTCCACCGGTGCACATGGAAAGGATTTGGCTTATTATTTTACAAAAAGGGTCCACCATAGTGTTATTTCCTTTACCTCTCATAAACACAATGACCATAGTGGCATTAGTTTTGATGCACCACCTTCCAAGAAGGTTCACGTCAACCTCATCCAAGATGGAAAACCTTCCCCACCTCATTCACCCACATTACCATCTTCACCCATGGAGTCCATAGATCCCGAATCTATTCCTCCTAAAAAAATTCATGAACACCATTTCCCTGGGACCTCTAGCCTATCAACATGATGGTGAAGCTCCCTCTTCTCTCCCATTCCTATACTAACATGATTGATGATGATACACATTCTATTAATGTCATTCAATGTTAGTATGATGAATCCATCCTCACTTACCTTGGTGTGGAAGATTATTATATTCATCTGGTCGTTACCTTCTGAGATGCAAACCATGTTAAATGAATTAACCATCAAAATCAACATTAACACTTAGGATGACCCGCATATTCTAAAGATAGGCCAATCCTTAGATGCTACTAAATAGGAATCCTTCACCTCTTTCCTTCATGACCATAATAACATGTTTTCCTAGTCCTATGCCAATATGCCCAGTATTGACCCAAAAATCATGGTCCACAATATCGTAACCATTCCTGATGCTAAACCCATCAAACAAAAGATGTGGAAAAATGCATCCTCGCATTGCTCTTTTGGTCAAAGAAGAGCTTCAATGCCTTCTCTCAGTTTCCTTCATCCTACCCATTGACTATCCCTAATGGATTTATAACATCGTTCTTGTCACAAAGTGACAGGGGGACTCCACATTTGCATGGACTTCCATGACCTCAACCTAGCTTGTCCCAAAGATGATTTCCCCCTACTAGGAATTGACCAAATAGTTGATCTCACCGCTAGCCATGAAATGCTATTGCTCATGGATGGTTTCTTGGGATACAATCAAATATTACTAGCTCTAGAGGATCAACACAAGACTACCTTCATCACCCCTTGGGGGACTTTCTGCTATCGAGTCATGCCTTTTGGCCTTAAAAATGTTGGTGCTACATATCAGCGAGCCATGACTTACATCTTCCATGACATCATGCATCGCATATTAGAAGATTACGTAGATGATCTTATGGACAAATATAAACATCGAACCGAACACCTTCCCATCCTTAAATTCATCTTTGATTGTCTCATCAAGTATTGTGTGTGTCTTCAACCAAAGAAGTGCATCTTTTAGTACTTTCTAGAAAACTCCTAGGTTTCATCATTTCTTTGTGTGGCATAGAATTTGATCTTGCTAAAGTCAAGGCTATTTTGGAAATGCCTCCACCTACTAATCTTTATCAACTTTGAAGCCTACAAGGAAAGTTGCAATCTATTCATCGTTTTATCTCACAACTTTCCGACTGTTGTCAACCATTTCATCATCTTCTCAAGAAATACGTTTCATTCAAATGGGATGATGAATGCCATAAAGCCTTTAAGGCCTTAAAACAATACCTCCTTCAACCACCAATGCTTCATTCCTCCTAAGGATGACCAGCCCTTTTACCTATATATTTCCGCCACTAACCATTCTTTAGGTGTCATGCTTGCTCATCATGATGACCAACACCAAGAGCAAGTGGTTTATTACATAAGTTGTACCCTTCTAGACTACGAAACTAGATATACCCATGCCAAAAAAATCTCTTCTTAGCCTTAGTTTTCATCACCACCAAACTCCATCATTACCTACTCAATCATAAAACCTTTGTCATTACTAATACTGACCCATTACACTATATGTATGCCAAACCCTATCAACATCAATGTGCCGCACGTTGGATTATGCTTCTTACCAACCTTGACCTTGAATTCATTCATCAAAAGTCCATCAAGGGCTAGGATATCGCTGACCAACTAGCCGATGCACCTATTTCTAGGAATCAACCATCTAACTTTGACTTCCCAGATAATTCCATAGCTACCCTTTCCTTGGATGAACCCGCTTACCAAATGACACTCTTCTTCGATGGCTCCAAGTGTCAGTGTGGGGGTGGGGCTGGTGTTATCCTCATTCCTCTTGATGGTGAACCTATGCCTTTGTCTTTCAAACTTGATTTTGATTATACAAACAATATTGTTGAATACGAAGCACTCGTATTGGGTCTCCAGGATGCCTATGCCTTAGATGTTAAGTCAATCAATATCTTTGGTGATTCTCAGTTGGTCATAAACCAAGTCAATGGTATATACCAATGTCGTAATGAGATACTTCAAAAGTATAAGCATCACATAGACATAATTTTGACCACCTTTGACCATTACGACACTTCAAACCACCCCACATTCTACCAATAAATTTGTGGATACCATGGCCTACTTGGCTTCTCGATACCTTGCTTCACCCACTGACTCTAAAATCTTTGTCACAATACAAAGGCTAAAATCACCCTCTTATTTACCTCGTGAGGTCTACTCTGTCAAATCCATTTCCCCTTACCCACGTGACCTTTGGTATAAAAAATATGAAAACTATCTTTCCATTTCCATTTTACCCACCGATCTCACTCGTAATGGACAACGTGCCTTTCTTAAAAGTGTCTCCCATTATGTCATCATGGGTGGTCTTCTTTACAAGTGTGGCTTTGATGGCATTCTCTTACGATGCCTTACAAGCTTGAAATTCCCTACACCATTAAGGAAGTCCACGATGGAATTTGTGGAGGTCACTTTAGTGGTTTAGCTATCGCAAAATGCATTCTTTGCACCTAGGCTATTATTGGCCAACCCTAAACCATGACTATTGTGATTATGTCAAATGTTGCATGAAATTCCAACAACATGTTAATCTCCATCACACACCTAGTCATGCCTTACAGGTCACATGATACCTTTGGCCTTTCTCTCAATGGGGTTTGGATCTTGTTGGTGAGATCAACCCCATTCTTCACAATGCCACTAATGGATCATAACCGCTACTAAATATTACACTAAATGGGTAGAGGCCATTCCCTCATTTCTACAAAAGCTAAGAAGATATGTGAATTCATCAACCATCACATCATTTGTCACTTTGGTGTTCCTCACCACCTCATCACTGATAATGGAAAGCAATTCAAAAACAAAACCCTACACAAACTATGCGATGCTTTTGGCATCCAACTTAGTTTCTCATCACCTTATTACCCACAAACCAATGGTCAAGCCAAATCAACCAATAAAACCTTGAAAAAATTCTTATGAAGGTAGTCAATGATACTGGAAAGGATTGGCATACACACATTCCTTTCACCTTGTGGGCTTATCACACTAGTATTCACACTTCGATTGCTGCCACACCTTTTTCTCTAGTCTACGGTACCAAGTTGTCTTACCTCTCAAGTCTAGATTCCATCTCTCCACATCTCACTACAAGACATGCTCAATGACGATGAATTTTTCCAAGATCATTTGGCGCAACTTGAGTTATTAGATGAATGTCGTCTCAATGCTCTTGACCATCTCCAAATCTACCAAAAATGTATCAAACGTGCCTATGAAAAACATGTTCACGAATGAACCTTTCAGGTCGGTGACCTCTGTCCTAAAGGAAAATCAACATGTAACCAAAGAGGAGAAAATAAACGAGGTAAATTTTCTCCTAATTGGCTTGACCTATATTATTACCCATGCCTATGGATCAGGTGCTTATCGTTTGTCTTCACTCAAAGGTAAACCCAAACCTGAGCCCCTTAATGCCTTGCATCTTCAACCATTTTATTGTTGACATTAAGTCTTATATCACTTTCTTTCTATTGACCACTCATCCCTTGAGCATCATTCACCTTCCATATTACCCATTTTGAGGATCCACGACTAAATAAGAATCATGTGATTACCCATCACCTCTCAGCCTTATCTTCAATATGAGTACCACGGCTCTACTCATAACATGATTCTCATGGATACTTTTTGTCTTCTCCAGATGGAACCCCATGGTCATTCATCACTCAAACTACCTCTTCCATAGTTAATATCTGTGTGTGCTATGCTCTTGTCTTCTAAACAAGAACCTAATCTTCCTCTATAGTCTTGTCCATGACTTAAACATCCAAAAACAAAAAGGGATGCAACTCCTTGAGTCAAACTTCTAGAAAAATATGACTCCCTCAAAAGGGACATCTCTTCACTCTAAATTCCACTACTATAAATAGACTTCTCCCTTGAAGGACAACTATATCAAGTTATTTCACAAATCCAATAAAAATATCTGAAGCTTCCCACATCGATCAACTTCACAAAGACCTCAAGGAGATAATATACCCATCCCATATAGACTTCCCACATCAATCATTCTATTAAAAACAAACAAATGAAGAAAAAGATGAAATTTTCATCATGGACTTGCCTATTTTTTATCTTGGGTTTCTTGCTAAAAAACATCATGTCATACACTAAGTTATGCTAAACCACCCATTCTCACCTCATTTACCTTCTTATCCTAACTCCCTCTCTACTCAAGGGACTTACCATAACCATGACATTTCATGATCATGTGACTTTTCTTCACCCTTAGAATAGTCCATTATGCAAGGCCTGTAGGGTCTTATGTTCATAAGCCCATCTGGGGTATGGTAGACTCATTAGGGTTCTTATCAATTAAGTGGTTCTTTTTCCACCTCTTACCTTTCTACCTTCTTCATCACCTATTGATTCTCCTATAACAGACCAGCTCATCAACACCTATATTTAAAACAACACTCAATCATGCCTATGACCTAAACTCAACCATGCCTATGACCTACATTCACCCATGCCTAACACCTACCAACCCATTCCTCTACTTCATCATAATCTTCCCTAGCTTATGGGAGAACTACATCGGCCTGAGGTCCCTTTTCACCGGACTATGTAGGCAACACTTTGAGGGCATGGGGCCCTTGGAGGTTAGCTCAACCACTCTTTACCCTAACCAATTCCCCTTTCACTTTCCTATTCTATTCTACCCTAGTTAGTTTCCTTTCTATATCAATAACTAGAAATTAAACCAAACAAGCAACAATTGTTAAACATCTTTACCATCATAACTCATACATTCATTTCATCATGTCTACCATTTCTTTACCATAATCATACATTTTCCTACAAATCATCTTAACATGATCCATACCATCATTAATTACACAAATTAATGAATTAGAAATTCAATCAACCATAAAACCTGACTCAACCATGCCTAAAACCTGACTCCACCATGCCTAAATAAAACCTGACTCAACCATGCCTAACCAACCACTCCACCATGCCTAAATCAACCTGACTCAATCATACCTAAACCGACCTAACTCCACCATGCCTAAATCAACCTCAACCATAAAACCAACCATGACTCATCCTAACTCAACCTAACTGACCAAACCCTAACATGCCTAATCAACTCCGACTCAATGCCTAAACCACCTAACTCAATCATGCCTAAACCAACCTAACTCAATCATGCCTAAACCAACCTAACTCCATCATGCCTAAACCAACCTGACTCCATCATGCCTAATCCACCTAGTTTCCATCACATACACACATAATAACAGAAATTAAAATCAATAACCCCATCCATGCTATAAATACCATCATCTATAAATCAAAAAGTCTATGTATACATACATGTGTACATGGATATAAATAAATACCAGTATCTCAAAAAACCTCTCATATACAACCTCACCACCTTCAGCACGCAAGCCATGTATATGATCAAAAATACAAAAATCTCATATACATCCTCACTCTCTTTGCACATAGGCCGGTATATATAAAAAATAAACAACTACACCAAAATGGAGGTACGTATGGCTATCAAGTATCCCCCCACTGGATATCCTCCATATCTGTCTCACCTATCTCCTCCTCCTCCTCCTCCTCCCTACATATGGATCTAGCTAACATCTCACCATCCACCATCGGGCTAGATGGATCTCTACCGATACCTCACCTAGAGCTGGCCTCCATACACTGGTGGCCTCGCCCTCGACCCTTCTCGGGCTCGTTGGCCCCCTTACTCTCTCACGTTATGCATATGAGACCTGGTCCTCTCACTCGAGGCCTGTTGTGCTCTATACTCTGCATAGGATGGGACGTCTATCCCTACAGCCATCAGTGATCCTAATAATATTGTGCCTCTCCTAAGGCATCTCTGAACTTGGCCATAGGAACTATCTGGTGGAGCCATCGGGTCTCGGCCCCTACTACTCTCTCAGGGACCCTGTCCCACACCTATGCCTATCTTGAGGACCACCCTATCTTGTGCTATCTGAGGGACCCTATCCCACCCCTACTTGTATCTGGGCCTGAAGGGCCACAACTGCACTCTGTGTAGTGGCCAACTAGACCTACAAACCTATAATTTGCACCTATAGGGTGGCTACCTATACCCCATCCCCATCTCCACCCTATGTGGGTGCCTGTCCTATGCTACTACTGGGCCTCGTAGAGAGGCCACTGTGCCTGTAAAGTGTAAAGTGGCAACTGTGCCTCTAAACTTCAAATTCCCCCCACTATCCCCAACTATGTAACTAGGGTCACCACCTACCCCTGGAGGGTGTCTCTCTGCATTGTGATGGTGGCCAAGTCCAAATGCTTCCTGACCTCGGGGTGGTATGGCTCACTTGCTGTCCCACCACTATTTCACCTGTACATCTATAACTCTGACATCATCAATCCATCGGATTGACCACCTACTCCTCCTCCTCCCCTAGGCACTTTCGGCTTTCATGGTAGAGGCATAGGCCTCTCCATGTCATCCCTCTTGTACTGTGGGAATGGTGGAGGTACATCCTGTGGCAACCCAAACTACCGTCTAACCCTATCAATAGGTATCATCTCGTGCTCTCCTGCATGGCACCCTCTCTATCCATCAGAGTAACTATAGCTCATCTAACTCCTCGGCCATCTTCTGTATGATGGGAAGCCCACATATGGCCTCCAAATGATGTCTACCCCAGACAACCCTCTAGTATCTTCCTATAGTGGGCTACATCATGCATAGCCCTAGCCCCCCGACACACCCCACCAACTAGCACCCATCACCTATAACCAACCCAGACCATACCTAGCTCAAATGCATCTAGCCGGGCAACCCAATCAGACAAACACACACAATGTGCTCATATGCCCAATAGTGAAGAAGAAAGGTGCAGCATAAGTTGAACCTCTATAGTCTCCCATAGGCCCATAACTCCTTGTATAGTTGTACCAAGTAGGTAGGTGCCCAGGAAAAGTAGGTCCTCTCCTCCATCATATCATGAAGGACTCCCATCAGTGATCATGGGAATCTCCCACCCTCTAGCATCTAGCAGTGCAAAACAACACACTACCTCCATAATCAAGACCACTAGCCTCATCTCCTCAGGATGAGCCATGTACATCTCTCCATAGCTCAGGATGCGCTATGAAACCTCATCTCCACCATCCCCTCTCCAAATACTATCAACATCAACTCCTCTGATGCCTCCAAAGAAATAGAATACACTGCGCCCCTACTATCGTAGCCACAAAAATCCTGTAAATGTCCTCCAAGGTGACGGTCATCTCACCTATCAAAAATGGAACATGTTGGTCACGTGAATCCCATCTATCGATGAGAGTGACCATCAAACTCGATCATGAGCTATATGCCTATAACATTGAATCCCAATCAGACCCACCTTGGTCACGTGTGCCTCCACTCCTCATCATCATCATCCCCCAATATCTAGTAATAAGGGAGGTACCCTATCCCGCATCCATAGCTGGTCCCTCACCTGCACCCAACAAAACACACTATTGTCAAAACCTTCCCATACCAAACACATACTATACCCAATAAACCTTGTCCCCAACCCTTATTACTTATTATACCCACTCTACCAATTTTCCCTTGCTAAACCAATATTTTCATGCACCTTATACCTATTCCCTACTCATTACCCTTTGTAAACATATTACCCTTACCATTATCACTCCCCTTACTTCTATCTCCCATCCCTTACCCTTCTTTTCCTAACCTTTTCTACCTATTGATCTATTCTCCTCTAAACCCAACCGACATTGGTTCCTTATGACCGGCATCGGTCCCTTGTGACCGACATCGGTCACCTACTACATAACCAATGCCAATTTTCCAACCAACATTATCCAACCTTGACCGATGTTGGTCACATCATGTGGGCAAATCCATTCAAACCCCCCCCCATTTTTCCAAAAATTTTACAAACTAGCCTAATCACCAATCCTACCCTACCCAAAGCTAACCTAAACCCCTCCCCACCCCTATTTACCCAACCTCGACCTCCCCCTCCCTCATTTCACCAATTTTACCCACAAATTTAATTATATTTCCCTACCCAAAAACCCATACCCATATCACCCTTTTCTATTTCCATACGAAGAAAGGTTGAGAACCTACCTCATCCCGGTGTCATCGGCATGGTGGCACATCTGGCCGCTATGTCGGTGGTCCACCCAAACCCTCTCCCCTCCACCATGCCACAATCTACCTCCAATATCTCCACCAATCACCTCACTCTCACCCGATCTCGTGGACCCATCTACCTGGCTCCTCTAACCAACCGATCTCTCCACCTCAAGTAGGTCTCATCCCTCATACTTTTTTCTCAACAAAGCACAACTCATTTAGTGCTCTGTCATTTTTCCCACAAGTCAAAACATACAAATGATTCCGTATTATATGGATTTTTCTTTTTTATACCCAAATCAACATGACCGACATCGGTCAATTCATGCCCTACCTAACCGGTGTCGGTCATTACATAACCGACATTGGTTACCTGTCATACTCCTATCAATACCTTTTACCCATTTCTGACCAAAATTTACCCTTCCCACCACCTTCTTGACCTTACCCACCCTTATTTCCACCTACCTCCTCACCCATCTTACCTACACCCATCCTAAATTACGTTTAGGACCTGTTGTTTTTACCCATACCTCGGTCGTACCCATACCGTGACTTATATGCCTTGACCCGAAACACTTTTCATGTGACCTTTGAACCCCCGCTTACTATACCTTGCGATCTATTACCCTGTTTTTTTTCCTATTGACTTTACCTTTCCTATTGTCATGTTGTTTATCCTGACCCAACCTTTGGTGTACCGGAACATACCTAAATGTTCCTGCACCTAACCTACGTTGTGTTTCCACACCATATCCTATACCTTGATACCGAATCACTTCAACCCTATGTTTGGATAGACCTATCGAACCTTAGCCGACGATGCAGAGTTTGAAATATTTTCACTCTGTACCATGCCGCAGTTTATATGTGTGCGTACGTTTGACTGTCACTACCTTTGACCCTGGCCCATTTCCCTATTTTCCCGATTTGACCTTTACCCCATTACCCATTTTTACCTCCACCTACCCTACCCACACCTACCTACCTAACCATTGATTAGGTGGATATCCCCATGTCCTCACCCATTGTGTCTTGCGATGATGGTACCTATTTTTCTCAACCTAATAGCCTTACCTTGCCTATGGCCATGACCTTATCCAAACAAACCTTGACCTTTTGACCTTTTGGATGTACTGAACCACACCTACACATTCCTACATCTTACCTCATTGAGTTCCCAGACCATATCCTTTACCCTGGATACCGACTTCAACAACCCTTGTTTGGATGACCTTTATGACCCTAGCTAACGTACATTTGTTATGTTGAGAAACCCTGTTATCTCATGGAATTTCCCAATGTGTGCGTATGTTTGAATGCTCTACCTAATCACCCACCCTACCTCTTACAATCACCATACCCTCACCATCACCTTCTTCACACCTAACCTTGTTTTCTCAAACCACCCACCTCCTCATTTTATCAAACCACTCACCGCTTCCTTCTCTCACCTCATCGGTTCCTAGTTTGAGGGGGGTTACCTTCACCCACACTTGGGAAACATCACCTTCACCCACACATGGGGCAACCACATCTTATTTTTGTCAATGTCACTTACCAATACAAGCTACACAACACAAAAAAAGGGGAAAATGTAGACACCAAAATTGGGTCACACTCCCTTGGGCCCCTAGTTGAAATAACCAACTCAAACATATTCACCTAACCATGGCCCCTTCCACCCCACATTAATATTAATTTAATTAACTTAATTAAATTAATACCCATCCTCACAATATTCATTACTTAATTATTTTAATTAAGCTAATTTCCACCTCACCCTCCACCTCACCTAGCCACCTCACCCTAGACCTATTCTTGGCATGTTTCCATAACTAACTAAGACTTGGTCCCACTTACCTTAATGAGCTAAGACTTAGTTTAACCCTAAAAATCAATGCCTATTATCCCTCTAACCACATTCCTACTCATTAAAAGGAAGCTTCCATTTGATCCTGAGAAATAAAACCAACCTAGCCCAAAAATGAAAAGATCTCTACCATTTTTAGTAAACCTAGGGAATCCCACCTTAACCGATGCTCATCCCTACACCGATGCACGGTCAACCCGAGAACCATCGTTGGTTACCATTTATTCACCTTAGCAATCTTGTTTTTGGGTTGGCACATTCTGAGATCAAGGGACGAGAAGAGAGTTACATGCAAGCAGAACCAGAGTCTTTTCACGCACCTAGACATCCATAGCTAGCACTAGGATAGATCTAGAGGTATTGCACTCATGGAAGCATTCTAGGAAGCACTATTGTGGCACCAAACACCATCCTTCTGATCAAATACCATCACCATTCAGCCATCAAACCTGTATCACAATAAGTATACCTTCTACTAGCATAGTCCATTTCAGTATAATAGCCTTTGTTATTCTATTTATCAGTTTATACTTTGCATGTCATTTCCCATCTCCTACCAACTTGTAGATTCAGCCATTTCTCTACCCACACCACCAAATCACCCATTCTCACCTACTACCTACCTCTGAGTATACCTGAGACTTTCACAGACCTCCCCATCCACCCTTCCATCTCTTTTTAACTCTAGTTCAATCCCCACAATCAGATCTTATTAAGTTCCTTTATACCCGATCTGTATAAATGTTGGTTACCCATGACCATCATCGGTCTCTCCTAAACCATCACCGGTTATACTAGACCGATGTCGGTCTCTAGTGTTTTACACCTTTTCCAATAACAAAGCCAATTTACCTTCCACCAAGTGACCCAAACAACCCAGAACCTGATCCTGACTAGTTCCAACACCCTGACAACTACCTACCCTTCAGATTTGACTATAGCCTAGCCTGTTATGTTAGATTTGCTTATTGTGCTTGAATGAAATACCTAAATCATATCAAATACAGTAGGAATTTGTTTATTTCTCACATTAAGTTTTTTAAACAGTGGATTGACAACCATCTAGGGAGTATCACACTTCCTAGATCTAGCACACGCTAGGTAGTCCACTATCATATATTATTTAACTCTTCTTTTGTGGTCTTGTTTTCTATTTTAGGTAGTTCCGAGAATTGAGAACACATGCAACAACCATCAACCAACCAGCATAAATAGGTATTCCTCCTTGGCCTTTACCCTTATCTGTTTCGTCTCAATAACATAAAGAAAAAGGTGAAACATAAAAATCTAAAAATGAAAAAGGAATAATTTACATGTGTGTCTTCTTCTTTCTATTTATTTTTAAGCATTAAATTTTCCTTTTTCCTCATTTAAATTAAGTTGACGCTCATGTAAATTCCTTTTTTCTTTCTTCTTTCTTTCTTTCGTTTCTACATGATCACATAGTTTAATTAAGTTGACTTGGTGTTCTTGACAAGTATAAATAATTGGTGGGCGTACATTGGCTAAGCACCTAACTCCTTATCATTTTGGGACTATTAATTGAGGGGTAGGCCCCAATACTAATCCCCATGATGACACTAGCATAGATTCAGGCATCATCTACCTTTGGGTATATCAAGGACTCCTACATTTAACGTCACTCAAAACCAACCTTAGATTGTCATTTCTTAGGACCATGTTAACCATTTTTCAGATTTTACTTTTCCTTTAATTAATCAATGTATTCACAAAATCAAAGATTTACTATTACATTTATACCACCAAGTATGTTATTTTATGTATGGATCTCTCTTGATAAAAGTATTCACTAATGGCTCATCCCCTAGTTGTAACATTTGTTAGTTAGATGTTATTGTCATTTGTATCACACAGTCATTAGTTGTTTTCTTGGTTTTGGTCATCTCTTAGAGGGTCTTAGCTATTGTGATTTGGTCATTTGTCATCTTTAGTCTCTAGCTAGGGCACCTAGAAAGGTTCTAGGGTACCTTTTGGTGCCCAGGTCCTCTTTTGGGTGTTCTTGTCTCGATTGCGCGTTGTTCAAATTTATAATTTTGAGGTCAGTATCTATGACTTAGTTGTTACATTCCCCTAGGTTCTATTCATCATGTTGGGCCATTAATGTTGAAATTTGAACAAGAGATACCTATATAAACATAACATACTCACTACCTTATGGGTAGACATTCTACTATCAAGAGCTAGCTATCTACTAAGGCAAAGGATTGCATTTGGGCATCTTCTACATCTACATCACATAAGCATAGGGGAAAGGGTTGTATTCATTCTATTCCATCAACCATTTTCATATTACCTATAGTTATTTCCCTACTTCATTATTGACACTAGGGAACCCTAGGCACACAATTACACACACAAACACACAAAACTATATTGGGTCTGTAATTAAGTGCATTACTTAGTCGTAAATCCACCATTGTGGAAGCTAAAGTCAGTCTCACCCCTTCATTTGCATATTTTTTAGGTATTTGATGGTTTGTATTGGGTTTTACAGGTATATCTTCATTACACAACTACAACAACACAATCAAGGATATTGTAACAAACAACCAATCAAGACAAAGGTACTGCAAAAACCTTGTGACATTGTCGAAATCAGATCCTAATCTTTTCTAGAGACCATAAAAACCTAGATTAAAGACTAGGGCACCACCAGTGCACCCCATTTGTCTCCCAAGAAACCCATTCAAGAAAAATCTTCATTTGCCACAATTTCCTATGAGCACCGTCAATCCCTATCATGTAATACGCACATCACTGTTCTATACTACACATAGTGAGGTATGTTAACCCTATACCCTTTTATTTCATTTATTCCATTTCATTTAAACATCAAAATAAAATATTTAACATCAATATTTCAGTTTATATAATTTATTACATTTCTGTACCTATTTATATTAACTTAGAATATAGATCTAAACTTCATATTTTAGTTAATCATTTTATCTTACCACAGGATCTAATTAAACCCTAATGGATAATCTTATCTCACCATGTCTCATGTTAGCGTCAACCCTATCTATGATGAGGTTGTCATTGTTGAGCTTAAAGCTCTTATAGTTCCCCCATCACTACACCCGACCATGTTAAACAACAACTTAAAGATGGACTACAACATGTACCTATTAAATTTGAAGATTTTCCTCTAGGAATTATCATTTTTGCTGATCCAAAGAGCTTTTACTCATTGTATTATGTGCCATATGGTTACTTGTGATTCACCTTTAGATCTCTCACAAGAAATATTAGATGAGTATCTTATTGAATACTTTCTTAGTATTGACATGAGCATACTGATTTTCCTTCTACTTCGCCACCGACACAATTCCCTTTCATGACTATACCTCTTCTCGATATTGTTTCTCATGAAACCTTCTCTCCTATTTTACATAATCCTTCACACTATGTTCATGATTCTTTTGATAATTTTATTAGAGATATCCTCATTTCTAAGTCTCTATTAGATAATTGTGAGACATTTGATGGTCATGATTCTCATTCTTTCCATACTATTGAGTGTGATTCACCTACTACATTTATATCTTCTTCTGAGATCATATCTACCACTACACATGCATCACAACCATCTATCACCTCTTCTTATCCCATCGTTTCATATCCTCTTGTTAGTTCACCCATGTTCTCTTAGCGCATCTTCTATAGAAGTCTCCTCTCCACTACTTTGCCTATTATGGATGTTTCTGATGATATTACAACCATTTCTATAGATATTCAATCTATATATCATACCATATCTTCCTTGACACCTACTACTAGTGTGCCTTTAGCATCAGACCCTTCTCCATCACCTCTTGACATCCTTATGATTACTCATAATGTTAAATTACAACCACTTAACACATTATTACCATCTTCCACCATCCTTCATAGGATATCCTTTCTGTCATGTGAGCCATAGGATAGTTAGAATCTTAGGTTCAGTCTCTCACTTTATAAAGTAGGGATTATTACACTTCCATTGACAACAATGCATTACATGGAAATATGGTCCCTAAGAAGATTCATAATTCTGAATTTTCTAATGACTTTGTTATTAGCTAATTTTGACTTTACAAAATTAGTAAAGAATAATAAAAATGAAAAATTTGAAAAATTTAAAAAGTGTTACTTTTAGTGGTTCATTTCCCTCATCGCAATCGTCTCATTTTTGTGATCATTTTGGTCTTCATTTCATCCTTTTTGGGCAAGAACTCTTTCTTCCAGGGCTTTAAATCACGTTAAAATACATTAAAACAATTAATTAATATTTAATTAAGTAATTACTCCTTGTTTGATTAAATTAATTTTTAAATAACTTGAGAGTATTTAATTAAATAAATATAAATTAAAAGTCATTTGAAAAAAATTATTGTCGGGAAGTAAGCATATGCTTCCATTCTTTGGGAAGCCAATTTGGCTTCCCGAATCCGGATTTCCCTTTCCCGAAATCTTCTTCAATTTTCTTGCACGTGGGATTTTCTCCACCAATTTCCAAATCATGGATTGGCTAACGGAAAGAAATTCCCCAATTTCCCACATGGGGAAATTGAATGGGATTGCTAACCTACTTTTCCATTCCCATAGAAGCATTAAATAGGCCGGGCCCATCCAATGGAGCTTCCACGCATGGAAAAAAGGAACAATTTTTTTAAAAAGCAAATTAAAGACTTAGAAATTGCGCGCCTGACTGGAGGATTCCACACGCTGAGAAATATAATAGTTTTCAAATAAAAAGAAAGAGGAGACCACCAAATGGGAGGAAGGAAAACAAAATCGCACCTATCCTGAAGGATAAATAAGAAAAGTTTTTTAAAAAAGGACTAAAGGAAAATACATGCACCCATCATGGGAAAAATTCATGCGTCCAAATCTTTCTCCATGCACAATTAAAGATAATCACCACGTTTTTAGAACAAAGCCACATTTTTTCCCCACGCATTGGGCAGAGAAAAGATGTGCCTTGGGGAAGGAAAAGAGAAGGATGCACTCTAGCCAAGGAGGACAGCATGTGGGAAAGCAAAAATAGAAATTCCCATTCAAAAAGCTTCCATGCACAGCAAAATTAAAACACAGCAATCCACGCGTGTTTTGAAAGGGCAAAGAAATAAAATCAAGAACTCTTCCAATGCGGGGGAAGAGAAAGAGTTGTTTGCATCAAGATAGGAATCCCACGTGGAAAGGAGGCACATGAGGATAAAGAAAAGGAAAAACAAATTATTTTCAAACCCCACACATGTAAAGGTGAATTAAAAAAAGATATTAAATTGATCTACGTGTAATATTAAAATCGGGATTTTTTAATTAAAATATATTTATCATTGTAAATAATTAGATTTGGAGCTTGAGTTTAGCCTTGATATTTAAATTTTAAAGAGAATAAAATTGTAATTAGGGATCAATTATTATTATTATTTTTAATAATGATAATGTTCAAGTGAAAAAAATTCTTGCATCGACGGGGTTTTGGAGATCGAGACCCACCCCATTTGCATTCTCTGGTGTGCCCGAGTCACTTTTCTCTCATTAAATTCATAATGGCCAAAAACTCCAAATCTATGGGGAGATCGAGGAAGCTAGTGGAGAAATCTAACAAATCTGCCCTGAAATATGAATTTCAAGGAATTATACCTCCTAGTTCCATTAAGTCAGCATATGACAACATCATTGATACAAATTTGGGTCACATCAACGTGCAAATGTTTTGCGAGCGAGTGAAAACTAAAGGCAAAACCATTTTCTCATATAGGCTTTACCATAGTGGCCTACCCCAAGCAACAACATTCACTGTCTCGGTGTAGTGTTTGGTGTTGGTTATTGCTTGCGTGGAGCATTATGACCCTAAGAGACGAGGAATTTTCAAAGATAATCACGAGCCTTTCCTCTTAATCACACCTAAACACATTGAGGAGTTTCTTGAAATACCTGACTTTCTCGAGAATGCGGATATCACTCTCTAATTACCACGAGAATTCTGGGATGAAGAACCCCTAAGATGGAGCAAAATGTTCAACATCAACTTGTTAGTAACCAAGATACCTCAAACTGATAGGCTTCCCAAAGAACTATACCACATTGATTTTGTGGAAGAAATCGGAGACATGATCACTCTCCCAAGTCAATTTTTTGATCTACCTTCTGCTAAGATTTTCCACCCATGGATGTACCAAGATATCTCGTATCATCCTAGCTAAGAAAGAGTTTGTGGATTGGGCCACCACCATCAATAAAACCATTCACAAACAATTGATAGAAGTTAAGATGACTAGATGCTTCTACATGACTTCATATCTCGACCTGTACGGTGCAGCATGAAGAAAGCTATTCTCGAGACTTGAAATGAGAGGGGTCATGGGGCTATCGAACAATGTTTTTCACTATTACCCTCACTCAACTTCAAAAATAGTTCTCACCATTTTAGAAGAGTCAATGATGCATTCACCTTCTGCGTGATCTGGAACCTAAATCGAATACGAGGAAAGGTTTTCTAAAGAAGCCATGAGTTTCATTTCACAATAGGGAACTGGTTTATTCAATTTTCATCATTTTCCTAGATTCATGTGAGTGGCTTTCTTTGGTACCTGTGGAAACTTCGTAAATAAATCGTCGGTGACATATGGGCATTAATGAAGCTAGCACAAAAATTATTCCAAGTTCATCGTTTCTTCTTAGTGACAAGCACTATTCGAAATTCATTTCCCAATCCAAATAAACGAATACCAATCTCTAAATATTTTCATTGCAGCTCATGGAAAAAGAGTTTTCTCTCATAACAATTCATCCATATGTGAAGAGAGCCCGGTTCGATATCAATGGATATATGTAAAATATTCTCGGGGTGAAGTACCAACATAGTCCTACCATGGAAGATTTGTAGTCTACTTGTTAGGATGAACATGAGGTAAGAAGATGGGAGTACTCTTGCCTAACTATTTCTCGGATCAAGGCCTTCCGCATCAAGATTCCTCCCGATTCATTCATAGATTATGATGAGGATGTCGTTGATCCCTCATATGATGTCATTACCTTTACCCCATTGCCTCGAATCGATTGGACCAAGAGAGATGATTTTTCTCTTGATGGTAAGAACCAACCAATTATTGAAAGAAGCATATCTTGGTGTGACAGGGAACTTGCCAAATTGCAGTCAATTCTAGATCACGTTTCAGGATCACAAAATTACCTATATGAGGGGGTCTCCATTCAACTAAAGCCTCGTCTTGATCAACCTCATTACCATCCAATCATACACAACAGAAAGAAAAGAGTGGTTGCCAAAATCCACTTCGCGAAGTAATGTGACACAAGGAGGAAGATCTAAAGATCCTAACCCCAAAGAAGGAAGAGAGTGTGTGTCTAGATTTTCTACCTTGAGTACTGATTCTTCTACCCACATCATTAATAGTGCTCAAAATCTGGTAGTAAATGAACCCCAGCCATGCTTCACACAAGCATCCACTCGGGTGCGGAGTAATTCAAATATCAAACACTTGAGCATGTAGTTCATGAAGGGATTTCCCAAAATCTCCCAAATAATTAGAAAGTGGATATTGAGGTTGTGTCTCCTTGAATCAAGGTCGTAGATAGGATTCAAGAAGGATCTCATGATGTAGGAAATAATGAGAATATTTTTCTCGAGCTCTAGGATTTTGTGTCTTTGAGATAGTGAATGATACTCCTTCTTGGGTTGATTAAAGTGAAGAAAGGAAGAGATTTGTCAAGCCAATTGACATTGATTTTAATGCCCTTTCCAAACTTTCAAATGAAGCCATTCCTAAGAAGCCTAAGGTGCTTTCTTGAATAATGGTGGATAACGATGAAAACAAATTTGTAGAACTTGCCATTCCACAAGTGGATAAAGAGTGTTATGCTTTGACGCCTACCGACTATGAAGTTTCCAGATGGGACTTAGAAGATCTACATTAGAAAGTAACATACCGATGGCTCGAGATTCAATTGATATCATGCTAAAAAGACTTGAGAAATACAAGTCTCAATACTCTCGAATCAAGGCTGAAAAGAATCAATTGGTGGAGTATGTTCAACATTTGATAAATCCCATATCATCCACCTTCCCGATTACTAATGCGGTGGATGCCCCAGGATGAAGAGACTCTCAATTTGGCAAAGGAAATAAACAAATTTGTCCATGTCACTAAAACTTGGCTTTCGAGAGATTATCGTTTTAGGCCGAGGGGATGATCAAGAAAATTGTTAAGCTTCATGAAGATATCTGTGTGTATCTGGATCTAATTCTTTCTTTCAAAGAATTTTTTTGTTTCTTCTATATCAAATTTGGATGAGATATTGCCCAGTTCATAGGAAATAACAAGTATGGAATCTTCGATTTTAGCTATCAAAGGAATTCTTGAATTTGAACATCGAAGGACACATTTTATTTGGTGTCTCGCATCTCAAATCGGGAAAATGCTTCTCCAGGATTATATCATCCATTATGATAGCATGTGCGATGAATCCTGTAATTCACTCTCCTTGATTCAATAATTCATGGCTGATATTCCTTGTAACCTCGTAAATGAGCATAATCAAAGGTGTTCATCGGAGCAGGAGGAAGAACAATTTTCACAATTGTTTAAAGACATGTACACTCCCACCAACAATTTCTCGTTAGTTTCCATGGAGCAGTGCATCAAATTGAAGAACTTGTTTGAGAATGCTCAATCCAAAATTGTTAGTTTAAATGATATGCCGTAGAATTCATGAATTACAGGTATTTTGTGAGGCTATTCTTTGACCAAGTGAACCTCCAAAAGAAGAAAAAATGTTTGAAACTTTGAGAAGGTTTAGATCCTTTCAACTGGTAAAAGCGGCAGATCCTAATTTCACCGCCGGTGCAGGGAGTTAATTTTCTTGGTATCTAACCAAGTGGGAGAGTCCATTTCTCATACACTTTAGATAGGTAGACCCCATTTCAATGGATAAGGCACTTTGTTATTATTGTATATTTTAAAAGGTGTTGTTATTTGGAAAACAATGGTTATTTTAATTAATTTCTATTTTTGGGTTGTCTTTAATAAAGTTGGTAAAACCCTAACTAATTTTTAAACCAAATTTTGGGATATAAAAGGAAGTGAGGGGCTCATTTGTAAAGGGTGACTTTGAGAGAGGAGAAGAAAATACTTTTGTGCAAGCTTTGTTTCAGAAGAAACTTTGTGTTCTTTTGTGAAAAACATTTTGGATTTAATGGAATACAAACTTTGTGTCTCATTCATTGTCTCTTGTAACATTTGATGTTCTTATGTTCATTAGATGTTAAGTGTTTTGAATATTGCATGCAAATATAATATTTGATCTTATTGTCAACATTATTAATCAATTGTTCTAGTTTACACAGTGATCAAGCTTTGATTATCTACTTGCTCATGTGTGTTCCCTTTTACACGCATAACTCAAAATCCATTTTATTTTTGTTGGTTATTCATCTTTCCTCTTCATGCAATATTAGGATTTGTTTTTACCTAAATATTGCATTTTCTTTCAGTTCATTCCATTCCACTCCTCTCCTTCATTCTATTCCATCTCCCTCATTCACTTTTATTTCCATTGATGTTCCAAAACACCCCCACATACAATTTTGAATGTACGAGATGTAAATACGGTTTTGGTTTTCAATAAAGGTAGCCTCACCTTCATTGAGGGGACTTCATTCCTACACTATTGCATGTCATTTTCATGTGTGAAAATCCATATGCTAACAGTTTTTGGAGAGTCTATTGGGGATTTAGGAATCACTAACAAGTGCTTGGTTAAATCTTTATGACTATCCCCTCTACACAAGCTCCAATTCTTCAACCGAACCTTGTGCTCGACGAATATTTCCAAGGAGACATTATTTCCAACCTTCAAACAATAGCTTGGGAAAACCATGAAAGCTTTCATAATTTTGGCTCTTGATAGAGCCTTTGACAGAAAATCTATATCGAAGACCTTAGGAGAAGAGAACCAACACTCATGGCTAGAAGACCTCCTGGACACGTGCTAATCGTTGTTCACCGACGTGGTCCTCTTCCACCAAGGTAATAAGTTGTATGAATATTATAGGTAACCCACCTATCTTGCAACCAAATCTTGTTTTTGCAGATACTCAAGAAGATATATCATCAAATTTGAGGCAAGCTATTTGGGAAAAGCACATGAGTAACCATCATTTTCATCTTGCCGCATCAGTACTAGATAACAAAGAAGAGAAAGCCATGAGAGTTGCTAGAGTTCTTCAGGTGCAAATAGCTCAAGAAAGAGAGCAAAGATAAAAGGCTAGAGCTGGTTGAAAAATGCTAGTGATCCCTTCACAATAAAGATTCCAAACTGGAAGGAAAGAGGTTTACGTGAGGAGAAAAAGCTAAAGGTCTATTTGAACCCACTTTTGATTTTCAAGGAAAATTTGGTTTCAAGTTATCTCCTCCAAATAAGAACACACTTCGTAGATCTACAAGCCTCACATCAAGTCCTAAAAGAGCGAGCAAGGAAGGAATCACTACTAGTCAAGCACTTGTCCTTGCTCATGTTGTTTTACGTTCGCATACCACCTTTCCTCAAATGGCAGCCAACGTACCATGGGGAAATTCCATAGGCCCATTGGCCTTACCTGCTCGACATGAAATCCCACGAGGATTAAGAAACATTCTTCCCAAGTTTTATGGAGATGGGAAGACATCACCGATGACCATATTTCTACCTTTTTCATTGCATGTGTTGTTGTTTTTTTAGTAGAATATGAAGATGTTTCTATTCATCTCTTTGTTGAAACATTGCATGATGTTATCAGCAGATTGGTTTCATTATCTTCCCAATGGATGTATCACAAATTGGAATGATATGAAAACTAAGTTTGAAAATCGATTTAAGATGGAAGAAGATGAACTTGATCTTCTTTCCCAACTATCTCAGGAAAATAAAAAGCTAACAGAACCCATGAGGAATTTCGTGGCTAAATTCAACAAGGTGGTAAATAAAGTTCCCACCGGATTCGTCCAAACCTTGATGGACAAAAATGTTTCTTTATTAACGCACAAAACCAAAAGTGTGCTATCAGGTTGAGAAGGGCTAGGGTGGCTAATTTGGAACTTTCTCAATCTTTGGCCATAGAAATTGAATATGACTTAATCATGGTAGGAAAATTCAAGAAAAATTCCCTAAAAGAAAAGGGTCAAGAAACCCTCAATGCTTCGAAACTATACTCACTAAGTAGGCTAATGATGTGTTGGCTTTGAAAAATCAAGTTGCTCAAAGTAGTAAACTCTGCTCCTTACAAAGAAATCTAAGGAAAGGATATGTTCCCAACAAATCCAGGAGTGCAGTGCTCAACGAGGCTTGTTATTGAAGTAGCTCCCACAACTAATTCCAAATGTAATGTCATTGAAGAAAGTGGCGATGAGATTGAAGTCATCGAGGTTGAAGAGGAAGAGCTAGATTCTAAGACATCGAACTCGATGTTGAAGATCCCGAGGGGGAAATTAATAATACTTCTTTGAGTACCGTTACAAGAGGAAGACGAATACGAAGAAATTATAGAAGATATGAATAGTCAATATTTCATCATTTTCACATGCTCTCAGAAAAAGGAGTAGGATACCACTAAGGTAGGAGATAAAGAGGTTTCCAAGGAAACTCCCAAAGAATCCAAGACAAATGAGGCTCCTAAAGAGTCCAAGGTGACTGAGGTTTCAAAGTTCAAGACTATCTTAAAGAAAGGAGGGCCTTTGTTAGATCAATCAATTGGTAAACCAAATATGAAGAAAGCTTCTTCTTCCACTTCAGTGTTAACCAAGCCCGAGGCCAAGGTCAAAAGTGTGCCATCATCAAGTTCAAAAGAACTTATATCTGAGACTTCAAGTATGATTACTTTGCCTAAATTTGATATCATTGATCATATCAATAAAAAAATTCCATGTCATAGGCAGAGTACTTGAAATCCAACAAGGATCAGCTCAAGAAATTGGTCCAATTTATAAAAGGTGACTCTATTGTTCATTCCTCCAAAGGAATTCTTAAAAATCCCAAAGATGGGAAAACTCAAAATATTGTGGCAGCCACTACACCTTCAAATGAAAAGATTGAACCTTTCTTTGTGTATTTTTGATCAACAGATGAAAATTAAGTAATTACATTATAGACTCCAGAGCCTCGGATAATGTGATGCTGGCCAAAGTAGCACATGCTCTTGGTTTGACTTGTACGATAACATTCGGATCATGTTACTCCATGGAAACCAAGTAAGTTCCTCTAATCAAGCATTGAATATGCCCAAATGGTTTTAGCCCAATTCCCTCAAAAGTGAGTTAAAGAAACTTTTCTAGTTGTTGATATTACCACCTCGTATGGAATGTTGTTGAGCAGGAAATTTTACAGGGATTTGGGTGGTGAGATTCAAATGGACTGGTCTCACACCATGATTCCTATCAATGGGGAAATGAAAAATATTATGCCAGAAGCTCAAGTAAAGTTCACGATAACTAAAATTGAAGATCCTCACTCACAGATCCTTTTCCAAGGCTCAAGTATGGGTAATTATATGATGACTGCAGAAATTTATACCCCTGAGATCACTTGCCAAGATTCCAATGAGATATGGACTCTTGAGTTCGATGGAAGTTGTTGCTTGATGGGCTCTGGGTGCAGGAGTGGTACTTGATATCTCCAAATCAAGAGAAAAGGATAAAAAGTTTGGAAGTCTTTGGAGATGTGGAATTGATCATGAAATAGGTAATAAATCAGTTCCAAGTAAAGAATGATCATTTGAGACACTACGAAATAAAGTGTGGGACACAATAGAAGTCTTCGATGCTTTTTCTATCAAATTTTTCCCTCTTGAAAAGAATGACAAAGCAGATTCTCTAGCAGTCTCAGCTTCATTAATGATTCCTCATTCAGAATTTGATCAAGTCAAATACACCATTGAAATGGTTTTTAGGCCAAGTGTTCCTAATAATGCGTAAAATTGGCAAGTATTTCATGATGATCAACAAATTATTGCCTTCCTAGAAAAGAAACAAAATTTTGAACAATTGTACTTTGAAGGAAGTGATTTTGCATTTTGCGGATCAAATACCTCACCCATTCGGAAGGAATTGAGAATGAAGATCCCGTGATGGCATTATTCAATTCAAAGGAATTAAAATTCCCAAAGGATAGGTTTCACTCGAAGAACTTTTTGACAAACATGACAAGTTTATCAAAGAGAAAGAGTAGGTAGGACCTACGAATTCATTGACTATGAGCAAGTTAATATTGGTACCAAGGATAAACCTCACCTAATCAATATTGGTAAGTGTTGCTCACCTGAGGAGCGTAGGAAATTCATAAGTCTACTTACCAAATATTTTGACGTTTTGGCTTACTCATACGAAGACTTGAAGTCTTTCCAACCCAGGGAAATGGAGCATGCCATACCCTTGAAGCCTGGTGTAGTTCCATTCAGAAAAAGAAAAGACAATATAATCCCAAGATTGTAGGGACAATATTTCATGAAGTTCAAAAGATGCTAGATGCATGAATAGTGTTTCCTATTCGACATTCAACCTAGATAGCTAATATTGTACTAGTTCACAAGAAAAATGGAGAAATTAGGATTTGCATGGATTTTCGCAATCTTAATCGGGATTCCTTGAAGGATAACTACCAACTTCTTGTCATGGATCATATTCTACAGCAAGAATCTGGATCGAAAATGCTATCTATGTTAGATGGCTTCTCTCGCTATAATCGATTGAAGTGGCTAGAGAAGATCAACATAAAACCGCATTCACTACCCTTGGGGTAAGTTCACATATAGAAGAATGCCCTTCAGTTTGATCAATGCCGGCGAAACTTTTCAAAGGGTCATGGATATGATATTTGTAGATTATAAAGACAAGATCATTATGATATACCTAGATGACTTGACAGTTGTTCTCCAAGAAATGAGAAGATCACCTATGGGATTTGGAGAAAATATTGCAAAGGTGTAGACTTCATAAGATTTCTCTGAATCCAAAAAAGTCTCGTGTTTGGAGTTCTTGAAGGGAAAATCCTTGGTCATATTGTTTCTAAGGAACTAAGATCAATCTGAATGCGTTCAAACTATCAAGAATCTTTCCTTGCCTACTAGTAAGCTTGGGGTCCACTCCTTCTTTAAGAAGATGAAATTTTTGAGAAGGTTCGTGCTAGATTTTTCCAAGATGAATAAAGAAATTGCTGATATGATAAAAGGAAAATAATCCTTCAAATGGTCAAAGGAAGGTAGAGAGGCATTTGAGAAAATAAAAGGTGCTATTGCAAAAGCTCCTACATTTGTATGTCCTAATTTTAAAAAGGATTTTATAATTTATTGCTATGCTTCTCCACACACAATCTCTACCATTTTGACTCAGCACAATCAAGAGGGGATCAAATCTCCTATCGCATTCATGAGTTTGGGATTCAAGAAACATGAACTTAATTACACTCCTCTTGAGAGACATCCGTACACGGTGGTAAGAGCCCTGAAACACTTCAAGTATTACGTGTTGAATTCTCATACCAAATTTTTGGTTCCAGGACACACCGTAATGAAATCAATGTTGACACAACAGAAACTAGGATATAAGAGAGGTAATTGGGTCTCTAAGATCCAAGAATACGATTTGGACATCAAGCCTACCAAGTTGGTTCAAGGAAGAGGACTCTGCCAACTCATTGCAAGAGAATGAACCACGAGATAACTCGAGGAAGAACCAGTTGAAGAAAATTTACCATTGGTAGTTTTTGTCAGTACCATAGATGAATGGTATTCTAATATTGCCTACTTCCTCACATATGGTGAGTGTCCAGAGAATCTAACAGCTAAGGAGAAATGAGCTATCAAATTAAGAGCTGCTAGGTACGTCATTTGGGATAACATGTTGTTCAAGAAAGGGATTGACGACATGTTCCTCAGATGTGTTGATAAAGAACAACAACCTAGGTTGTTGGAAGCTTTCCACAATCATGCTTGCGGTGGTCATTTCTCTGGCCCAGTAACAGCCCATAAAATTCTGAGAGCACATTATTACTAGCCCACTATGTTTTATGATGCTCCGAAATGGGTGACAAAATGCGAAGCATGTCAACAATTTTTTGGAAGACCAAAGGTGGTAGCTTTTCCTTTGAAGCCAGTTGTCATTGAAGAACCCTTTCAACAATGGGGTTTAGATTTCATCAGGGTTTTGAATCCTAATTCTAGCACTGGTCATACTCACGTACTCACAGCCATGGATTACTATACATAGTGGGTGGAAGCTATACCGATGAAACAAACATCTACTATAGTAATATGTGATTTCATCAAAGAAAATATATTGTCCCATTATGGAATTCCACACAAGATTGTGATGGACAATGCCTTAAATTTTTATTTTGCAGAGATGATAGGTTTTTGTTATGGATATGGAATATATTTGTCTCATTCATCGATTACTACCCATAGGAAATGGTCAGTGAATCTAGCAACAAAACCTCATTACTATTGTGGCGTAAGTTAGTTGAAGAAAATCAAAGAACTTGGCATAAAAAGTTATACAATGCATTGTGGGATAATTGCATAACTCCCAAAAGGGCAATCGAGATGTCTCTATTTCAACTTTTATATGGAAATGATGCTCAAATTCCCGTCACACTGGAGTTACCAAAGCATTAAAATTATCTCGTAAGTTGTTGATGAATGCTTCACCAATGCATTAGATAAAAGGATCATGTTCTAAGAAAGATCGAGGAAAAAATAATTCAAGTGGAAAAAGGATTGAGGAACATCAATCCAAGGTAAAAAGGTTATTTGATAAGAAAACTAGGGAGAGAAATTTTCAAATCAATGATTTAGTTCTTCTCTGAGACAAAAGACGTTAGCCGAAAGGAAAGCATGGGAAGTTTGACTCACTGTGGCTGGTACCATTCAAAATAAGGCATTTCTATGGAGATAGTACCTATTACTTGCCATATCCTGATGGAACTCATTTTCTTTTACCCTACAGTGGGTAGTATCTCAAGGATTACTAGAATTGAAAACAGGTTGTTCCCCGTATGTACATAGGTAATTAGGATTTTGGTTTGTTTGTTTCCCTGTTTTTCGGTCTCCTCTCTTCTGTCGCCCCATTTTTGTGCTCCATCATTTTGAGATCATGTCATGAATATTTTGGTGCTGGTTTGTTGATGTGTCCATGAAGTCCTTGTCCCCAATCAAAGCTAGTTGTTATGAGCTAATTTTGACTTTACAAAATTAGTAACAAATAATAAAAATGAAAATTTTGAAAATTTTCAAAAGTATTACTTTGCGTGATTCATTTCCCTCATTGTGATCGTCTCATTTTTGTGTTCATTTCGGTCTTCGTTTCATCCTTTTCGAGAAAGAACTCTTCCCGCCAGGCTTTAAATCACGTTAAAATACATTAAAACAATTAATTAATCAATTGCTCCTTGTTTGATTAAATTAATTTTTAAATAACTTGTGAGTATTTAATTAAATAAATATAAATTAAAATTCATTCGACAAATTTTTATTGCGGGAAAGTAAGCTTACGCTCCCATTGAATCGTCGAAGCCAATTTGGCTTCCCGAACCCGGATTTCCCCTTTCCTAGCAATCTTCTTCAATTTTCCCGCACGTGGGATTTTCTCCACCAATTGCCAAATCATGGATTAGATAACTGGGACGAAATTTCCCAATTTCCCACATGGGGAAATTGAACGGGGATTGCCAACCTGCTTTGCCATTCCAGTTGGCAATTGTCTGTTGCTTTCCCCATTTCCCCCTAGCACTTAAGCCCACTACCCGGGAAGAGAGGAAGTTAGATTAATCCCATAAATTCCTCCATCAAACTCGTTGGAAAAATTCATGTGAAGCTTTTCTTCTTATTTCTCCTAAAGGACACAATATTTTGTCACATCCAAAAATGTTACACGCACTCTCCAGAAGCTTTCCACGCATTGGTAGGGGAAGTTTTAAATTTCTTTGTTCACAATGCAGGGATAGTGAGAGAAAATTCAAAAGAGGACAGTCAAATGCATTTCCAAAAATATAGTTTTCCACACCTTGGGTGGAGGAAAGGACAGGAAGGAGAAGACAGCCGAAGACAAAAATTCCTTTTCATGCATCAAAGAAGGCCACACCCAGAAAGAGAGGTGGAGCTACATAGTTTTCACACACCCATGCATTGGGAAGAGGAAATGAAGTTTAGCCCATGCCAAGGATAGGGAGGACAGTCAACGCTTATAAAAATAAAACAAAAATAAAATAAAAATCCACACAGGTTTGGAGGAGACACGCAGTCAAGGAGAATCCATGCACCAAGAAAAGAAAGAACAGCTTCAATAAGAACATTAAATAGGCCACACGCATCCAAAGGATATTCCATGCATGGAAAAAGGGAACATTTAAAAAAAAATCAAATTAAAGACTTAGAAAGCCGTGCCTGACTGGAGGAGTCCACACACCGAGAAATAGAACAGTTTTCAAATAAAAAGAAAGAGGAGACCACCAACTGGAGGAAGGATAAGCAAAGCCACGCCCAACCTAAAGGATAAATAATAACAACTTTAAAAAAACAAGGACTAAAGGCAAATACATGTGCCAAACAAGGGGAAACTTTCACGCACCCAAATCTTTCTCCACGCACGCTAAAGATAATCACCACGTTTTTAGAACAAAGGCACATTTTTGCCCCACACATAGGGCAAAGAAAAGACGCGCCTTGGGAAGGAAAAGAGCGGGATGCACCTAGCCAAGGAGGATAACAAGTGGGAAATAAAAAAAGAAATTCCCATTCAAAAATTTTCAATGTATAGCAAAATTAAAACATAGCAATCCACAAGTGTTTTGAAAGGGAAAAGAAATAAAATCAAGAACTCTTCCCACACAAGGGGAAAGAGAAAGAGCAGCTACCTCGGACAGAATCCCACATGGAAAGAAGGAGGCACATGAGGATAAAGAAAATAAACAACAAAGTTTTTTCAAACCCCGCGCATGGAAAGGTGAATTAAAAATATATATTATATTGATCCACGTGAAATATTAAAATTGAGAGATTTTAATTAAAATATATTTATCATTGTCATCGCTAGATTTGGAGCTCGAGCTTAGTCTCGATATATTTGTATTTTAAAGAGAAGAAAATTGTAATTCGGGATCAATTATTATTATTATTTTTAAAAATAATAATAATAATAATAATAATAATAATATTAAAGCGAAAAATATTTTTCTTGCATCGACGGGGTTTTGGAGACTGAGACCCGGCCCCATTTGCATTGTTTGGCGTGCCTGAGTCACTTTTCTATTAAATTCATAATGGCCGAAAAATCCAAATCTGTGGGGAGATCGAGGAAGCCAATGGAGAAATCTAACAAATCCACCTGAAATATGAATTCCAAGGAATTATCCCTCCCAGTTCCATTAAGTCAGCATATGAAAACATCACTGATACAAATATGGGTCACATCAATGTGCAACAATTTTGCGAGCGAGTGAAAACTGAAGGCAAAACCATTTTCTCAGATAGGCTTTACCATAGTGGCCTACCCCAAGCAACAACATTCCCTGTCTTGGTGTAGTGTCTAGAGTTGGTTATTTCTTACACAGAGAATTATGACCTTGAGAGACGAAGAATTTTCAAATATAATCGCAAGACTTTCCTCTTAATCACACCCGAACACATTGAGGAGTTTCTCGAATACCCTAATTTCCTGAAAATGAGGATATCACTCGCTAATCAACACAATAATTTTTGGATGAAGAACCCCTAAGATGGAGGAAAATGGTCAACAACAACTAGTTAGTAACCAAGATACCTTGAATCGATAGGCTTCCCAAAGAACTGTACCACATTGAGTTTGTGGAAGAAATTAGAGACATGATCACTCTCCTAAGTCAAGTTTTCAGTCTACCTTCTACTAGGAATTTCCACCCATGGATGTACCCGTTTATCTGTATCATCATATCCAAGAAAGAGCTTGTGGATTGGGCCACCATCATCAATAACACCATTCACAAACAATTGATAGAAGTTAAGATGATTGGATGCTTCTACATGACTTCATATCTGAGCTATGCAGTAGCACGAAGAAATATATTCTCGGGACTTGAAATGAGAGGGGTCATGGGGCCACCAAACAATGTTTTTCACTATTACCCTTAGCTCAACTTCAAAAATAGTTCTCACCATTTTAGAAGAGTCAATGATGCATTCACCTTCCACATGATCCGAACTCCGAATCGTAACATTGAGGAAAGGTTTTCTAAAGAAGCCATGATTGTCATTTCTCAATGGGGAACCTGGTTTATTCAATTTTCATCTTTTTCCTACATTCGCATGAGTGGCTTTGCTAGTACCCCATGGAAAATTCCTAAGTACATTAGTGACAGATGGGCATTAATGGAGCTGGTATGACAATTATTCCAAGTTCACTACCTTCTTAGTGACAAGCACCGTTCAAGAATTCATTTCCCGATCCAAATCGGGAATACCAATGTCCAAATCTTTTCAGTGCACAACTCATGGAAAAAGAGTTTTCTCTCATAACCATCCATCCATATGTGAAGAGATCCCGCGATATCAATCAATATATGAAAATATTCGGGGTGAAGTACCAACATAGTCCTACCATGGAATATTTCGGGCTGCTTGTTTGGATGAACATGAGGTAAAAAGATGGGACTACTCTTGCCTAACACTTGCTCGTATCAAGGCCTTCCGCATCAAGAGTCCTCCCGATTCATTCGAGATGATGATGAGGATGGCGTCGATCCCTCATAGGATGTCATTTCCTTACCCCATTGCCTCAAATCGACTTGACCAAGAGAGATGAATTTTCTCTTGATGGTAAGAACCAACCAATTATTGAAAGAAGCATATCTTGGTATGATAGGGAAATTTCCAAATTGTAATCAATTCTAGATCATGTTTCAGGATCAAAACAATTGCCTATACAAGAGGGTATCCATTCGACCAAAGTCTCTTCTCGATCAACCTCATTACCATCCAATCATACACAATAGGAAAGAAAATAGTGGTTGTCAAAATCCACTTCGCCAAGAAATGTGACACAAGGAGGAAGATCTAAAGATCTTAACCTTGAAGAAGGAAAATAGCACGTGTCTAGATTTTCTACCTCGAGTAGAGATTCTTCTACCCACATCATTAATAGTGATCAAGATGGTAGCAAATGATCCCCACCATGCTTCAAACAAGCATCAACTCAGTGCAGTAATTAAAATATCAAACACTTCGAGCATGTAGTTCATGAAGGGATTTCCCAAAATCTCTAGAATAATCGGGAAGTGGATATTGAGGTTGTGTCTCCTCGAATCGAGGTCATAGATAGGATTCAAGAAGGATATCATGATGTCGAAATAATGAGAATATTGATTCAAGCTCCAAGATTTTGTATCTTTGAGATAGTGAATGATACTCCTTGGGTTGATTCCAAAGTGAAATAAAGGAAGAGAGTTGTCAAGCCAATTGATATTGATTTTGATGCCCTTTCCAAACTTTCAAATGATGCCATTCCTAAGAAGCCTAAGGTTCTTTCTCGAATAATGGTGGATAATGATGGAAACAAATTTGCAAACCTTTCCATTCCACAAGTGGATAAAGAGCGCGATGCTATGATGCTCCGCCGAATATGAAGTTTCCAGACGGGACTTGGAATATCTACATTAGAAAGTGACATGGTGATGGCTCAAGATTCAATTGATATCATCCTAAAAATACATGAGAAATACAAGTCTCAATACTCTCAGCTCAAGGCTGAAAAGAATCAATTGGTGTAGTATGCTCAACATTTGATAAATCCCATATCATCCACCTTCCTAGTACCTGATGTAGTGGCTGCCCTAGGTGAAGAGACTCTCAATTTGTCAAAGGAAATAAACACATTGGGTCATGTCACTAAAACTTGGCTTTCAGAGATTCTCGTTTTAGGCTGGGGATGATCAAGACCGCATTTGTTAAGCGTCATTAAGATCTCAGTGTGTATCTGGATCCAATTATTTCTTTCAATGAAACTTTTGTTTCTGCTATATCAAATTTGGATGAGATATTTCCCAGTTTATAGGAAATGACAAGTATGGAATCTTTAGTTTTAGCTATCGAAGGAATTATCAAATTTGAACATCAAGGACACGTTTTATTTGGTGTCTCGCATCTCAAATAAAGGAAAATGCTTCTCGAGGATTCTATGATCCATTATGAAAACATGTACAATGAATCCTTTACTTCACTCTCCTTGATTCAAGAATTCATGGCTGAGATTCCTTGTAACCTCATAAATGAGCATAATCAAAGGTGTTCATCGGAGCAGGTGGAAGAACAATTTTCAAAATTTTTTAAAGACATGTACACTCCCGCCAACAATTTATTGTCGGTTTCCATGGAGTGGTGCATCAAATTTAAGAACTTGTTTGAGAATTCTCAATCCAAAATTGTTAGTTTAAATGATATTCGGTAGAATTATTGAATTGCGTGGTATTTTGTGAGGCTATTCTTCGATCAAGTGAACCTCCGAAGAAGAAAAATGTTTGAAACTTTGGGAAGGTTTAGATCCTTTCAAATGACAAAAGTGGCAAATCCTAATTTCACCACTGGTGTAGGGAGTTAATTTTCTTGGTATCTAACGAAGTGGGAGAGTCCATTTATCATACGCTTGAGATAGGCAGACCCCATTTCAATGGATAAGGCATTGGTTATCATTGTATATTTTAAAAGGTGTTGTTATTTGGGAAATAATGCTTATTTTAAGTAAATTCTATTTTTGGGTTGTCTTTAATAAATTTGGTTAGAAAATGTCAAAGGTCACTTAAGCACCTTATTTAATGATCATGTAAAACCCTAACTACTTTGTAACCAAATTTTGGGTTATAAAAGGAAGTGAGGGGCTCATTTGTAAAGGGTGACTTTGAGAGAGGAGAAGAAAATAATTTTGTGCAAGCTTTGTTTCAGGAAGAAACTTTGTGTTCTTTTGTGAAAAACATTTTGGAGTTAATGGAATACAAACTTTGTGTCTCATTCATTGTCTCTTGTAACATTTGATGTTCTTATGTTCATTAGATGTTAGGTGTTTTGAATCTTGCATGCAAATATTATCTTTGATCTTATTGTCAACATTATTAATCAGTTGTTCTAGTTCATGGTGATCAAGCTCTGATTATCTACTTTCTCATGTGTGTTCCCTTTTACACGTTCTTGTTTGGCTAACTCAAACTCCGTTTTATTTGTGTTGGTTATTCATCTTTCCTCTTCGTGCAATATTAGGCTTTGTTTTTACCTAATTCTTACATGTTCTTTCAGTTCATTCCATTCCACCCCTTTCCTTCATTCTATTCCATCTCCTCATTCATTTTTCTTTCCATTGATGTTCCAAAACACCCCCACATACAATTTTTGTTTTCAATAAAGGCATCCTCACCTTCATTGAGGAGGGACTTCATTCCCACACTGTTGCATGTCATTTGCATGTGTGAAAATCCATATGCTAAAAAAATTCACCATGCCTACTTTCACATGTTTTGATGGAACAGGTGACCCTCATGCTCATCTTTTATATTATTGTAAGACTATGGCCTCCTATTCTAATGATAGATTATTACTCAAGGCCTTTCATTATAGCCTTTCTGATGAGGTGTTACAATGGTACACTCATCTCCCCTTTGGATCCATTAGTAATTTTTATGACATGGAGGATGCCTTCCTCCATTGATTCATCATTAACAATGGCCCTAAGGTTACTTATGACTGATTACCTACTTTACATTAGGGCTCCACATAACCTATCAAGGATTATATTCTATGATTCAATGCTTGTATCCATCAGCTTGTCTTCCAACCAAAAAAATCTTTAGAAGTAATTTTTTTGTCATGGGATCATTCCTTTACTTAAAGAACTCTTACAAAGTATGATACATGTGAGTCATTCATTCTTCTATGCTATAAGGTTATTAACTTAGAACAATATCTTATCTCCACACACATCATAGATCCTCCACACACCTCTACAACTATTACCTCATCTATTGGTCCACAATTGTTTTCAGTTAAGAATCCTACAAAATCTCCATCTTTTCCTCACAATCACAACATATAAGATCAACCCACTCCACCAAAAAATCATACTCCTTCTCCGGCTCCACGACATGATACTCCTCCTACCACTCCACCTAGGCAGCCTCTACCTTTACTATTCTCTCATCACGTTGGACCAGATGATGTGTTGCATGTATTACTTAATGAGAGATTAATTTTTTACCTTCTAATCAACATCATCCACAACATCAAATACAATGGAAACATGACAAAAACTATTGTAATTATCATCATATAAATGGCCATAGAGACAATGAATATCTCTCCCTTCAGGATAAATTACAACAATTAGAGGATAAGGGAATCATTTCCTTTGTATTTTACCCATGTGAGTGATCTATATCTCCTCTACCTCATCAGAGAGTTTCTACCACTATTAATTCATATCCTACATATGGTACTTTGACTATGACATGTCCACTATAGTCATTATTCATACGCATTCCCCACCACATCCATCACATTCATTGTATCCAGCTCACCAATCACATTCATGTTATCCACCAGATTGACACTATCCACCGCATCATGCTACTAATTCACATTGGTTACCACAACACCCTTCTTACACACATCCCACCACAGCTCCATATGACATTCAATTTGGTTCATACACTCTTGTTTCTTCCATTCCAAATTATTCCACTACTCCACACAACTTTGGTCTTTGGTAGGTGATTACTATAGCCTTACCCCTCAATGACGCACTTGTGTTCTTACATGACTATTGAGGGTTCTATTTAAGAACTTCTCATCATGCTCTATATTGTTGATCTCGTGCACCTCAATCATTTCTCGATGATGCACTCTTGATTTTCATGACTCATTCTTGACTGTTGAGGGATCTTAACCACATGAACCTAACCATCTATATGCTACAGGGCATTGCTACTTCCCTAATCCCATTCATGACATTGACATATTACAATTATGTTATATTATTAGCACATACATTCATCACAACACCATAATTTAATAATCATATATCATCTCTTTTCACATACATTTTTCTATCATTATCATATTAACTACACATTATGTATTCCATTCAACACACATTGTGCTTAACTCATCATCATACTAATAACTACACATTATATTTTTCATCATCACGTGAATATTACATCAACTAGCACTAACAATACACAAAGACATCACATCCATTTCAACAATAAATCATACAACAATAGATATACCACAACATAAGCTCATCATATATAAATCACACGTGTCCATACATATGTAGCAAATACAATCATCACTAGGAAAATTCCCCTACATCATATACAATCATGATAATCAAACCTCATCATCACTATCGCTCTCGGGTACTACGAGCCCTAGAACTAGATGTCTTACCACTCATGCTACATCATTGTTTGTGGTCTCGATATCGCTCCAATTTCCTACATAATAAGGTGCTCTCTATAGAATACTCCAAAAATTGACATTGCAACTCCACAAACCATACAAATACATCCCATGCCAAAGGTCCATAACCCAATGCCTCATAGGCTTGTCAAGTCTCCTCGTATGCATCATCCCTCTTGGCTACTAATATAGTACATGTTGCAGCTACTACTATCAATCAAATAGATGGGCATATTTTCCCATAATATCATCCAATTGCTCCAATATACCACCATCAAGAACATATATTTGCACATTCCACGTCAATGTGGGGGTAGAGGTATCAACAATCAATGACTAGTATGCATCACTTATAAACACAAATTACACAACGCATTAGACAACCACATATATAACAATATAAACATAAAACAATGAACACGATTGCATCAATACATACGCTCCACTATAGTAGATGTTAGAGGTTTGGGGACATGTGCTTCCCCCACTCTTCCTCTTCTTACACATGGCAACACCACTGGATCTGTAAATACTACAAATAACAATGCCCATCAATGTGTTTCCAAATATACATGAGACTTCTCTATACTACCAACATCGTATGAGCATATAACATATATCTCTACATATACCTCCTCCAAAATAGGAGATGCCAACTTATCTACTATGGGCTCTGGTCTAGACCTAGCTCTCCTCAATACTCTGATAGCTCTAAGACATATATATGGCTCTAGGGGAACATCCTAAGCCATACAAAACTGACATGATACTCTCTCCATCTGAAATAGCTCCGCCACACCTAGAAACCTATCATCCAACCACATAGTCCTCTGAATACATCGTAGCTCTACAAAATCCTTAGGCCATCCCCATAAGCATGATATTTTCTCCATGTGATGGCCGCGGGCCCCTTCTTTTCTATCAATGACCTATAAGTATCTATATCCATTCTACGCCCATGAATGTTAATCCACCTCCTCACATATATCTTGGGCCTAGCCCACTCGATCATGGAACCCCATTTGGCCTTAACACGATATATGCTCATATTCTCACACATGTAATAATGTAGTATCTCCTACGACTCCTCCATACTCATCATGCGTAAAATAGTATAAATATCTATACAAGTGGGATAACACACATTGGGCACACACATATCTAGTACTATCCTCCTATATACACTGGCATATGTCATGAATCTTATACAAGATGCCCACACCACATACCTCTACCATTATAGATGAAGTAATAACAACATATATGAATTTTTGCAAGCACATAACATTATACCTTAGAATAACATCTAGACTGATATGAGCCTCGAAGGTATCTAAGTCCCTACAAAATATCATCTCGTCACTTGCATCTACCTATCCATGTCCTCCAATGGAATCACCTATACCCTCTCCGATAACCAAAAATTGCAATATATGATATACATCCTCTAACATCACTGTCATCTCCCCGTAGGAAACCAAAAGGTACATGTGTCTACACACCATCTCTCACATAGTGTAGTCAACATTGGCATATTATGGGGCACATCCCCATCCATGTTATATGTCATAGGCCGACACATTCCATAACATCCCACTCATCATCCGAAAAGCCTAATGTAAGCAACATGCTCAAATGAAATAGACCATGAAACTCCCTCCACCGAATATCCCTCTACACAACACAAAAAGAAAACAAATGCTACATTAGAACACCTTATAGGTACAAACACACTCACTTATCATATTCATATACATAAAAAAATTCATTTTTCATCATCCTAAAATAAACGCACACATTCTATACCGCGAGCGCCCAGATGCGTATTGGTGCACCTAGGAGTAGGACACTAACAACCTGTTTTGGGCACTTGATGAGGCCATAAATTGGCCATAAATTTCCATTTTTTTCCTTCCAAGTTACCTTTGAAAGTAGATTTAAATGTAATCTTGGAACTTGTAGTTTTCTTAAGATAGAATATAGGATATATATATTTTTCATTCCTTAGAAATATTTTGTTATCTATTTTTTTCACTAATCCTATTGATTATTTTGGAAAGATGAAAAGTCTTGTGCATGCAACACATAAAGGAAAGATAATGCTAGTTCTGTTAAAAGTGGAATTGATCATGGATGGTATATCTAGAGTCGAGATATGATTTCATATTTAGATTCCTCTCGAAATGTTATGCAAGTTCAAACATAGAATCATGTCAATCCAAGATCGTGTGTGAAAGTTATATCTACTTTTAGTTAGCTCTAGAACAATTAGAGTTAGCTCCAAATTTTACGCTTTAGTTCTAGAACTTGCAGATTTAGTTCCAGAACTTGTAGATTTAGTTTTAGAACAATTAGAGTTAGATCTAGAACTTGCATCAATAGATTAATGTTAGCTATGGAACCATTAAAGTTATCTCTGGAACCTGCATCAATAGAGTAACATTAGCTCCGGAACCATTAGAGTTAACTCCATAACCTACATCAATAGAGTAACATTAGCTCTAGAACTATTGGAGTTAGCTTCATAAATTACATCAAAAATTAATGTTAGCTCGGAATTATTGGAGTTAGCTTTGGAACCTGTATCAACAAAGTAATGTTAGCTTCGAACCATTGGAGTTAGCTCTGGAACCTACATAAATAGAATGACAATTTTTGAGGAATTGTGAATAATCAGAGAATCCAATGGAAAATATGAGAGAAGTTTTTGTTCATAAAAATGTTTTTAATATAAACCTCATTCATATTTTCTACAGGTTTTACCAATAAGGAGAAATCTAACTTTTAGTGAGCTGTAATCTAAGGAAAAAGTGTATCAGTTGAGCATCAAAAGTTCCAAAACAAAAATAGAAACGTTAAATGGAAAATACAAGAGAGTTATTTTTTCATAGAAATGTGTTTAATAAAATCTGCACTCCGATTTTCTACAGGTTTTACCAATAAAGATAAATTTAACTTTTAGTGAACTGCAGTCTGAGGAAAAAGCATATTATTTGAGCATTAAAAGTTTGAAAAACAGAAAGAAAAAATTCAAACAAAAAATATGAGAGAGGTTTTTATTCATAGCAATGTTTTAAAAAAAAACATCATTCATATTTTCTACAATTTTTACCAATAAGGAAATATCTAACGTTTAGTAAAATGCGATCTAAGGAAAAAGTGTATTAGACAAGTGTCAAAAGTTCCACAATAAAAGACAACAAAGTCAAATGGAAAATCAAGGAAAGTTATTTTGTCAAAATCATATTTTGAGGAAAAACCTCATTCTAATAGTTTAGGATGATAAAATCATTATGATTCTTGTTACCAAAAATCAAGGAGAATATTTAGGATCAAATCTTCCTAAAACAAAGGTGAGATTATACTTTGACTCGAATAATATCTCTCTCCATATTTTGTGGAGATGTAGATATTAGTTGTTAGGATTGTGATAAAGATAAGATCAAATTGTATTTCCTAAATAATGAGTTGGTTGGATGCATTAATTATAAATGCAACCTTCCATACTACGATATGTAATTCTTCTCCCAAGGAATAAAGATCTGTTCTTTCTTTCCAATCTTCTGAGTAAAATCATTCTACAAGTTTCTAATTAAAAGTATGAATTAAATCATCTTCCAAGGAATGAGTTGGCCACTCATTCCAAGGAAGATGGATCAATGTGTTATGTTAATTTATTTATTTTTTCATTCTCCTTTGTTGAAAACTTCTATTTTATGTTATGTGATCCTTCTTCAGTACAATTTTTGTTGTGAACCTGCACGTGTCTTTTTATCTTTCAGTTATTTTTAATTTAGAAATTTCATTTACGCAAGTTTTATTTCTTTCATGCAAGTTTTATTTATGCAAGTGTGTTTATATTTCTGCAAGAGTGTGCCTTTAAATTTTTGCATGTGTGATTTATTTTATGCATGTTTGGATTGTGTTTAAAGGACTTGCTTTTCAAGATATTTTTGTCTTAATACATACAATCTTCGTGACACCAGCCATGGATTAACATTATTAATTGTGAGGATTGATGAACCTCATCAACACTCCTATCCTAGGGGTCAATAGAGCCCTCCACATAATTTTCTAGGCCAAAAATGCCGAGAAAATTAAAATTCTCAAAATTGTAAAAATTTAGTATAAACACCTAATACACCATACATTTTGCGAAAAACAAGGCACTTACCAACTCTGCAGTTGTGCATGACACTACAATAGTTGCCACCCTCTCAAACTGGCTAGGATGTGCTACTCTCACTTGCGAAATTTTCACTCACCTCGTGCTCACTTTCACAATCACGTAAACAACAAATAAAGTGACTACTTACTTTTTCACTTTACTATTTATAGTTACCTTTTTACCACCCACTTTACTATAGTCATTATTTCATGCTTATTACTACTACTAATACACATTACATGATTTTCACCATATCTCAAGCATTTCTACTCTAATTGGCACCTCATTTGTGGTATTATTTATAGAATTCCACCTACCACCATATTGAACATGTTACATGTACTTTCCCTTGTATTAAACTTATCTTCCAACCAAATCATACACAATTTTTGTGATTTCTATCACTTTTCTATCTATTCTTGCATATACTTTCGACTTAGCATTCGTTCTTCTCATCACTTCCACTTTCACCGAAAGGGGGAATATCATTGGGGTCATCCTATAATTCCCCTTATATCACTATGTGTTTAAAACATTACCAATGTGACAATTCCAAAGCAATTACTAGTTCACAACGTGACACTTCACCAATAATTTCCCCTAATGACCTAATCTGGGGGAAACAAATATATAAATTTTTCTATATGAAATTCCATCAATTCCCCTAATGACTTGAGTTGGGGAAAAAAGCGATCAAAAATCATTCCATAAAATTGTTCACCGAAATCTATCAACCCCCTAATGATGTAATCCGGGGAAACTAGCATAAAACCTTTCCAAGAATAATCAATCAATCAATCAATGCATTCATATTCCTAACAATCAAAATCATATCATTCTATCAATAAAAATTCAACACAATTGGCCTCCTAGATGACCAAACTTGGGAGTTACGTGCAACCTCCTAGATGACCTAGCTTAGGATATTACATTTATTGTTGTCTTCTAGATGACCTAGCTTGGAAGATATATCACATTTTTATTGGCTTATAGATGACCTAACATGGAATCCATTACATTTCAATGACATGCATGGAGTGGGGCCAATATTTCCTTTCGTATACCACTCCTATATGGGTCAACTATTTGATAAAAAGTGACTGGATAAAGAAACCATAAAATCTTTTATTTGAGTCCATCTGCAGTAGCTAGATATTGAGGATGTAGTTAGAGATTGGAGAATAACACAATTTTCTCCCTACACTCTTCCTCTGGTGACAAAAAAACCCAAATCCTTCAGATTGATAATTCATAAACATGCGTTCGAGTTGAGAATGTATCACTCCTCGCCCCATCTCATAATTTTCATACAACATTCAAAATCATAAACCATATAACATTATAATCATCACTTTCATTTAACAAACTTCATCACGACACTATGCTTTTTGTTAAGTTTTATAGATCATCCCATTGATCCATGGTTCAAATTATTTTGGTTCTTTGGCACGCTTCTACTACACATCCTGCTCATTCTACTATAGTAGGGGCTTCTCTACATTTCTCTCAGTAGGCATCTCTATCTAATTTATGTTACCAATCTTTCTATCACCAAAATAAAGTGGGGCAAAATATAGTCACAAAATAATGCATGTACTATTACATTTATACCACATGGATCTTGTGTAATAAAAGTATTCACTAATGGCTCATCTCCTAGTCCTGTCATTTGTTAGTCAAACGTTATTGTCATTTTTCTCACACATTCATCAAAAAAATTTCCTTTTTTTTCGTCTCTAAGAGGGTCTTAACAGTCATGATTTATTCATTTGTCATCTCTAGTCTCTCGGCTAGGTTTCCTGAAAGGTGCTAGGCGCTCGTCGGTGCCCCAGAGTCCTCTTTTTTGGGTAATCCACTCTCGGTTGCACTTTTTCACATTTATAATTTAGAGGTTGGTATCTATGGCTTAGTTGTTACATTCCCTAGATGCTAGTCATAATTTCAAGCCATTAGTGTCGAAATTTGAACAAGATATCCCTATATAAACATATCATACTCATTACCTTATGGTAAAACATTCTTCTATTAAGAGCTAGCTATCTACTAAGGAAAAGGATTGCATTTGTGCATTTTATATATCTGCATCACACAAGCATAAGGGGAAAGGGTTGTATTCATTCTATTCCATCCACCATTTGCATCTTACATCTAGTTATTTCCCCTAATTCTGTGTCATTGACGTTAGGGCACCCTAGGCACACAATTACACATACAAACACACAAAACTACATTGGAGTCCTGGAATGTAGTGTAACAATTAGTCTTAAGTATATCATTATGGCATCTATGGTTAGTTTGACCCCATTCATTTGCATCTTTCTATTTTTTAGGAATTTGATGCTTTGTATGGGGTTTTATAGGTAGATATTCATTACATAACTATAACAACATAACTAAGGATATTACAACCAAACGACCAAGACGAAGGTACGATGAAGACCTTGTGACATTGTTGGAATCAAATCTTAAGATTTTCTGTAGACTAGAGCACCTAGATTACAGAACAATGCATCCTCAAGTACCCCAATCCTCTCCCCGACATCCCATTCTAAAAGATATTCATTTGCTATAATTTCCTAGAGCGCACCGTTAGTCCCTTTCATGTCCACATAGCACCCTATCCAGTCTTGCAAACATCAAGGTAAGTTAATTTTAGGTTAGTATTCTATCCCCTTATATTTCATTTATTTCATTTCATTTAAACATCAAAATAAAATATTTAACATCAGTATTTCAATTTATATCATTTATTACATTTCAAGACTGTTTAGATTAACTCGTAATATAGATCTAAACTTCATATTCAAGTGAATCAATCAAGATAATTGAAATTATTTTACATTATTTTTCTGATTTACTTGTAACCAAAAATCCAGCTATGTTTTTCATTTTCAATTTTTTTTTACTTTCATGGTTTTTACTACACAACAATCCCATCTACAAATGTCTGAAAACATGGTAGAAATCCTCCACCGGTCTATATAAAACATCTAAACCCGTATTGACAATGTTGCACATTTATTTGATCAACATCGACCATCTCTATCACCCCGACCACATGATCAGTAACCTCCACACTCTCCAAGAATTCAATATGCCTCATTTGAAATATGCAATCCACCTAGTGCCTGTTTCTTTGCTAGTGGGGATTCACTATTTTCTAAGATCTTAGATTCAAATCTTGTTGCCCTTAATACATATCTTGCTTCTCAAGGTTTTCATCTTCAACAACTCACACCTGGACCAAGATCCTCGTATCCAACACCTCATATGACTTCTCCTAGCTTGTCAACCCAAACCAGGAGCCGGTCATCCAAAAAATACATCCCTATCCCACTGTTAGTTAATCATAGAAATTCAATGTCATGTATTCTAATCCTATCATAACTTTTGACCTTAATGTGGTTTCCTCACAGGATATGACTAATCAACCACCAATGTATTCACTAAACCTCTCATTTGGATCCACATCATCCCAAAACAATACCAACATATCCTCATCCAAGTCAATCCCCTTAGTCTATTCTACCATCCAAAATCCTCCTATAATTTCAACATCCACTCCATTAAATATATATAATACTATCTCCTCTTATACACCTACGTCAACCATCCAAACTTTAGTTATGTCTATCCCTGCATCAATACCACCCATTAACAAAATTTCTATTTGTATTGTTCATCCTTCCTCACAACAATCCCCCACCATCCCAACTTCCTCTCAATCCATACCTCAATGATCTAAACCCCTCACTTATACCTCCATTACTTTCCAACATATACATAAACCATTCAAACCTCTTATTAATAACATACCTCAATAATCTCAACCAATCATCCACTCCTCTACTAATTTCAACCACATACCACTAGAATCTCAACCATTCATTCACACATCAATCTCCTTTCAACACATGTCAAAACAATCAAAACCTCTTAGGAACGATCCATGCCCATCCAATACAAGTACATTCAACCTTTGGAACCCTTAGTTTCATAACCCATCTATAATATTCCCATGACTACTCCTGTTCAACATAACATACCTCTACCATATCAATCATATCATAAACCAAATCAATTTTTTTATAATCAACCTCTTTCTTCATCATCCAAAGATTAAAAACCATCACAAACCAAACCTTTAAAATCATTAATAAATAGAATATCTATCCTTGAAGCAACATCTATGGATCCTAAGAACACATTATACTATGAAAAAATATGCAATGAACCCATTCATCCATCCATACCATATAAGCTTACCCTCCACACTAGAATTTTCCTAAGTTCCTCAAATTTTATAGCAGAGAAGACCTTAAAAACACATCTAGGCCTTCTGACATGACTATTATCTCATAGAACATGACAAGGACCTCATGTTGATGACATTCCCCATGTCCTTAGCTAACCATGCCTTAGATAGAGATGACAACATCCCATGGTATTAATCGTTCTCATTCACACAACTCACGCAAATTTTACTATAACACTTCTCAATCAACGTTTCACGTAAAATCACCATCACTTAATTCTATGCCATCAAATTTTTTAAAGTTGAATCCATCATAGAATTCATCTCCTGTTAGAGAGAAATTATCAATCAAATGTCATTTTCCCTCTCACAAACCAATTTAATCGAGTTACTATCTCACTACGTGCTAAACATATTTCATCTACATTACAAATCCAATCTTTATAGAAATTTCATGAAGCCTTCACTATGACTCATGAGCTTGAGCTCTACACTCTCGAATATAGTAGGTTCAATCTTAGATCAAAGAAACAAAACCCGAGTTTTCATCCAAACCATATTCTAGTCATGAAAAATCCAAATCATCAGCCAAAGTAGTTGTCTTCAAGACTGATCCCAAATAATGTTCAACCCCAAACTCTCTTCACCTTAACACAATTACACACCCATCAGTGAATCTTACATTGTATTCTTTGATAAAATCTTAGCTACCAATATGATCACTCTTCCTCCCATTCACCCTATTTATGCATCTGTCTCAAAGCCCTCTTGGTATTAACATAATGATTACCTGTAAATACCATAGGGTCAAAGGCCATGACATCAAAATGTTTTGTTCATTCTGTAATGTCCTTTAAGAAATAATTGATAAAGGTGACTTGTAACTAGATAACCTGAATGCAACCCAAAATCAAAATTTGGAAATGTTCAAACAAACCTTCCCAAAATACTCCCCATCTACTAGACAACCATAGTCTAATCATAATCATTCACACCACACTATCAATATAGTTAAGGACCGGTCATCAATAACACCTAAGACTCCTACCATAGAATCAATATCCGAACCATCCATCAATATCCCTAGCACGAAAAAAAAAAAAAGAATCAACTACATCTCTAGAACCTACCATTGAAAAAATAGTACTTCCATCCAAATCTACTACGTGATCTTCAAATTCATCTACAATCACCTCAAAATCACACAAAATCAACCCATCTTACAAATTGTCAAAATCTCGTATGATGATCATGTTTCCTAGCATTATCTACGCACCCTTTAAAACCTTTCACAAGAACACCCACCCCTTCATATAATACACCTAAAATTAGAACACATCATCAAATCACCTCTTCAATGTAAAAAACCATCCCCTTCCTTCCATTATATGGAAATATTTATCATCCAAATTACCAATCACTATCACACAATCAAAAACCATCCCTCAACACACATCCAAATAAATCACACCAAAAGTGACTTGTTCAATACCTATCTAAATTAAATAATGGTCAGTTCTTTCGACATATACCTCGAAAGGACATTGTACATCAATCCTTGAAAGGATTCTTCAATAATTCATCATAACATTACCCCCTCTTAAGCCATATGGTTCTCAAGGATGGAAGCCTTCTTAGTATAACTTTGAATCATTTTGTGGTTATCATCGCACATCAAGACATCACAAAGAGGATTAAAAATCCCTCCATTTGGCTATCAAAATCATTGTAAGCAAAGTACTTCTCCCTCCGGACATAACAACATTACAAAAACCTCACGAAACATATACAATCACTACATCTAAACCATAAATGGCCATTAAAAGAAGAGATTCTTCTAAGAAATATCATCCTCATCAAATTGAAATAGTATGTACCATCAATAGAGCATGTAACCAAGACCCCAATACTATTAATAAAAACTCCAAAGTCTTTGTTCCACCCGCCCTTGAGTCATCTACTCTATCACCTTCTTCTAAGGCTAAGGTTTCCATCCTTTCTGCTCCCATACACAATCCACTATCTTAATAAAAAATAACTTTATTAAACAACTTCACCAAGGTATAGTAAACATGTCCCTTTATGAGTTTGTGCAAACCTTATGTTATCCATTTTTACCCCCTGGTACAAATGGACAACTTAAGAAAAATAGACTTGGGGGCACTTTACTGCAATTTTTCTAAGTCCCTATGCTTGGAAGTATTTTTTCCATTTTCATCCATTTTAACCCCCTCAAAATCTAATTTTCATGATTTCAACATGAAGAGGAGGTCAAGAGCTTTCTAGAAATTCCAAGATCTTGAAAAACAAAGCATCTGGTCAAAATTTATGGTCCATTACTGCTTTCCTTTGTAAGTGGTGAATTGAAATTGCTTTACTTATTTTAAGTAAAGCAGTATGAAATCAACGTAGGTCTCGGGAGTAAAGTAAAACAAAGTGGTGAATTGAAACTAATTTACTTAATTTGAGTAAATAAGTAAATTAAAATCAAATCACCATAGGTCTAGGAGAAAAGTAAATAAAAGTGGTGAATTGAAATTACTTTACTTATTTTGAGTAAAACAGTAAAGTAAAGTGAAATCACCACAGGTCTAGGAGAAAAGTAAAGCAAAGTGGTGAATTGAAATTGCTTTACTTATTTTGAGTAAAGCAGTAAAGTAAAGTGAAATCACCACGATCTGGGAGAAAAGTAAAGAAAAGTGGTGAATTAAAATTACTTTATTTATATAGAGTTAAACAAAGAAACTAAAGTAAAATCACCAAAGGTCTAGGAGAAAAGTAAAGTAAAGTGGTGAATTGAACTGCTTTACTTAAGTCTTTTGTAAAATTAGTAAAGTAAAGTGAAATCACCATAGGTAAGAAAATGAGAAGTAAAGCAATGTAGAAAAGACAAACTACTTTACTTCTCTAAAAATAAGAAAAGTAAAGTAGTTGGAAATGAGTGATGACAAGGGCAGTAGTAAGGGGTCAAATCGATCAATGAATAGGAAAAATCATTGTAGAAATTCAAACAAAAATAAATTTCTACTCGAGATTTGTTTCACATATTATTGGAATTTTCCAAAAGGTCTCAAAGCCCTCTATGCACTAGAATTTTAAAATTTCAGATTTGGTGGAGATAAGGTGGTGAAAAATTGTATTAATTCTTTTTCTCGCTTAGGCACTGTAAGAACTATCTACCGCCATTAATGATGTAGTATGACTCTCTTTCTTCTCCAATAAGGTATGTTACATGAAGGGATGGGATTTTTAGGTAATCCATGTTGTTTATAGGTGTTTTAATGCTCCTTTTCTGTTGGTAGAAGGAGAAATTCAAGATTTCTATCTTCTCTCCAACTTGGATAAAATTTGTAAAGGGGATGCATTGTGAAGTTTGTTGGTCATTTTCTCCCCCATGCTCCCCTCTTCTCCACAATTGGGTTTTATAAATTTGAGGCTTTAATCCTTTCTTATATACATTTTAATGGCATTTTCTAGCCTGTTCTTGCTAAAGTGATGTAGTACGCATCTTTATGGAGTAATTTAAATGTTGTTTTATGATTCAACTATCAATCCTTTAAATTATTTGTGTTTCTTTCAATTGTCTCTCATCATGCTTCCAAGATTCATGCATATTATTATATAATTACATTATTTTGTTTTTTTTTGTTGACTTGGAATGGTGAAGGTCATGTGATTTGGTCTATGGTGTATATCCACTATCTCTAGGTTCATTCTTATTTGTTGGCAAGCTTCACGAATGATCCTCTTGGTTCTCTTAGGAACTCAAACTTGAAAACCTCTGGAAAATAATACATATAAATGGCATATTCTAGAGTATAACTTGTCAACACTCCTTTCCACTAGTGATCAATAAAACACCTCCAAGCCAGATTTGCATCCCGTAGCCTTTGGTAATAATCTTGGGTCCACACGCGTGATCTATAGTACCATCTCGATCTGGATGCATATGTTGAAATCCATTCATACAGTTCCACTGGAAAGCAATAGAAGAAGGTTTCATATAGCTCATGGTACAGGTGCTCTTCTACCCATTTGCGTGTATCAAACTCAGGTCTAGTGCTAAATCTTTGAGAAAAATTGTCCTCTGTACTCTTGAACCATGCTTCAATACTTTCCAAGGTCAATTTTTTTGTCATCAATGGAACCGAGATGTAGCCTTTTCTCACAACAACTTCAAGAAGAGGTCCCGGAAATGGAACCAAGAAGTATTAATTTTTATGCCCTTAGAAAAGTAGTCTAATCCCATGTGCACCAACCTATCACCTAGCAGGCACTAGGCACTCACTCGAGGCATGCGCAGGAGCTGAGCCCCTCCTTTATGTGAGTCTTGTGAGAATATATTTCTTAATGATATAAACTTATATGAAAAAAGGTAAATAACCATGCATTCATTTTGAGAGCTTTAATATGAGTTATTATATTATTATACCTAGTTTAATAACAAGAGAAACATCAAATAAATAACATATCTGATTCATACCATAAATAAAATGCACTAAGTTCTACACCCATGAACAATACATATTTAGAATAGAACCATATATTTCATATTGATCATAGTTCAACAACCATATTACATTCACCAAGGCCATACCAGGCCAATGTATCAATGTAGATAAGACTCATGCATCAGAAGTCCTAACTATGCTTCCCATAGTACAAAAATATTTTCACAGACCCATCCCTCTAGACAAGCTATTACTCCTATAGTCCTCTAAATGAGAACCCCAACTCTCTAGAACCTTCTTATTATTCTTGCAGAGCTTCACCTTTCATTCTCTCTATTTGTGATCTCTTCCTTGATAGTGTCCCTCTTCTTTTACCTGAGCATCTCTATATATAGTTACATCGCCCACCATCATGCCTTTCTAAAGTAGTAGATCAATCGCCAAGTTTCAAGGTGGTCCTCTAATGGGGCATTCTTATTCCCATCCAATATATTCACCCTTTGCAATGATGTCTTTCTGGATCCTTCCATCACATGTAATATTCCTTTCTTGACCACCGAGTTTCCAAGATGGCATCTTATTCACTCTGCATGTTAAGTCGGGTCACGCTTTTTTCATGTGCTCCTAGAATGCAGAATATGGCTAAGTCCTGAAACCCTTTTCTTTTCCTTACATGTATGTCATGGGTTCTACTAAACTCTTCTAAAACCCTTGTCTTATGTGCCTTTACCTTGAGTACCCTTCTTTATATTGGTCTCACATACCCACAGGCCTTCTTGTACTTAGCCAATATTCGGAGGCCCAACATTTGCAGACTGCACCGGCCCAACCAACTCATCCACCAAGTTAGTTGGGATAATATTTTTTAGATACGGTATATAGAATATACTTCAAGTCCGTAACCCTATATAAAAATCCACTCCACTCGTCCATTTTCAACAAGCTCACTTCGTGCTCAAAGCATAAAGGGATGAGTTAGAAAAATATGAAGAGGCCTTAGGAAATATAAGACCATATATTTTTGGAGAAATAATATGGAGGTATATTCATAGGAAATTATTATAAGTCCTATAGGCATTAATTTGAAGCTTTGAGTTCTCTCGAAGAATTAGTATCCAAGTTTTAGCCGAGGAGGACGATTGATGAAATTTGAAGGCATGATCGCGACGATGTAATAACTATTTTATTATAGGTGTTACAGAGAGAGAAAATAATTATATCGTATTAATATAAGCATAATGGGCTATATTGTAATAGTATGGGAATGATGGTGATATGTGACCTATATCATAATAATATGGGCATGAATAAGACCTATATCATACTAATATAGGAATATTCATAATGGTTTGAGATTTATTATTTTTAACTCACCGAGAGACTTCTCAAGCTAGATCCTGGAGATCCCATGGAGCTGAGGGACATGAAGAGAATCATAGAAGTAGTAGAGATTAGAAAATTAGTACGTTGGATGAGTTATTAGACCGTAGACTTTGGAGGAGGGTTTTTATTTATTATTGATCTTGTTGGAAATGATTGTTTTCTACTTACATATGGATAATTATCAGTTCACATCGGGAGTGTGGAGGTTTTTGGAAGAATACTTAGCACCATGCAACATAGGCAACTGTGGTATTCATCATTACAAGAGTTTTTATTAACTCACTAGAGATATAGTAGAGCACGGACTTGCAGCCATAGGGTATTTTTAAAAAGAAGATTGGATCTACTACATAAGATGGAATATTATCACTCGGTGGTCATGGAGGAGAGTCTAGTTCTTTTGGATTATTAAGTCATAACTTCTAAGTATGTTATGTCCTGGAAGACCAACCTGGAGAGCCATAGGGCATTGTAAATACATCCGAAGACTCGATCGGAAGCCATAGGGAATTATACCATGAAGTTGAATACTTTGGATTGAATCTACTACATATATGAGGTTCTTATTCCATTTTTATTCAAGTATTATCATGCTTGGATTTTAATTTTGTATTAGAATTATAGTCGTTAAAGTGGATAGTAAATCGATTCTATTGATGAACCCGTAGATGTAGGCATTCTTCCAAACTCCATTATCAACCTGTGTGTAGTGTGTTTTAATTCTTACATTTATTTAATTTGATTTTAATGGGGTAAGTTCACAAAAAAATTAAATCCTATAGGGCTCCATGGTTGAGAAAACAAATTCAGTCGATTCTCGAGATCATGTTGGTATCGAACCGGTTGTTCTTGTCAACAAACCTACTATTCTCTCGAGAAGGTTGATCGGTGCAAGTTGAGTTGACAAAGATGACATCAACTTTTGCTTGTGGATTCAAGATTGGTGGGATAGGTTGAGGGATAGGTTCATAATACTCAGTATTTTTCTCGCATTTACATTTGGATTACTCCATTATATCTTCTAATCATATTTTGAGTGTCTTTTATAGTTGGATACTCATATTTATAAGTTTGGATATTTGTCAGTTGTTTGTGCATACAATTGAACTCACTAGTGATATCTTAATTTTTTTGTTGATCTAAAAATCCAAAGAAAAATTACACACACGCACTTGATGTTTTTCTTTTAATGATTTTTTATTAAATTTTGACATTACGATATTTTTGTATTTTTAAATAAATAATTTAAATATTCAATTATTGTGTAAAAACAACAAATTCACCAAAGAATTTTACACAAGATTTGAAAATGGAGTTTAGTGTTTGAGGACTATGTCTCTGGGTCTAGTTGAATGGGATTGATCTATTAAAATATTACAAACAAACACTTACAATTGTTTTTACAAGAACTTGATCTTATCACCGTAATCTCCTGCCAAAAATAACACTAGTCTCTTTTTACAACTTCTCAAAATTATTCTCATTAGCTCTGTTAGAAGCTTCTTAATAAAAATACACAATCTTCTCGATGCTCTACAAATAAAAAAAGACCCCATTTTTATAATTTTTCACACTCTTGTGCGACTAAGTTGGGCAATTATCATTTTACAATGTCGACCCAAGTTCAAGCCCCTTATGGTGAACTTTATTTTCCTATTTAGGGATTTTATCCCACATTTGGAGTGCATTGGGTGAGGACGTGGTTTATATTGTGGGTAGTGTATATAATGAATTGGCTTAAGATCCATTTTAAATGTCAACCATTGTGTGTAGGTTGGTCAATGTGCTAAGTTTGGGAACTTTGTATATATGAGGTGACTGCATGGATTTTGGAGGGATAAGGAGATGTTCATGGAAAGTAGATATGGTAATGGGTGGCATGTTATTAAAAATGCGTAGGAGATAGAGTATAAATGGCCAATGTGGATAAATAATGGTGTGGCTCAAAGGATAGGTCGACTCACTTGGTTGAGTCTAGCTATCCACCAAGCCATTTGCAATGAAATATAAATAAAATCCCACATGCATCAAGGAATTACAGTATGATGCACATATATAGAAAATATCAGCAATATCAATATGAATTAATGGATTCCAAGAAACCCCTCCATAATTGAGTGTGCCAAACCTAGATGAGGGCCCCAACTAGTAAATAACAAACCCCACTTTTCCATCACCAAGTGTCCAAGACCGGTGTTCAAACAAAATTTTATGCTTCTTTCATATTTTTCATGTGTCACATTTTCGTTAGTCGACTTGGAAAGCGTATACGTGTTCAACCTACACATAGTCCTAAATTTTCTAGTTGCCTGAAAATTTTAGTGATCCATAACTTTTGCATATGTACTCTTATTTCTACAAACAAGATATCACTAGAAAGCTCAAAGTTTTCTCCATGTAATGAAACTGCATGTAATCGATTCTCGAGAAGATTTTATGTAAAAATTTCTCAATGAGGATCCTTTGGATCATTCTTCCCCACTAAGAAACTTTTGGACATCAAAAATTCAACTTAATTAGTAAATAGGTGAGGGTACTTCTCCCTCACCTTTTCGGTTTCCATCCATTTTACCTTGTTTAGATGCATGTCTTGTAAACCAACACAAAGATATTCAACATCACCTCTTCATGAGGTTATAACCTTTTTTATCAAAATGATGTCATCCTGCGCAACTCATCCAAATATTCAAGTGTAAAAGCATAAACAAAAGATATAACATTAGCATCATCATTTGTAATCACAAGCAGTTCATATAATATTAAGTTCTCAACATTTACAAATGAATAAATTTGCATATATATGGAGGTAAATCCAACAAGAAATCATCGTTCTTGATTTTCTCCACTATTCAAAACGGACCATACTTGAATAGGTTCTAACTTTTTACCTTCACCTATCCGGATTTTTTTTTTGATGTGAAGCCAAAATGAATCACCAAATTAGAACTTTTGATCAGTTCTGTGGAAATCATGCCTTGATTTTTACTTCACTTGACTTTTCTCCAACTGTTCTCTGAGATACTTGATGGACTTGATGTATTCTTTGAAAAAAATTTAGCTTTGTTAGAATCACTCAATCCATTAATAATAGTTTCCTCTCCAAAATATAAATCTAATGGAGTTTTAGGAAGATAGCCATAAAAGGTCTCAAATGCAGACTTCAAAGTAGAAAAAATTAAGGCACGATTATAAGCATGTTGCACATAATATAAATGTTCATCCCACAATTTAGGATGTTTACCACAATAGCCCCTAAGCAAATGTACCACTGTGCGGTTCAAAACCTCTATTTGACCATTAGTACTGTGGATGGAAAGCAATGATTTTCTTCAATTTAGTGTCCATTAAACCCCATAAATTTGACCAAATTTCCTAAGAAGTGTAGAATCCCAATCTGAAATAATTGAAGTGGGAAATACAAAATGAACCCATACAAACTGAAAGAATAAATGTGCAGTCCCTTCACTAGTTATTTTTTTAGTACAAGGAATCAACACACACATCTTTCTAAATCATCCATAACCACATATAAATAGTCGTGTTTCTTTCGTGACATGGGAAATCCTCCTACAAAATCCATGGAAATAATTTCCCATGGGCATGTAGAGACAGGAAGAGGAGTGTAAAGTACTAATTTCTGTTACTTGGCTTTCTCGTGGCATAAAGAAACCATTCTTTTATATACACAGGTTACATGTTCATGCATTTTAGGCCAAGAAAATACATCTCAGTAAATGTGCAAATATTTTACCAACACTAGAATTACAAGAAATAAGAGAAGTATGAGCTTCCCTAATCATATACACATGCTCATTTTCTAGAATAAAATTTTTACCAAAAGAATATAAAATTCCATCATGCACGTGATAATCCATTTATCCTTCTTGTTTATCACTCATCAAATTATCATACACTTATTTAAAATCAACATCATAAACATATTATTCCTTATAACTATCATGAGCCAAAGAACTATGTTGTAAAAGAATAGATGCAACAACAACTAGAGGTCTAGATAACATGTCAACAACCTTGTTTTGTATACCTTTTTATACCTGATCATGAGATGAAATCATTGCAAGAATCCCATGCAATGGAAATATATATAATGTTATAGCTTTTTTTGTTTTTGAAAATATTGAATGAACTAATGATCAGTATGTATAACTATTCCCTTTCCCATTTAGTATTTCTTCTATTTTTACACTCTGCACCAAAGCATACAACTCTTTATCACAAGTTGGATAATTTATTAACACACAGTCATTTGTTTTACATCAAAAATGTCCCCATTACATAGTCACTAGCATCTATCTCAATCTCAAATGAATGTTGTAAATATGGAAGTGCCAAGACCAAAGTGGTACTAATTTTCTCTTTCAATGCATCAAAATTCTTTTTTTTTCCTCCCCACTAAAAGACCTATTTAATACTTGTCAAAGCATGCATAAGAGATGCAATAAACAAGAAGTTAGCTATATATTTTCTCTAGTATTGTACTGCACCAAGAAAAATCCTAACTTCTATCACATTAGTGGGTCTAGGCCAGTTAATAATGACCTCAAATTTTGTAGGATCTATTTTCAATTCACCATTTCCCACAACATAACCCAAATAGATTAAATATGTTTTCCCAAAGTCACATTTTGACATCTTCAAATATAATTGTTCTCCCCTTAATACATCTAAGACTTTCTAGATGTGAATAACATGATCATCCCAAGACTTACTAAAAATAATAATATCATCTAATTAGAAAGTAATGAAATCATGAATGAATGGTCTAAAAAAACCATTCATAATTCTCATGAATGTTTTTGCTACATTGTACAATCCAAAAGGCATCACTAACCATTCATATAATTCCAATGTTATTTTAAAATTAGTTTACCACACATCACCTTCATTAATCCTTACTTGGTGATAACCACTTCTTAAATCTAACTTAGTGAAGTAAATTTCATTCTTTAATTGATCTAGTAAATCATCTATTCTAGGAAGAGGGTAATGATTTTTCACCATGATCTTGTTTAAAGCACAAAAATCAACACACATTCATCATGTGCCATCTTTCTTTGGCACCAAAATAATTGGTGAACCACATGGAGATGTACTTGGATGAATAATACCTTTGGCCAAAATTTCCATCACCTATTTCTTGATTTCCTCATTTTCAACCACAAAAATCTATACATACCAATATTGGGAAGAGGTGCATCCTGTAGTAACTATATCTCATGTTGAACCCCTCTTTTTGGAGGTGGATCCTAAAAAAATCATTATAGTTAGAAATTTTTTTAACCAATTCATTACAATGTTTTGGATCACAATCCTCAAAATATTTTTCATGATCTTTCTCTTTGGCTTTGATCACCATGAGTAAAAATTATTTCTTGAGTTGACAAGCCTTTTCATCTACCCTACAGTAACCAAGGAAAGACTTATTTTTACATGATGATCTCTAACAATATTTTTAACTCCATTCTTTACAATAAATTACTTATTTTCTTCCCAAAAGAAGATTGCTTTACGATCATATAAATATGGACTTCCCAAAACCACACCACAAATATTCAAAGGAACAATATCCAAATCAACCTCATAAATAAACTTTTCTTTAATGGAAAACTTTAATCTACAAGTTTTTCGTTACCTTTAGCTTTGCATCATCACAAATCCAGCTCAAAGAATAATGCATAGGATGTGGTTTAGTTTTGAGCCCCAATATCTTAACAACCTCCTCTAAAAGTAGATTAGCTTGAGATCCACTATAAAAATAATATCAATTTTTGCATGTTTTGAAATAAATCTAAGGTGGAAAATAACATTTCATTTCTTTTCATCATGTATATATTTTTATTATAAGAAGATGCAATATTTGATAAAGTAGTGTTAGAAGAATATAAATAATGATTACCTTGAAAAATCGTAGTCATGATCTTGGTTTCATTCCACTGAATCAAACTCAAGATCATGAACTACAATATTTGTTTTCTTCTCTTTTCCTTTATTATTAGTCATCCATTTAGGTTTAGTTTCTAGATGTAATTTCCAACACCTAGACTCATCATGGTTCTTTTTACAATGATTGCAAAATGGTTTTTCATCTTCCTTCTTAAAAATAAAGTTTTTTTCTTACCCTTTCCTTTTCCTTATTCTTTTGAACCTTTTTCTTTTCCTTCAATTGCTTGTTCTTTTGTTTAGAGGAAGAGAAAGAATCTTTACCCATTTTCTCTCTTTCTTCCAAATGTGTAACTTGAACACACACTGTATCAAGATTAGTAGGACCTAAAATAAGAATCATATGCCTTAGGTAACTATGTAATCCACCAATATACTTAAGTAGTGTTTCTTGTGTATTGAGAGAAATACCAAGAATAAGAGACATTTTCCTAAAATCTTATGTATAATCCTGAACACTTTGTCCCTTAGTTTGTCTCAATGTTTTCCAATCCATCATATCTTATTGCTTGTAATCAAGAGGATAAAATTGTTGCCTAAGATTTGAAACAAAATCAAACCAAGAAGTGATTGCATTACCTTTGGTTTCATCTACTTCTTGAAGCTTACTCTCCCACCATATGAGTGTTGTGCCACCCATTTGAAGAGTTTCCAAATGAATCTTTTCTTCATCATCCATAATTTTTTGAACCCTCGCAATATACCTCAATCTGCTTGATCCAGTTATCCAACTTCTCTACATTAAGCTCTCCAGTATACATTGGAAATTCAAACTTGATATCTAATTTTAATGAAGGAAAATCAGATTTTTGAGATTCCCCTTTAGGAATATCAAAACTAGATATTTCTTCATTTTTACATTATCTAGTTGTTTTTTCCTTTTCCATTCATGGTACATTTCTTCCACCATTTATTTCATCTCGAAAGAATTATTGACGAAATTCTTCTTACTCTAGATCTGCATTGAAGGACGTTGAGATCGTCTTGTACCAATGTTGGGATCCTCTTCTACTAACTGTCCTTCACCCTTCTTAGAGCGAGACCTTGTTAACATTAAACACAATAACTTGCAATCCAAAACTATTAATCTGAACCAAAACCAACTTTGATACCAAAGATCTAAAAATATAAAGAAAACTTGCACAAACACACACACTCAATTTTTTGCTTTTAATGATTTTTTGATTAATTTTTGACATTACGATCTTTTTGTATTTTAAGTAAATAATTAAAATTTGCAAGTACTTATTAAAAATAGAGAAATTCACCAGCAATTTTACACAAGACGTGATAACAGAGTTCAATTCTTAAGGCCTATATCTCTAGGTCCATTTCAATGGGACCAGTCTATTAAAATCTTGCAAATAAACACTTATAATGGTTTTGTTAGTGCAAATCTCTGAGGCCCCCTAAATGACCTTCATATTTACAAATTGGGTCATTTAGTGTGATTGCACAACATTGAGTTTTCTCCAAGGTGTGGGACCTTGCAAGGTGAGAAAATATCTAGATAAATCTAGTTCATACCCCTCTGTTTAGGTGTATGCATGAATTTTGCAGAGGTTCAATGCTAAATCCTACTCTAAATTCCAAGGAGACAGAGATAAAGGATGTAAAAGGAAACAAAACTAAGTAAAAATGGTGATACACCAAAGGAGTGATGAAATTTTGTCTTGCAAATAAACATAGATCATAGAGATGTAACACCAAAGCATGCACAGATTGCTAGAATATAATGAAAGATCAGAAGACAATGATAAACACATGAGAGGATTGGAAGATCATTCACAAAACATGCATTACCATTCCCAAGTTTAATACAATGCATTACAATGGCAGAGAGGCAAAAAACGTGCCACAATATCCATGGAAGGTTTGAAACTCCTCAAATTCACATGCTAAGGGGAAGAGGGGAGTCTGCAAGAACAAAAACGTCCAACCCTTTACAAATGAGCCAAAAATAGCTTTTAATGGCGAAGTAGAACAAAGGAAAAACAAAAACGTGGGAAAATTGATTTATGAGCTCAACCACCAATCAAATCCCTTCAATTTCACCTGCAAAGTGATGGGCTTCATGGAAAAACCCATATGCCAAAGTACATTGCTCTGCAGATCCAAAAAACGACCCATACTTCATTAATTTTGGTAGTTGAATGTCAGTTATGTATTTTTGCATGCTAGAGATGTTTTCTCATTTTTCTCCCACCAAACTCCACCAAAAACAAAATTGAATAGTCCATTGGGTGGAGAATTTCAACATCTTTCCAATGATATAAAAATTTCAAAAATTGAGCTCGGATCAAAATATTGGCCCTCTCAAGATTTAGGGTAGGCTTTCGTGCCAAAATTTCCCTTTGACCCTTTGACCCCAAAAGGCTAAGTGCCAAAATTTTCCATGCAGCCCGCCTTGGGAAAAATTCCCCCAAACTCTATCGAGCCATAACTTGCAAAATATAAGGATTTAGGAGGACTTATTTACCTTTCTCGGAAAGGGGAGAAAATTATCTATCTGATGAGGTAATACCCAAAAAAAAATTAGTCCCTAAAATGTGTTAAAATTTGACTGAGGCACAAGGAAGGAAAGAATGAAGACAAGCTAGCCAAAATAAGCGGGGCTTATTTTGGATAACAATTTTGGCAACTCGTAGAGGGTCATCTGCTCGCTTGGATGAAGTGACCAGCTACTCAAGCAATCCATTGGGTAATGGAGTCATGAACTTAATCGCTTGTTACTCTTAATTCATTAGAAAATATCTAAGATGAATATTGTGAGAGTATAAAATTACTTGACCTGGAACATGATCTGCAAAAGATGCATCCTTGGGGCAACAAAACTTGTGCCAAAGCACTTAGGGAAAATTAAATCTAAGCTACAACAAAAAAATGTGCATAAACACTTGGAGGAATGAAAAATCTAAGCTAATATGTACAAGGTGAGAAATTTCCCTTCTAGTAGCAATGTTTTAGATGGATTCCATTAACTGGAATCTGCAGTTCCTCACCATCTAATGTAGACAATTGGAAGGCATTGTTGTTTTTACATTTTGTGACTATGTAGGGACCACTCAAATGGCATGAAATTTTGAATTCCTTCTTGGCTTTGCTCGGTCTCGCATCCCATTTCAACACTAAATCTCCAACTTGGAAAGTTCTAGCCTTAGCTTTCCTATCAAATCTTCTCTTGATCAAAGCTTGGTTTGTCTCCATTGTTTGGGACACATGCTCTCTGATTTCTTGGAGTTCCATAAATTCTACATATCTAACCTCCATGGGATCAAACTCTAATAATTCCAATTGCTTCATGATTTCTAATGTTGGAAACTCAAGTGACATAGGTAAGATTGCCTCTCTCCCATAAACAAGTCTGAATGGAGAGTTACTTGTGGATCTCTTGGGAGTTATCCTATCAGCCCATAGAGATGATTTGAGCTTAGTGTGCCAAGTCCTTTAATTTTCATCAAGAGTCCTCTTGATGATCCTTAATAGATTCTTGTTTGTGGACTCAGCTTGGCCATTACCTTGAGGGTAATAATTTGATGAAGTGCTCAAATAGATCCCATTTCTAATAGCCCATTCAGTTACCTTTGATCTTATGAATTCCAATGCATTATCTAATATTATAGTGGTAGGTGTACCAAATCTGGTTGCTATCCCCTCATAGAAGTCTAGAATTCTAGATTCATTTGCCTCTTTGAGTGCCACCATCTCAGTCTATTTGGTGAAATAGTTTTTTGCTGTTAGAATCCATTTGTGCCCTTTGCTTGAGTTTGGATAAATGACTCCAATGAATTCCAAACCCCATTACATGAATGGCTGGTCAACTGAGATTGGGTGTAATGGAAGTAATGTTAATCTCTATTTGCTTGTGAAGAATTCACAATTCGCACCTCTTGATCCATGCATAACAATCACTAAACATTTTGGGCCAATAATAACCAACCTTCATGAGCTTGAGAGTTGTAACTCTTGGAGAAAAATGACCCCCAGCTGATCCACCATGGAACTCTTTTAACATTTTCTCAATTTGATTTGTCCCAATGCATCTCAGCAACACTCCATTGATATCCCTTTTAAACAAGACACTTTCAACAAGTGCATACAGAATAGCTTGCAATCTGAAGTGTCTTCTTTTGGCTTTGTTCATCTTTGGAGGGCATAGGACTGTTTGTAAGAAGTGCATTATGTATTGGGTCTAGAAAGGAGTGAACATGCCAACATTTTCTTCTTGAATATCTCTTTGTTCCTGGCTGTCCTACAGCACCAAAACAACGTTCTTCTCTTTGCTTGTTTCAATTGATTGGTTCAAGGACAATTTCTCACACAATCCCTTTCCTCAGAACAACTTGGTGACTTTGATCTCAATGTCATACTCCATGACATGAGTAATCCACCCTGCACATTTTTTATTTAGATCTTTGTTGAGGAGGAAGTCTTTAACTCCCACATGAGAAACCAGTAGTTGAACCTTGTTGTTTGAAACTAGATGCTTAAATTTCTTCAAGCTCCTAATAACTGTAAGAACATGTTTCTCAATGAAGGAATGCTTTCCTTCATAGTACTCCAAGCTTTGGCTAAAGAAGGCAATTGGTTGCTCTACATTTTCTTGGTTCTGTTATACTAAAATTGCAGAAATTATATCATCACCACCAAATGCATAAAGGATGAAGTCTTTGGAGAAATCTGGGTTAATGAGAGTTGAAGCCTATGAGATAGCTTCTTTGATTTCCTCAAAACTTTCCTTACCTTCAGCTATCCATTTGAATGCCACACTTTTCTTCAACATCATAGTTATTGGCTTGATAAGGGCTGCAAGGTTTGGAACAAAACTTCGAACAAAATTGATTCTTCCCAAGAAAATTTGAAGAGCCTTTTTATGTCTTGGCAATGGAAGTCCTCTTATTGCTTCAACTCTCTTTGGATCAATTACTAACCCTTCTTTGGAAACAATGTGGCTTAGGAACTTGCCTTCATGATCTAGGAAAATGCATTTTTTGGGATTCAAGGATACCCCAAATCTTCTACATCTTTGGAACAATTGTCTCAAATGAAAGAGATGATTTGCTGCACTTTTAGAAAATATAGTAAAATCATCTAGGTATATCAACACTATTTTTTTGATCAATCCCTTGAACGCGATATCCATTTCCCTTTAGAAAGTAGCTCTAGCGTTAGACAACGCAAATGGAATTTTTCTATATGCATAGGTTACCCATTTGGTGGTGAATGATGTTTTGAACTAATCCTCTTCCTTTACCATGATCTGATTATACCCTAAATAACCATCTAGCAATGAAAACCTCTCAGAGCCAACAACAACTTGCAAAATCTACTCCATAGAAGGAAGTGGGTAGTGATCCTTGAGGGATGCTCTATTCAAATATCTAAAGTCTACACACAATCTGATTTCTCCACTCTTCTTTCTAACTAGAACCAAATTTGTAACCCAACTTGAATGCTTGATGGGAATATATACTTGCCTCTATTAACTTATTTAATTCCTTCTTCATGAGAGGCTTAATGTGAGGAATTATCGGTCTCTGTTTCTACCTGATGGGCTTAACACTTGGATATAGTTCAATTGTGTGTTAATCTACCTTGGGATTGAAACCTTTCAAGTATTCATAGCTCCAAGAAAATACATCCGGGAACTATTGGCAAAGTTTCATAAACTCATACCTTTCTTGCTCGGTTGCCACTTTACCAATTTGAAGTGACTTGCCTTCCCCAACTGAGATGAGTTATGAATCCTATCCCTTGACTTGGATGTTTGCTTTCTCCTTCCTAAATTGATCATTAGGATTGAAAATAGACTCTAAATTCACAAGTACCTTTGGTATTTTGATGTTTCTTAGCTATACCACTTGATCACCATACTTTTGTTGTTCTAAATTTTCCCGATTTTTGGTGAGAACTCGCCTTTCCTCTTGTAAGAAATTGATTATTTGTTGGTCACTCTCAAACACTAACAACTTGCATTGTTATCCGCACTGATGGTCTCACAATCACATGGATGCTTGGCTACATTTTATCCCTTTGATACTTTCCACAACATCAAAGGTTTCTCCAATCACCGTAAGCCTATCGGCAGCTTGGTTTTCTTTCCTAGGAATGGAGTTGATGCCAAACCCTAAAAATCCACAATGAGGTCCCACACTCTATTATTATAACTCTTGAGTAGGTCATTCTTGGTGGCATGATTCCCTTTAACCCGATTAATAATCAGCTCACTATCACCAAATACTTGTAAGTTTTTAATGCCTCTCTTCCTTGACCAATGTAATCCATGTATTAAAGCCTCATATTTAACAAAGTTGTTAGAACATGCAAAATGAAATATAAAAGCTGAATAATACTTAATTCCTTGAGGTGAAACAAGAATATATCCCCCTTCTACACCTTTTTTACTTCTTGATCCATCAAAGAACAACCGCCATACCTCATTTTCATCTTTATGGTCCGGCTTGGTGTTGCTTAGGAAGAGGCTGATTTTCTTCATGCATGTAATAGAATCCTAATTTATATTCCTCTCTTTCCTTGTAGGTATAAAATCATGTACCTTTATTTCCCATTCATCAAGAGTAAAATCTATAATTCTTCCAACTTTGGTATCAGCTTCCGTGTGCTTGGATAATCCTCTTGATCAAATGTTTGAGCTGGGCATTGATTTGGCTTAGAGTATGAGGCTCAATGTGAAAGTTTGCAATAGTTTTGGACCTGATTGTGGCCTTGGATCCATACCTTGTCCTAAAAAAATGTGTTACCAATCAATAGATAGGTACCTCCAATTCTAGCTATGAAATCCCCGACAAACATATGGCAAAGAGTGGTGGAAAATCTATCACTGACACATCTTGCAAAATAGTGACATTGGGATATGCATGCAAAGTAAGGCTCAAATATTTAATTACTCCAACTGTTGCTACTACTATCCCATCTAATTGCACCACTCCCTTAGATATGGCTTCATATTGAAGGCCCAACTGATCAGCTATTTTCTTGGGCATCACAGAACTACTTGCCCTGAATCAATCATACAATTATGTACTAGTTTATCCCCAATGATCAATGAAACATAAAATGGAGGGGGCTTCAAAATTTTACCTTGATTTCCTCCAATCTTTCCCTTAGGCTAATTAGAATTTGTGAGTACCTTCTCTTGCATATGATCTTGCTGATTTGAGGTTGACCAATTCTTCATGGTAGCATGTAATAGATCCCTTTGGCCAGGGATGGATAGTGACTCCCACATAGATATGTTCACATTGGTCTTCTTTATTTGTTCAATGATGTTAAATGGGGGTGAACCATCTCTTTTCTACACTTTAGTTTGCACATTATTTTCTTGTACATGGGCTACAAAGATGGTATTTGAGCTAGTCTAGCAGTGGCTTGGGATTTCCTTGCACATTTGGAACTGCATTTTTCTTGCCAACATGTTGTGGAGTGATGGAAGGTTGTGAATCACTTGGATATAATGACAGTCCTTCACTAATATTCCTCTTCTTTGACCGTGTTTTATTTGCTACACACTAGGAAGGTGTTTGATTCATACCACAAAAAACTTCAGCCTACCAATTCACAAGTGTAGTTTCATTTGGAGTTGTATTTTGTTTTTAGTTTGTTTTTTGACTCGCCTCACTCTCTACACTATTTGTTGTCACCATAAAATCTTAGTTCAAAGCACCATTGAAGCACATAGATTGGTTGTGAGGTTATTTGCATGGAAAAAACCAATCATACTCTTGAGCTATATTATTTTGCACTGGAACTAAGGCTTTAGAAGTGGATGTGGCATTGGGGTTATAGGGCTGAAATGGTCTATTGGCGGGAGGCCTTACTTGATTTTGATTTGTAGATGGGTTGGGTGGCCTATTAGGTGGATATGGTTGTCTATTAGGCTGAGTTTGAGGTTGATAAGAAGGCCTAGAACTTTGAGCTTGCGCCTCTTGAGCGTAACCAGCTCATTGCCCAAATTTTGCAAAATGTTTAATAATTTTTGAAGCTCATTTGAGGCACTAGAGGATGAAGTAGAAGATTCATTTAAACTCTACTTTATATGAGTGAGAATAGGAGCTAAAGTAGGTGCTTGAATAGTACTTGGGCTTCCCAACTTTAGATATAAGGGCATAGGAGGTCTAGGTGTAAGTTTACCATCTTGGATCAAATAATTCTCAGCCCTAATGGTGATGTTATAAGATCCGTATAGTTGCACCTCCCATGGATTGGATCAACATAGAAATGTTAGAATTTAAAGCCTTGAGAAAGTATAAGAAAGAACTTGGATCTATTGGCCTAACTACCAATGGGATTCTATCTCATGTTCTTTGAAATCTAAAATTGAAGTCTTGGCTTATTTGCTCATTGGGAGCTCTCTTGATAGTCGTTATTTTCTCCAATAGAGACAAGTTGTCCCATTTCTCTCCAAATTGGTTATGGATGGCTGTGCACAACTGGTTCTCTACCTCAGGGCTCATGAACCATTACAATGCTTTCCCTTTGAATGAATATTCCATCAATTTGACAGCAATTTGCATCTCAACAATGTCATGGATTGCACAAACATTAGCAATGTCCTTGACATGATCATAAGGATTGGTCTAATTTTCTCTAGTAAAGTATGGGATGTTATTCAATGCTTTGTAATTGGGCCCGGGTTTTGTGCATTGAGAGCAAGTGGGATGTTGCCACTAAAGTTTACATAAGGATTGGGTTGTGCCATGCTTTGATTGGATTGAGAACCCTTATTGATAGGATGAAAGGTCTACCCAGGTGGAGGATTTGATAGAGTTATGTTTGGTAGAAATGGAGAAATTTGAATCGTTATTCCTCTTTCTCCTCTTTCGAGAATAATTGTAGATAGTTAAACAATCCCTCATCTCTGGTCCTTGAACTTGTTTGGATCATTCTGATGAATCTTCAAGCTTGGACTACTAAAACCAGTTGATTGTATCTTTTGGCATCGCTAGATGTGCAAATCAGGTCTCTTTCAAGAAATAAACTTACAAAAATTTCACATTAAATTTGTTGTAATGAATACCTCTAAGGTCCCACTGAGCATGCCAAAACTATTAGTGTAAATCTACAGCGCCCCCTAAATTACCTTCATATTTATAGTCTAGAATTGGGTCATTTAGTGTGATTGCACAACATTTAGTTTTCTCCAAGGTGTGGGACCTTGCAAGGTGAGAAAAATATCTAGATAAATCTAGCTCTTACCCCTCTGTTTGGTGTAAGCATGAATTTTGTAGAGGTTCAATGCTAAATCCTACTCTAAATTCCAAGGAGACAAAGATAAAGGATGAAAAAGGAAACAAAACTAAGTAAAAATGGTGATACACCAAAGGAGTGATGAAATTTTTTCTTGCAAATAAACATAGAAAATAGATATGTAACACCAAGGCATACACATATTGCTAGGATATAATGAAAGATAAGAAGACAATGATAAACGCATGAGAGGATTGGAAGATCATTCACAAAACATGCATTACCATTCCCAAGTTTAATACAATATATTATAATGGAAGAGAGGTAAAAAATGTGCCACAATCTCCATGGAAGGTCTGAAACTCCTCGAATTCACATGCCAAGGGGGAAGAGGGAGTTTTAAGAACAAAAACATCCAACCCTTTACAAATGAGCCAAAACTGGCTTTTAATGGCGAAGCAGAACAAAGGAAAAGTAAAAACATGGGAAAATTGATTTATGAGCTCAACCACCAATAAAATCCCTTTAATTTCACCTGCAAAGTGATGGGATTCATGGAAAAACCCATATGCCAAAGTACATTGCTCTGCAGATCCAAAAAATGACCCATACTTCATTAATTTTGGTAGTTGAATGTCAATTCTGTATTTTTGCATGCCAGAGATGTTTTCTCATTTTTCTCCCACAAAAATCCACCAAAAACAAAATTGAATATTCCATTGGGTGGATAATTTCAACATATTTCCAATGATATAAAAAATGCAAAAATCTGAGCTCTGGATCAAAATATATGGCCCTCTGAAGATTTAGGGAAAAATTAGGGTTCGCGGGCCGAAATTTGAACCTTTTCCCTCCTTTTTGAATTGGGAAAAATTCCCAAAAAAACTCTATCGGCCTGAACTCCATTGCGACGTGGCATCTCTGGTTGATCCGTAGTTTCAAACGATCATTTTCCCCTTTTTGAAATTGGAAAATTTTCCAAACAAACTCCGTGCCTCCGCCACTCCGGGACACGTGGCACCATATGGTTGCTTGGTGGGGATGCGCTCCAATTTTTACCTTTGTACCACTAGCCACTTTGGAAAAAATTCCAAATTCCTTCTCTTCCTGACCCTCACCACCGACAAGACACATGTTATCTTCTTATTGCTCGGTGGGCTTTCACTTGGATTTTTCCTTTGACGCACTTTGACCAAACGCCAAAAACTTGAAGTCCTTCCACCCTACCACTCCGACCTACCACATGGTGCCCCCTCATCTCCTTGTGGGATTTTGGGCCAAAATTTTCCCTTTGACCCTTTGACCCCAAAAGGCTAAGTGCCAAAAATTTCCCGTGGGCCCGCCTTGGGAAAATTTCCCCTCCAAACTCTGTCGAGCCATAACTTGCAAAATACAAGGAGTTAGGAGGACTTCTTTACCTTTTTGGAAAGGGGAGAAAATTCTCTATTTGATGAAGTAATACCTAGAAAATTTTGAGTTCTTGAAATGTGTAAAAATTTGACTGAGGCACAAGGAAGGAAAGAATGAAGACAAGTTAGCCAAAATAAGTAGGGGGCTTATTTTAGATAATAGTTTCTACAAGAATCTAAAATTTTCACTATAATATCCTGCAAAAAATAGCACTAGTCTCTTTTTTCAACTTCTCAAAAATCTTCTCCTAGCTCTTATTGCAAACTTATCAATAAAAATAAATAGTTTGTCGATGCTCTACAAATAAAACAAACCGCATTTTATATTGTTTCACACTCCTAGGCAGCTTGGTTGGGCACTTATCATTTTACAACATAGACCCGAGTTTGATCCCCTTACGGCACACTTTCTTTTCCTATTTAGATATTTTATGCCACATTTAGAGCGCATTGGGTGAGGATTTGGTTTATATTATGGGAAGTGTATATAATGCATTGGTTTAAGATCCATTTTGAATGCCGATTTATTGTGTATAGGTTGGTCAAGGTGATAATTTTGGGTTCCTTATATATGAGGTGGTTGCATGGAGTTTAGAGGGATAACGAGACATATGTGGCAAGTAGATAAGGTAATGTGTGGTATTTTAACATATAATGCATGTGGAGGGATAACAAGACATGTGTTGCAAGTAGATAGGGTAATGTGTGGTAGTTATAAATATAATGCATGACAGTTATAAAAATGCATAGGAGATATAGTATAAGTGGCCAATTTGGAGAAATAAGAGGGTGGCTCGGTGGATAGATAGACACGGTTTGCCAATTCAGGCTATCCACTGAACCCTTTACAATGTAATATAAATAAAATCCCACATACATAAAGGAATTACATTATGATCCAAATATATTTAAAAATTTACACTATCAATATGAAGTAAAGGAGGCCAAGACACCCCTCCATAATCGAGTGTGTCAAACCTAGAATAGCCGAGGGCTTCCAACGAGAAAATACCAGGGGCCCACCTATCTATCGGTAAGTGTCCAAGATTGGTGTTCAAATGAAAATTTTACCCTTCGTTCATATTTTCCATGTGTTTAATTTTCGTAAGTCTAATTGGCAAGCATTCACATGTTTGACCTACGCGCGATCTGAATTTGACAATTGCCCAAAAATTTGAGCAAGCCATAACTTTTGCATACGTGCTCGATTCTTGAAAACAAGATATCGATGGAAAGATAAAAATTTCTCCATGCAATGAAACTTCGATAACTGATTATGAGAATATTTTAGATCATCATTTCTCGGTGAGGAATATTTGGATCATTCATTTTGTGTCGAGGCATTATGACCATAAAATAGAATGGTAGGCGATCATCATGGACATGACATTAGGTCGCATCTTTGTTACGTGTAGATGCTCTTATGGTCATGTAACATAGTGGTACCGGACACGTCATCGTTAATAATAAACATCATATTAATCATATTTCTATATAGTACGTAGCTTCCTTAGGACTAATTTGGATTACAGAGAATCATCTCGGGGCCGGAGCTATGTTGTAGAGTGAAGATGAATCATTTTTGTCTGAATACTTTTGGAGACTTAGCACCGTATAGTGGGAGCATTGAGGTTTATAAAAGGGGACTTAACAATGTATAACGGAGGAATGGAGGTATTCGAAGATGTCAAAGTGGCACATCAGGAGGTAGTGAGCCCAAGTTCCACAGTCCTAGAGATTGAGCCATCGGTTGTTTGATTATGGAGTTAGCAGATACTATGTAGATTTATTCTCACGAACGTGATTTTTGAGTTTGTAAGCATTTTGGAAAAAATCCTTTCTATTGGGAGGTATTTTCTAAAGAAAATTATAGAGGAAATAGGTTCCCTAAATCCCCTAGGATCATCAAAGTGCGGAAGCCAACTCCGTAAGCTTTCTAACGACTATCTGAATGTGGAAGACAAATCCCATACATGAAAATGGTGGCTAGTCAAAGTTGACTTCAATCGTAGATGAGACCGGGTCAACTAGCGAGTCATGATAATGTGGAAAATTTGGATTGGTTAAAGGAGATAAGCATGGGTAAAAATTTCATACCTCTGGTCTTCAACACATGATTAATATTCAATGATCGCAAATAGAATTTCCATGTGGTTGGTCCTCAAGAAACTACGTGGCTTTCCATCACTTCTCCCTAAGTCAACTCAGTGGGCTATATGGAAAACTATGTATCAAGTTTTTCATTGCATTGGTAGAGTTGCAAATGAGATATAGGTGAGATATAATGAGTTGGCTATGTTTTATTGGCTAGAAAAGTAGTGATACGTGGCCTAAACCACAATACAATTATCCAACATGTGTTCTATTAAGCCATCCTACATCTAACTCCACAAAAATGTGGGATAATCCACAATGTTGTTGATTACGCTAGAAGACTCGGGCATGGTGACATGGCTTAGTGTAGTAGGCTCATGGACATGTCGGGTGGCAGCAAGTAACGTGGATGTGGTTAGAGGGGTCACATGGCTACATATCAATGATAGTGATGGTCAATATAAAACTTATCATGTGAAACAATGGGGGCGGCATTGGAACATGCAAACTTCCCTATGTCTACACACTCTCCCAACCAACTCGAACAACGATTTTTTTGGGTAAGAGTTGGCGGATATGCTATATGACATATAGTTTGGGTCCACATGCCTATATAAAAGATGATCCACTCTTCCATTTTCAATAAGCTAACTTTTAACTCAAAGCAAGCTCTCTCTACCGAACTCCGTTATCAACCTATGTGCAGTGTGTTTTTATTATTTCATTTTTTTAAGTTGATTTTAATGGGATAAGTTTGGAAAATAATTTAAATCCTATAGAGGTCCATGGTCATGAAAAAAAAATCGGTTAATTTTCGATCAATTGTGTGATGTGTTTCCCTTTAGTTTTTGTGTTTGTATGTTCTCCCTTTCGAGTCTATCTCTACAAGTAGCTTATTCTCTAAGGACCAATAGATAAGAAACTCTGGTCAATGTTATGTACAAATATTATATAGTTCTCATGTTATGTCCTTACCATGCTCGATCCATGACATGTCCCCAAGTTAGAAACAAGTGTTGTCATGAGAGTTTGCAAGGGAAAAATTTACACTTGAAAGCATGACAACCATACCCTTCCTGAAATGTTTTTCTCAAAGGTCATTTTGATTACTCCTTCATATCACCCTAATCCCCATATCATTCCTATCTCATCTATCTGATTATTCCAAAGTTTCATGTTGGTGTTCCAATATTTGATTTAGGGGCATCCAGTCATTCCAAGAAATTCCAAAGCAAGATCCATCAAGACAAGATTTTTGACAAGCTTGGGAAAGGCTATTATTTAGTCTTCTTGAAGCTAGCACACACCCCCTAGAATGGAAAAAAAGACACAAATCCATAAAGGAGGTGTATCATATATCCAACAATGTTGTGCAACTAGTTTTGGAAGAATCTAGGAAGTGCCAAAAGTTTTGGAGCAATTTCTACAAAATCTGGTCTTGAGGCTTATGCGATGCACAATGTAAAAATAGCTCCCAAGCTTTAGAAAGTTATTCTAGGAGATCTGGAAGTAGTTGGTAAAAAATATCATTGGAAATATAATTTAGAGCCATATACGATGGGGCTCTCAAATTTTTCACAACACTCAGGCGCTTCTATCCACAACCTATTTTTAGCATGTGTGACCTTGGATGTAGAAAAAATGTTTATTTTTCAGGAGGTTTTATGAAGAATTAGGGAATGATATCATCACCATTGGATTCAAAATTAAATTTTCATGCTAAATAATATAAATAAGCATCAAACAACTCCATTGGGAACTCAAGTTATGACTTCAACAAGTTGCTCCCCAAGGTACGACTTAAGTAGTTAGTGATATTTTTACCTTGGAATTTGAGCTAATGGGAAGGTGGCACACTTTTTTTCGCACCAACCATCCCACATATTTAGGACATATGGTGTGATTAAATTCTCCCCTCTGTAAGTTAAGCCTCCAGACCTCAATGTGACCCATTTCAAGCCCCTTTTGAAGTTTGAGCCCTCGTGCTCCATTTCCATGCCCTGTGCAATATCCAACCATGTAGTGCCATGTGGACTAATAGGAAGGAGAATTTTTTTCACAAAATGTCCCAAACCTTTGGGAAATTTGGGATGTAAAATTCACCCCCTCCCTTTCTGGCCTTTTGTCCCCTATTTGACCTTATCTCAGCCCGGGAGAAGGTAGTCAAAACAGTACCTAATCTTTGATGAACGAATGGGAGTTATGTAAGAAATTAGAAGGAAAATAAATACTTGTTGGAAATATAAGATAAGCTTATAAAATGTGGAATCATCACATTTTCACAAGCCCTTGGTTGTTTTAAAGGGATCTCATTCTTAGAAGGAAAAACTATCAAACTGATTAAAAAGGATCCATTTCATGGACTTTTAGGAATAATTTAAGAATTATATCCATCTCATTGATCTTGGAATATAGTTTGGATTCAAACTAATATAAAATTTCACCAAAAAATACCTCCTAAATATTTGAAAATCTCAATTTCAAGTTCAATCTCTTAAGCGGGCCAAGTTGGGATAGTACAATTGGCACATTTTTATGTCCCAACTATCTCGGTACAATTGGGATAGTAAAATTAATAATTTTTTCTATATTTCTCTGTTTGATCCCAATTTTTTTGCATTGTGTTTGTATCGGCATCCTCTAGCTCTCCCTCCATTTTTAGATCTTGAAGTGCAAAATTGTTCCTCTGGGAGCAAAGTGGATATCTATGCACCTCTCATCCCCACAGGATAAGCGGGACGTTAAAATTCTCCCATGCACAATTTTTTTCCCTCTTTGCTCAATTCGTCATGAAATTTTTGCATTACACACTTCTTTTCCTTCTTTGTCATGCCCCGTAATTTCTAGATCAATTTTTTTACAACCTCGGTGCCCTTACTAAAAATAGCATGTGTCCATGGTAAGGCATACTAAAAGTAGAAAGTGGATAGAAATAATAATGCATCATCAAAAAAGGAGGATTAAAATGTGCTAAAAGGTTCAGAAGGTCATTTTTAGCAAAATAGGTGATATATCCCAAAATAGTAGGATTCCATCTTACTCGCTAAAAATAAAAACTCTCTATTTTAGGTGTAAGAAGTTATAGTTGGCTCTAGTTTCACCCATATTTCCACTTTTTGACATCTCCATAGGGTTGTAAGATGATTTCATAACTCAAATAGGGAAATTAAACCTCCATGAGGGTCATGGAAGCAACAGTGTTTTTAAACACTCATTCAGCCAACCCGAGGTATCTGTGCATCATGGATAAGGAGGATATTGTGGTCATGAATCAACAAAGTTCTTCATCACAGAGAGCTTCTTCATTAGATATTTCAACTCCCTCTTCTTCCTTCTCTCCCTCTCCCATTTTTTCTCTCCCTCTTCTAATTATTCGTTTTGTGTAATCATGATAGTTTGTCTTATTCATTAAAGTGACTTTATAAAGTTGAATTGTAAAAGTCCCTTTGATTTATAAAAAAGGAACTTAATTTCCTAGATCCTAGGAAGGTGAAAAGTCACGAGTTGAATGAGACAACAAAAGGTCATGTGGGGGTAGATGAAGATTCATTTATAAGTCAATATAATGTAACCTTCCCAACACTCGTGCAATCATAGAGAGCCCAAACCAACCCCTTTTCACCTTCGGCACCCAATTTCCCCTATTATGATCGATTAGCCAACCGATCCTAGCTATAACCAGTTACCAACATCAGTTCCCTTACCGGCATCAATCTCTATGTCCGACATTTTCCCTTAGACCAGAAGGCTTATTTCCTCATCCAAAACCTCTCAAAACCTTCAACAACTTCACCCAGACCTCCATAATACCCTCTACTACATGTGCAGACATGTCAACCAACTTCCCTTTCTAGATTTGATCTTATATTCATTATTTAGATTAGATTTAGAGTATTATATTTGTGTGAGATACCCAAATCATATAACTACAGTAGGACCTTCTATTTCATGTTATTTATCTACATTAATTTGTATTAATACATGGATTGACAACCTTTAAGGAAGCACCCCACTTCCCGGATCTAGCTTATGCTAAGAAATCCACCAACCTATTGTTATTAACTCTATTTTGTGGTCTTTCTTTGCTTCTCAGGTAGTCCTTCCCAGACAAAAAGGAGTTCTCTACAATCGGCTTGGTCTTCAACAATGGTGCGCAACCTCTTCACGACCTCCAGGTATTCCTCATGTACCTTACCTTTACCTTTTTAAATCATTTTTCATACGGTACTCCTATGTGGTGAAATATTTTGGCATGCCCGGTGGGACCCTCATCATTTTTGGGTTCCTTATATTCATTTAGGATTGCATTTATGATTGTTTCCTTTCTAAAATCTTCACTAAATATCTCCTTAGTAACATTCTTTCTCTTATTTTCTCTAAAATTCAAATTTTAATTCATGTAAATTAAAACAAATCATACTTTATTCTCTCTTTCTTGCATTAGTGAAATTCATACTCAATCCTATTCATTATTGCATTCATCCAATCTCAATATTTCAATTTGGGTTTAAAATTGTTGTATTGCATCCTATGTATTCTTACATTTAGTTCACATAGTCTAATTAGTAATAGAATATAATGGAGGTCATGACCGATTGATTATTGGGTGATTAAGCATAGTCCAATTTTACACACACTTTTCCAAATCACTCAATCGAAAAACACATTTCTTAAAAATTCCCCAAATTCTAGGAAAAAACTATCAAGGATTTAAACACCCGTTGATGGTGGGCCCCGACCAATGTTATGGCCAGATTGTCATAGCAAAGCTTGGACCTCACATACCAAAAGGTTTATTAAGGACTCCCCCACAAAAAATTCTTGAAACCATCCATAGTTGGCTTCTAGGTACATTATATCCACTCCTTTCTATATATTCACAGTCATTCCTAAGGCTTAATCCATCAAAAAACTAAACTCTTACTCCTAGGATAACGTGTTTGTTAGATTTTACTTGTTGTATTTGTGACTTTCTTTCTTGTCTTCTAATATTTGAGGTGTAAGATCATATTTCATAATTTTTCTTTCTTTTTCACACTCAACCATCGCAATCAGTTAATTCTGGCTCTTTGAGTGTGTTCTATTTGAATTGATATAAACAACCTAGTTCTCATCTTCCTTTGACAAAAATATTGCTTAGAAATTTCAAATTTCTTAAGTTTAGATGTAATTTTCCTTACTAGCGTCGGTTCAAGAATCAAATCAGTTATTCCACCTATCATCATTGGTTCAAAGCAACCAATATCAGTCTCTATGTTTTTGATTTTCTATCAAAAACAACAAGTTAATTTCACCTTCCATATATTTTCTAAAAGTTTATTTCTAAGTTTCTATCATTTTAGAGCCCAAAGTACTTGTTTTTCATCCTTCTATATGGTTTAGACTCACCAACAGGCACAATCTCTTTGTTTCCATGCAAGTTGTATACCTTTTCCTTCTATCCCTTCGTTACCTTCCATTTCATCTCCAATGGATCCTAATTCTCCTGCAAATGTACCCGTAGGTGATGAGGAATTCACTAGATTCCTTGATCATAACACCAAGGCCTTGCAACATTACCTTTCTACTTCTTCCACCTATGACTCATCAAGTCAGCCCCTTTATGGAATGTTTGCTTCCATGTCTTCCATTTCTATCATCTCTGTCATATTAGGGAATGCTAATATGGCCACCTAAACTACTCTAGCATTTCCTACTCCTATTTTGCAACAACCTACTTCTCACGTAACCTCTGCATCCTTGACATATTCTCTCCCAACAACATCTATAGTACCTATATCCACTGCCTCCATTATATCATCATCAGCATCTTATGAACCTATTCATACACAAACGTCGGTTACGTTAAACTCTTCTACTCCATTTCAGAATTTGGTGGTCTCTATTCCCAAAATCTTCCACCCGTCACCACAAGGATCTTTCCACAATATTTTCCTACTTCCACCCTACCTCAAACCCAACCCACGACCTTAATTACATATTCGGAGAATATGCCATCCTTTCCACTACTTCCTATATAACTACATTTAAATTCACATACTCAACCACCGCATACCGGTATGTATTATAAGACCCACTCATCTTATCAAGCCCCTTACACCTTATGGGGCATCTATTAATCAAAACCCATAGAAAATATCATTAAAATAATGATGAATAAAATGCATATGCTTGAGGCCTCAGTTTTGGGTCCCATAATGTATTAACATATGATGATATTTGTAATGAAACCATTCATCCCTCTATACCTATTCATCCATATCCCACGCAATGGGAGCTACCTAAATTCAACCACTTCAAAAGTAAGGAGGACCCACAATAGCTATTACATTCATTTATATACACTTATTACCTAATACATCATGATAATGCCTTGATCCTTTATACCTTTCCCATGTCCTTGTCAAGACCCACCTTAGATTGGTACAGTGCTTTTCCCAAGCACTCGATATTTTCCTTTAATCAATTGGTGGAGATATTTAAATTTTTGATAAACATTTCTAAAAAGGTATCTATCACATATTTATATTCTATTCATCAATATGATGATGATTCTATATCTGATTTCATCACACGATGGTGAAGCCTAATCAATAAAATTTCCTTCTCTCTCCTACATCCTTATCTCATAGATTTGTTTACCAGGGCATGTGTCAAACATATTTCTTCAACTCTTCAGGTTCAAAATTTTCATACATTTTATGAGGCTTTTACCATGGCTAAGAAGCTTGAGATCTGTGCCCTTGAAGAAGACAAATTAAAATTGCGTAACAAAAACACTCGCCTTCAAATAAAATGAGTCCTCATTTTAAACCACATAACAACCATACCAAGAAAAAATGAGCCACTAACATGGTAATTATAAAATTTGGAACTTCTCACCCAACCAATCAACCTAAACCCCCTTCCAATATCTCACCGGTGCAAAATTTTCAATATCGGTATGAACAAAATAATTACACTCCCATTGGGGAGCCTTATTCTTCCATATTGGAAAATTTGTTAAATGTTGGATCCATCACTCTTCCTCCCATAAAACCATATTGGTTTTGATCCTTCTCGCCCCACACTGGCTTGGTATAAATAAAATGACTTCTATAATTACCACCATGTAAAAGGACATAGTGATGTAAATTATAAAACCTTTAAAAACATTTTGCAAGGAATGTTAGACAATGGTGATATCATTCTTGAAAAACCTAACACACCTACTAATGCAAACTTGGATGTTTTCAAAAACCCTTTCCTAACCATGCTCCTTCATCAACTCATGTTGGAAAGACATCTAAAGAAGAAACCAATGTACATGTGGTTCATGTAGTCTTCAATACAATGTTTGATCCTTCTATCCAATATCCTCCTATAACATCTATTGAGGAAATATTTACATGAAATCCTCTACCCATAGAGGATCCCACCTCACCTATTCCTTTACCCATAGAGGAACCCACCTTACTAGTTCCTTTACTTATAGAGGAACCCACCTCACTTGTTCCTTTACCCATAGAGGAACCCACCTTACCTATTCTTCTACCTATAGAGGAACCCACCTTATCATCCTCTCTACCTATAGAGGAGCCTACATTACCCACTTTTCCTTCTCCTCAACCGATATGTAACATTCCCATTTTAAGACTTTATCCACAAGGGAAAAAGATTTTTTTGCTTAATGTTCTCTATTATAAATTAACATAATTTAGAACACACATTCATATCCAATCAATCTCATAACAGAATACCATATGCATGCATAAATGAGTCGGTGAAACATTGATATCTCATTTCATGACTTCGGTAACATACTGATCTCTAATGTTAATTTAATCATGTGTATACCATGTATACTTGGTTCTTGTACCCTTTTAGAGGTATCAAGTTTTCTTTTTAAGAGGCCTATCTAAGTATCTGTTACCAATATTCATCTGAAATCCCGCTTCTTAAAATATGTGACATAGGACAATGCAACCAACAACTTACAATAATTTGGCCAAAAATTTAAACATGTTGTTCATGTTTATATTCCTAGATGACATACTCGTCAAATGGAATACGTCCTTCACCCTACTTGATCTATTATCTAGAATGGTCTTCACTGACTTCTTTCAGTCCACTTGTTCAAGGTTTAACCCTAGCCAAGGTTAGCAACATGGCCTAGTGTGGAGGACTACTTACGGTGACTAAGGGTATTTAGACATACTCAATCGACTTGTGTTGATTGGGCGTGTCTATTTATCCTAAGTCAATGTGAGTTGACCTCGACACTAGGTCATGCCCTATCTCTACCTAGGGTAGAATTGTGATCAAGTCAAAATTTATGTTAGTCTAGATGAATAAACTTGAAAGGGTGTTGAAACAGGTCAACTGCAACATAGTATCCTCGTGAAGACCCTAGTCTTCCCAAAGGTACTACACTATAGTTGGCGTGTGTCAACATCCATCTAAGGTTTCCTCATCTAGAAAAACATACCTTAGATAGAAATTTAATGAATTATTAATTATCTCATTAAGGATTAATTGTAGTAACCCTACTAAGAAACTAGGTTCATTAAACATTAGAGTTATAAGTGAAAACTGCAATCGAAGTAGTTATGTAGATACATTTTCTTCCTAATCGTTTCATAAGTTATGATTTTATACCATTAGCATTTTTATTTATGTTTTATATAACAGATCTAACACACATTAAAGAGATGTTTGTTTACTTAATTACCCAAGCCTTAGCTTACTTAAGTTCTGAGTAAGTTCGTTTTATATTATACTCCAATGGGATGAAGTCTAATCCTATTTATTTCCATTTCCTACATTCCTATTCGATTAAGGAATTATTTAAGACAAAGCACACCTTCCACTATCCAAAGATAACATTCGGATTCATTCCCAAAAGGTCTTAAGACAAGTCTATGATTAATTACATGGTAGTTGTCTTCCTTTTTATTTATAGAGGGTTAATGATCATTCAAAACCTCATATTACATTGTAAATTAACATCAAATTTTATCTCATTAGCGAATTCCGGGTTCAAAGCATGGATTAGCTTTGATTTCTTCTTCTATATTTTTTCCCATAGCTATGCACTCCATTATATAGGAGTTGCACACTAACAACTCACATAACAATCTCTTTCTTATATGCAACCTCTCAACAATTTCTTTGGTTGCATATGAAACCAATTCTCCCAAATGGTTTCAACTAATTAACAATACTAATAATAAAACAATTCCATATTGTTTTATTATCTAACTTACTAACTTACTTAATAACTAGTTACCATATAGTAAATACTATTTACTATATGTAACTTTACATTTACATTATCCATGATAATAATATATCCACAATAATAATATCCTAATGTTCACACTAGAACATAGAATATCTCTAACACACCCCCTTAGTGTGAACATGGGGTAAGAGCTCCTGGAAACATCAAACTTGTTGGAGTAGCTATTGTTGTCGGGATCTTGCTTGCTAATGGTCATCCTTGTCACATGAACATATTCATCGGCTGATCACCTTCCAACGAAGTACCTTCCACCGAAGTATGGAATTCAGAGGACCGTATGAAAGTCAGAGGACCATACGTAGATGCTTTGCCCCTATAAGCTGAGTCAAGTAGTTTGCTTCTTCCACACCAAATAGACACTCAAGAACTATTGTTAGTCTATGTGAACACATTAAAATCAAAACATGAAAATAGTTTCACCCCCTTGTTTATAAACACACCACACAACTGAAATAGAACATCACCACATCTATCTACGACCCCATCATTGGTGAATGACGAGAGGACGTTGATTGTCCTCCTTCCTCCAACAAGAGAAGAGTCTACCATAGGTAATCCTCATCACCAGGAACAGAAAGTTCTTCATCAGTTGAGTAGGCTTCCTAATCAGTTTCTACTTTAGCTAGAAGGGATTTTTGATCTATCTTGTCATCAAGAAGATCCTGAGCTCTATTTTTACAGTTCGAGATTACATGTCCAATCTCATTACAATTAAAGAATTTTATTTTTCCATGTGAAGGAACCTTCTTTGGTTTATGTTTTTCCTTCTTAGATGAGGAGCTAGGTTTGTTTCTTACATATAGTACTTGTACATGTTATTCATGACTTCTTTTTCTAACAATGTAGAAATCACTCCTTCTAGACTAATAGTAACTTTACTCAAAGTAAATACAATATTTGAGTAACTCTTAGGCATGCTATTAAGAAGAATAGCTTTAGCATCATCATATTTTACATGTTCTTTAATTCCAAAAAGTTGATTTAATAAGGAATGGAACTTACTGATATGATCACCATTTTGGAACTCTCTTCCATCTTCAATCCGTACAGACATTGTTTCAGTGACGTCTTTGTTGTTTCTGCTTCAGATCTAAAAATCTTGTTGAGGGAATCCCAAATATCCTTTATAGATTTGGATAAATCCACATGGTGTAAATAGGATTTTGACAATCCTAATCCAATGGTCCCCATGGCTCTCTGATCCTTCACGTTCCACTTTTCCAATTCATTTCCTCCAGTGGGTGGAGTTGAATTCGGTTTCACCACATCCCATAGATCCTTCTCTATGAGATGCAACTGCATCTATAGCTGTCATGTGTGAAAATCTTGGCCTTCAAATTTATCTATCTAGTTTAGATTAGTCCTTTCCATATTCTTCAAGTACTATTAACCAAAATACTGAAATATTCTTGTAATAAATATTTCTTTTCAATAATAGTACAACAAATACACTATCAATGATATAAGTATTTATCTGTACTATTTTTTTTTCACAAAATTGTTCACGCGACTTAAAACATTATTTCGAATTCTTCTACACCGAATCTGATATAGATGAAAACTAAAACATTGTGCATCTTTTCAATACCTTTCCAACAGAAAAAATATCACCTCAATCTGACATTTTATGTGAAATTTATGTCCATTTTACTGAACACTACTTGGAAGCTTTTTCCTGACGGATTTCTTAAACTGATATAAATAATGTTAAGATAAATTTGCAATATAAACATTAATATTACATTACCAGAGACACCATGAATTTGGAGATCCTTCTTCAAAAATTAGTGCCCATATTTCTCTTATTTAAAACCTTCTCCTGGAAACCTTCACCTACTCTATTACCAAATGTTAGCAAATTCCAAGTTTGGAGCATGGATTAGCTTTGATTTCTTCTTCTATATTTTTTCCCATAGCTATGCACTCCATTATATAGGAGCTGCACACTAACAAATCACATAAAAATCTCATCTTATATATGCAACCTCTCAACAATTTCTTTGGTTGCATATGAAACCAATTCTCCCGAATGGTTTCAACTAATTAATAATACTAATAATAAAACAATTCCATATTGTTTTATTATCTAACTTACTTAATAACTAGTTACCATATAGTAAATACTATTTACTATATGTAAATTTACATTTACATTACAATTATATTATCCATGATAATAATATATCCACAATAATAATATCCTAATGTTCACACTAGAACATAGAATATCTCTAACATTATCTTCATTCAAACATTTGAATTAAACATAGTCTTGGCATTATAGTTAGATAACAATGCAAGAATGAAAAAATATTAAGTTACATTTTCACTAGAGAGTGTAGCACATCTAGTACCTCTTATCTCTATTTAATCTATTCCAAACCAAGAGGGTATGTTACTAATAGAAAAATAGAGAAATAATTAACATTTCCATTCACAAAATACCCAAAAAGGTTACACATCATGTACAAGCATATTCACATAACTTGTATTCATCGATGATCCATACACTAAAATTCCAAGAGCTTCATACATTACTAAAGTCAAACAACAATAACAAGATCAATTACAAGTAAAAATTTCTTTTTCCATCAAATACATTTCAATAATGAACCATATTTCATCATAAAAAGATCCAATCTCTTTGATAAACAAATGTAACTTCCTATTAATCCTTTCTCCTTTCATCACTTACGAATTCCATATGCAAAATTTCTAGCATGGATCTGTTCATTGAATTGAGCATGATAAACACTAAACATTAAAATGAAGTGATTTTAGCTAACTATTTCATAAAGAGAACTTTGCTATTATGAAACATACAGGGTAATTCATAAATTCATAATCAAAAGGAGTTACCATACTCAAATAAAAGAGAGAGAGAGAGAGAGAGAGAAAGTGATAAACCATAACAAAAGTAAGAATAGGTCATGATATAAACAAATTCAACCTTCCATACTATTTTCTTTCATCAAAAGAATTAAAACAGTAATTCAGATAAGTAACATTTCATCACAATCCCAATATTATTTTCATACATTACTTTACATGTTTCCCTTCTCAGTTAAACCTATTTAACATAAGAAGACAACTATCCTAACTATCTTCTATGGATAGCTCAAGAAGATAAAAACAAAAATACTTCCTTCTCGACATTTCATTCACCTAAATTCTTCCTAAAATAAGAGATGCCAATAATCAAGATTAAAAACATAAGAATAAGTTTAGGATGATCCAAAAACATAACTTAAAATGTGTCTCTGATTTGAGTATCCTAATACTCAAACTCAGAATTAGAATCCAATTTAAGTTAAAGTCCAAAAACTAAAACAGACCTCATCAAGGGGTAAGATCAAATTAGCATGCAATTGGGACTACACTCAATCCCCAAAAAGATACAACATTACCATCGTTAATTCAAGAGAGTATAATGGTAAGGTTTAACAATCAACTTCAACTAAATCAACCATCCAAATATTTTCTACTAAACACAAAGATTTACTCAAAATATTTCCAACCAAATGTGATAATCCATCCAATTATTCTCTACTTCAACTATACTTCCCTAGCACAACCTGAACTCAATCTTATCAAACAGGTCCAGGAGTTTAAATAACGGAACAAATCAAAGAAGGATAGCACCATCATCTAGTTTGAAGTAAAAAGAAGATTAAAGGAAAGAGAGAGAGAGAGAGAGAAATTACTTCCTCATAGTTCTAGGAACGATTAAAATATGCCATTAGATAACCAAGAACAATTATTGACAAGCTCAATCTATATTACCCCATACCAAAATCCCAACAGAGAACTAATCAGGGTTCGATTTGAATGTATAGAAAACCATAAGAAGAAGAAGGATGAGCAAAAAACATTCATTACCCATCAACATTCAAGGATACATTTTGATAGATAAATAACCACAAAGACAACAAGTAATTCTTTTCCTAAGTACTAAAAAGGAATGAAAAATATGACAGAAGGATAAGTCTAAAACCGACTCACAAACTCAGATCCTTGAAGAAAATACGTGAGCATAATGATTTATCAAGCCCAAAGTACACATTCCTTTTCACCAGAGATACATTATCCTTAGTTTGTAAAAGAACTGAAAACAATTTTGATGACCCAAGGCCAAGAAAAATGATAACTAAAAACAGTGTCAAAGAACTACCTGAAGATCAAATTGACAACAAAAATTGAAAACAATAAACCAATACCCAAGGGAGTTTTTCCTCTTAGCATCAAATGCCATAATTTTCATTAGTTACCCAAAAATCAAGAGAGTAGAAACCGAGTAAATTTATCTCATGTAGAAAGTGAGTACATTTCCCTCATGGGATCCAATAGTCGATTAGGGGCCAAACAATTCACGAAAGAGCAAAAGTATAAATTACAGGCTTAATAATAATAACTAAAAGAACTACAACATCCTTGAAGAATTAAACACAAGCTAAACAAAACCCAACAATTCAAATTTCCTCAATTAACATTGAGTATACGACTACAAATGTAAAGGTTAAAAATAAAACCCATAATCAAAATCACATAAGTGATAAGAAAATAGACATTCTCAAATTTTTATCATTCCAATAGAACCCAGAAGGATATGTTGGAGCTAGAGTTGTAAAATTTTATTACCTAAAAATATTTAGCCAAGATCAAACAACAATCAAGAAAATCAAATAGTTTATCCTCTGAAGTGTTCTCACAGTGGTGAGACAAGATCTCTTAGAACAAGTTCCACAAATTTAAGAAACCAAGTTACTTACAAGCTTAACACAGCTCAAACAAGAGTACAAACAATTTTGACTTCATCTCAGGATCATGTAGAAGGAGTAAAGCATAACCCAACAAATCAAATCAAGAAGAATGAAACCCGATCACACTTTCCTCATACAAGTGGAGTCAAAAATCATTCACATAAAACAAAAAAACCACATGCAGAGATGATCTAAACAACCATGTAAAAACCAAATTATTCCCAATAAGAGAAGAGTTATTTTAATGAATAATTTAAGTAAAATCAAAACAACTTAATGGGTAGAGCCTATCATGCTTGATAGATCTTCTCCTTCACTGATTCGCAGAAGATCTCCAAGTAGAACTTCAATAGCTTCTTCCTCTCCACGAAATGTCAACAGAACTTTCAACACTTCCCTTTCTTCTTATAGTTTTCACAGTGTCCATTAATAGATATATTCTATGCAAGAAATAATAGTCATGCAAGAATCAAACTGGAGGTTCAAGAACTGAACAACATCATGCAGATCCCAAGCTTGAAACAACAAAATATCAAAACAACTAAACCCCTCATGCATCTTCCTAGGTAGTTTTTGCCAAATTCAAAAACATTAAATGTAAAGGACTGTTAGTTCCCTCCCATTTCCACGCCACCACCATCTCCATATTTGGAAATGACTAAATTTAAATTTTGCATGCAACCAAACTCGGTGGAGGTGCCAACTCATCCCTCCCTATATTTTCTCATGCCCATGCCAAAGTTGGCAACACCAAAGGATAAGAATTCCTTTACTCCCAATTAAATGTCTATAAAATGATGCCAATAACCCGCAAAATTGCCATATCATCCCTTAGGCCCCCTTAGGTTAGCCATTTCCATAGTTAGGTTAACATTAATTTAGGAAATTAACATAGGTCCATAGGTAGGTCTTTAGTTAAAGTCTTAACATTCTAATTAACAAAAGATCATAGAGACATAGGTTAAACTTAACTTTAGGCTATAGTTACAAATGTTAAGACATAGTTATAATATGTTCCCAATCAAAGTAAGCATTTTATGCTTTGACAAAAGAATAACCATCCATGACATCAAAATTTAAGATACGGTGGGTCTCGAAAACTTCATCCTTTCCCTAACACAATCGAATCCGGAGATCACTGATCTATCGACATGTTCATTATGACCAAAAGTCATGAATTAAAAGCATACCTTGGATCAATGGAATTGATCCAAGGTAATGTTGTTATGAAAGAAGAATTTATGAAAATAGAAACCAAATTTCTCAATTCAAGTAGTGAATTAATTCTACATAAGGAGGTGGATTGCTCTCTATTAAATACAACAAAAACATGACAGAATGTACTTTCTCAATAGATGAATTATTTTCTACTACAAACATGATTTCCAAATTCATAAGAGTACACCATCTTAAGACAAAATCACATGTCAACATTTTTACCTTCAAAAGTAGAAGTCATCATAGGTACCAGTCATGTTGGAGGTGTTACATACCTCCCTCCTAAAAAGCATCATCGTCTCAATGATTAAATTAGTCAAATAAATTTAATCAAGAATATAACCAAAATATAATTCTTTCATTCATAAGTTCATAACAGAACCAGATTTGAGAAATTCAAATTTTCATAATTATTCAACGCATTAAAATAGTTGTTTCAATACTAAAGAATTTAGTATCGCCCAAAACTGGTAGGTTTATTGATATGCTAAGAATAAAATCTTCAAGTTTTATCAATCAAAAGAATCAATTCTGCTCAAATAAATGTGGAAAACAATTTTCATGTCTTCAAGGTTTTCCCAGGTTACACTTTCTTCATTAAACTGGTCCCACTAGACCTTGCATTGACTTATATAATGGTTTCTTAAGTGCAACTAGTGAGTTTCTAAGACTCGAATTGGTTTAACCATGATTATTCCTAGGTCTTGGACCTACAAAGAATTCCAGCTTAACACGTGATAAATATGAAATATATTTCTTAAATAAAGAAATATGGAAAACATCATGCATTTGTGATAAAGCATGTTGTAAAGCTAAACGATAAGATACAAGATTGATTATTTTGACAATTTCAAATGGTCCCACATAACAAGGTGATAACTTGGAAGCCTTTCCAAAAGTTATATAACTCTTTTTTGGTTTAACCCACAAAAAGACCTTTTCACCAAGTTCAAATTTCTTGTCAACCCTTTTTAAGTCTGCATAACTTTTTTTCCTATCTGTTACTTCCTTTAAACATTCATGAATCATTTTAACTTGTTGTTCCATTTTAGTAAGGATCTCAGGTCCAATTACCTCTCTATCCTCTATGTTATCCCAAACCTTTCGTAGTTCTACAATTCCTTCCGTATAAGGCTTCTAAAGGTATCATTTTCTCGAGAGGCGTGATACATGTTATTATAAGTAAATTCAACTAAAGGAAGTTACTCTTCCCATTTGTACTACAAGTCCATGCAATACATTTGTAACATATCTTCCAAAACTTGATTAACTCTTTCTTTAATGCCCCGCCTGTTTCACCCTATTGGTGAGGTGTGGTTCCAATCTTTCCACCTAGCCATTTGGTACAAGATCCCATCTCTCTAGATGCTCGAGCATTTGAGGTGTCGAATTCCATGTGAGCATTTGTTGAGTCTTAAGAAAGTCTAAAAACATCTCACCGTAAAATATTGTCTTCTCATTGTCATATTTTGTATTTTAAATTTGTATTTTAAAACTGAAATAATAATAATAATAATAATTTTTTCGTGCTCATACTCTAGGATTGTCGGACTTAAAATTTATTTAAAATTTAAAAAAATAAATATAAATGAATAAAAATAAAAATAAACTCACTCATTTATATCTCTAACCAAATTCTCGACCCTCCCATTGAGCTCCTTGGCTTTGCATGTGAATCCATCTAATTTTTTTGGACCTTTGATAGTAAAATACAATTTAAGATAATTCGTAATGAAATTTATAATGACAATAAATTGATACAAATATTTATGTTTTAAGAACATTAAAAAAATAAAAAAAATAAGAAAGATATAATCTATGAATAGAATAAATATATAGATATAAATAAATAAATGGATGGTAATAACAAAATTAAATAAACAAAATATGTATAACTCACTAAACAAATGAACAATAGTAATATTATTATTATTTTCATTATATAGATATAACCGTAAGGAGATTTTTGATGTTGGAAATCAAAAGTTAAAATACTTAATACATTAAATAAAAGAGAAATATCTATATACTAAAACAAAGGAAATCTATAAATTTAAATTTAAGTAAATACAACTTAAAGCATATATAGTTGTGTATACGGTGGAAGAAATCAGATTTGGTGGGTGAGGAGAGATGTATTAGGGAGTGGCATTGAATAGACATGGTGGTTGACATTAAATTGAAATTATTATTTTGGAATTCCCTCAGCTTGTTGGAGAAGCTATTTTAATTCCATGATAATATTCATTTGGTCCTTTTTAGAATTTATGTGATTGGTTCTCTCATGGAGAATCCGTGTAAATATATATATATAAATATATATATATATATATATATATATATATTTGAACTCCTTTTCGAGAAATGTGGATACAAATTGAGAGCCCTTTTGGACTGAGATAATTTGCAGAATATATAAATTAGATTGAGCGAATTTGGTTGTTTACACTATGTATTTGAGGGAGCTTAAACTATTGGAAATGGTCAGAGAACTTTTCAAAAACAAGGTTGTTTGAGAGTAGATTGGGTTGAAGTATACAAAACCCACATACATGATAGTCTTTCTTCCCTCTTGAAGATTTACCGCATTTGCTTATTGTGTAATAGAATTTATGCAATACAATTTTGTAGGTTAATTTGTGTTCTTAGTATACATTCTAGTTCACTTTCTTCATTGTTTACCTTGGATATGAGTTCATGAAGTTTTGCAATTTTTTTTTACCTATAGTAGTATTTTCGTGTAATGGGTATTGTTACATTTGATATCACTTCTTTTTTGGTATTATATCTGCATATTAAGAGGTTGTGTGTATGCATTTTCTGTATTGTCTGATAGAATGAAAAGAATGGATCCTAGTTGAATAATCAAGATTTAATTAGTTGGTAATGGATTTAATAAAATGATATTGGAAACAATTAGTAAACCCTTTCGCTGGAACTATTGAGCATGATCTCCGGGAGGTTAAGTGGCGTGAGTTGGTTTTGGACAAAATGCCATCGGTTCGAATCCCCTACAAAAAAATACATTTGGGTATATAATAATTAAAAAAGGATATATGCATATGTGTATGGATGGGAATAACAATATTTGGCATATTTGAAAACAATGAAGCCTCTTTCACTAACTAAAATAATAAATAGGTAAAGCATACATCATCACAAATGGGGTGTGTTAAAATTTAGGAATTATTTCAGACTTTGATCTTTATCGACTATGAGGGAAGGATAACATTTATATGAATGGGGATTTTATAAAATCCTATGATTTGATGGATATATATAGTAATGTTTAATTCTAGAATTTTCCTAGAATTTAAAGGGTCAATATGCTTCTATAAGCATCTATTTCATTAATCAAAACCTATGGCTTGAGTTTGGAATTATAAGTATTATATTATTCTAATGGGTTGGCTTTTGAGGAGGATAAATTTGCTTAAGGGACGTAGTAAGAGAGTAATGTGCTTTTGATTAACGAATTTGTGCCCAACCACGGAATATATATATATATATATATATATATATATATATATATATATATACATGTGTGTTTTGTATGGAAATCTCTTCATTCATAGGTTAGATCTTTACCTTTTCTCATCTTAGGATCTGTGATTCATTGACTGCATGGTATCATTATTAAGGAACTTATACTTGAATTTTTCACTCTATGTATATACGCTTCATCATTGTCTCTAGACCTTTTTTCGGTCCACAAGTTTTTATTGAGCCTATGTTTACTAGGATTGATAGGAAATAGATTTAATTATGATGGGGATTGACATGATTGGGAACACATTATTTTATTAGTTTGTGATAAGATTTACAACTATTATGGTAGAATGTGATGTACTTTGTGGACAAAAATAGGCATTATTGCAAATACATTGGTTTACTAAGTAACATTAATGTTTAATGAATAATGTAGAGTGAATCTCTATCATTACTTACACAAATCCATGGTGTGTATAAACACTACCAAATATATTTAAAATACCTTATATGGAAAACGTGACATTATTTCCAACACTATATAGTCGTAGAAAAAGGGGTATAGTGAATACCCTCATTAAGGAATATTTAGAGTTTTTTCCTATGATAAATAGGTTATGAAGTTTATTATTGGTAAATATAAATTCTTAAAATGGTTAGGATTGAATGAAGTGAGTATCTTTGTAATAAAAGCGAGAGAAAAAAAAGTTCCCTTGCAATTTAAATCTTAGAAATAATTTGTTTTTTTGTTTGAAAGGTTATATGAGACTATGGAAGTATTATTTATGTAGTGGCTGTATTGATTCAAAATATAGGGACTTACAACTTTTGGAAAATCATAATAAAGCCATGAAATTGTTTATCGAAAAGAATTCAATACTATCAGTGCCACATAATTAACAAATTATATAACCTATATAACTATATCAAAATTAATACTCATACCAAGTCCATTAACTTTTTATGATTTGGTGGATATGTGGAAAAGCATGTGATTTTTCTATAATATATTGTGTGATGAAATTGTAACATTTATGAAATGCTTAATCATTAGACGTTATAATCACTCCTTATGTTATGCGGTTATGAACTTGGTCAAATTTCTTATATTATGCTTAGATTTTGAAATGCATTGTATTTCCGTAAATTGATTACTCAATAAGAGAATGACATAAATAGTTAAAATGGAAGATGGACTATCATGCCAGCTTCCGAATGAACTGACCATGCGGTAGTAAAAATTTCCGATTGCAGGTTGATGGATATGTTTTGAAGATGTAACACAAAATGGATACCTTCTTTGACGCATTGATTATTTGTAACAATATTTTGGAATGAAGAAAGTGAAGTGACAATGATAAGGAATGTGTTTCAATGTAAATAAAAATTTTAATGATATGTGCTTAAAAGCGAATGGAAAAATGTGTTACTATAAAAGATAAAGGATCTTGGTTATAGTTACAATAAGTAACTATGTTTGTTTTTTTTTTTTTCTACCAGCTAGGTAACTAGTCTTATCTTGAAAGAAGTCAATTAATGGAATGCTTTATAAGCTATGAATTAATAGTTCTTTGATGTAATGTTAAGTGATTGTTAACATTTTCTCAAATGTGATAGGAAACAAGTTGTGTTGCCTTCATAAGGAAAGGAAAGTTATAATTAATTAAATGAGATTCCTTCTAGTATGTAAATTATGTCTTTAATTGAGAAATGTTTTTGATGATTTATTGAAAATATAAAATTTGTACAGTCTGTACATGAACATGAAATTAGTATAATGAATCATTCTATAGGACTAAGTACTCGAGACACTTCAATTGTGGAATCATTAATGTATCTCTTGATAACATATACCCTATGTGATAAAAAAATGTTATGAATGTAAAGGTATCTTAAGGTATATTCATGTGGTTAATCTTAATTGATGTAATTTAAGGGCTCTTTTTTTTAAAAATAAATTGGAGATATGTGCATAATAGTACTAATTACTATTACGGACACCAAATGCCCTTGGTCCATGATGTGCCAGCTAAGGGGGTAACTTCTTTTGGGCTAGATGATAAACATAATAACTAAAGTTATTAAATGGTGCAATGACCATAGATTGCTACACCATATTCCATCCTCAGATTGTTGTTATTACAAAAGTAACCCTTAATAATATAGGGTGGAAATTCTATGTATTTTATATGTTTATAATGTGTAACCTATAACATAAGATGTACTTAAGTGAAAGATACTTGAATAACACTCAAGATTATTGTCCTAACTAGGTGATCGGGTCAATAGCGAAATACGAATGTAAATAATATTTATATCAAAAAGTGTAGTCATGGATGGTGCCCTATAGGAGTTGTAGTGTAATTGGATCATTGTGTTGTGCCAACATATATGGTGTTATGCATTGTCTCAAAATTCTTCATGTGGCATCTTGTTTACAACCATGTTAGTCAAAACAAAAATATTCCGGTATTTTCATTTTTGTTTTTGTGTGTGTTAAATGTGGGCGTTACACTTGGTATCAGAGCAGAGGTTCATGCTCTCAAACCTCTAGGCCAGATTGGAGTGGTGATGTGTTACATTATGGTTTTACAATATGATGTTACATGATGATGATGGTGTTGCATGATTGTGGTTCATATTGCAAGAGTAATGTGATATAAGCGTGATGTGAACTATGTCGTAATGGTGATATTGTGAATGCACATGATGTGTATGTCACTTAGTGCGTATTTGTTATCATGTTTATGTGATGGGGATGGGAGTGTTCTCTCTCCTTCTTGTGGATTCTATGAAGAGTTCACGTGTGAATTACTTGCCGATGATGTGTGAAATAATTATAATGTGGATGACAGAGTGTTGGAGCATTGTGGCATATTGTGATATATAGGTGTGTCAATGTATTGTATGAAAAGATTGATGTAAAGTGAATTGAGTTGTATCATGATGTTTTACCATGTTTTGAAGAAATGTGTGTATCACCTTGTTATGTAGAAAATTAATGTTATGTTGTGATGTTACTTATTATGTTCATCATATGTATGATTTGTGTAATATGTAATGATTCATGTCATGATTTAGGGGCATACGGTGAGCGTATGAACCCTATTGTATAGTGATTGCACTTTGGGTGCATAATGTGGTAAAGTGATGTATTGCACCCAGTGAATGTATGATTGTGATCTACCCTGTATATGTACCATATATAAGATGTTATGGTAATTATGTGTGTACCACCATTGTGTTAGTGATGTAGTTACATGTTATGTTGTGAACCTTACGCTAACCGACCCTAAGGGAAATCGGTAGAAGTGTATGTTGAGAGTGAGGAATGGTGTACCATGGGCCAATAACTCGAGTCAAAATCCATTGGCTTAGTAGATAACAACCTGTGATTCTTTCCTCTCTCCCTATGTGGTTGTATGTATGCAACCTAAGTGTAACCATGATTGTGTTTAGCCTTGTCAAAGTGGTGGCGGGATGATTTAGATTGAGATGATGAAAGTTGTATAATTGATATGTATTTTTTTATGAGCTGAGGCTCGATGTTCCAAGTGCTAGAAAACTCATTGAGTACCCCTTGGTGGCCAGATAAGACCACACAGTTATCGTAATGTGACATTATTATAAGTGTATTTTATTCGTAAAATGTGATCTTTTACTTTATTTTGTAAGGACCAGTAGTTTTTCTTGATTGCCATGCTTTACAATTTTGGGCATTTCCTTGGTTTGTGGCACTAACATATGGATTTTGACACTAACTATGGCTATTTGGCCATTTATTTTTCTTGGTTTTTGATCTTATTTTAAATTTTAAGATTTTACCGCCTTGCCCAAGGCTTGTACTTTTCCACTTGGCATTTGGATCAGATTGTTATGCTTGGTTCTATTGTCGTGATGTGTGGAATAGGGTCATGGGATGCACCATGGAATGGTTGAACTATGGACCCGCTTCATTGTATGGGGGTACACCCTAAGGAGTTATAGATAACTAGCGGGTTGTTGAACCACACATTATTATGTCACTTGGGTTAGGAGTGTCCAAACCCTATGTGTCTTGGGCCATGGGGACAACCAACCTCCTTGAGGGGGGGGCATAAGGGAATGCCAATGGCATCAATTTTATTGTGGAGGAAGCTTGAGGGGGAGGCAAAGTTATTCGATGAGGTGGCATAAGAGATTTGTGTGTATGTGTGTGACTGATGCTTCAGGAGGTATGTTGATGTGTTATGATGTTTTGGTTATGGTGTTATGATGTATGTGTTACTCATGTCAGTTGGATATGTTTTGTGATGTTGTGGATATGGCATTGATGCCCTTGTGGACCCTATGTACATGTAGCTATTTTTTGAGTCATGTAAAATCTTCATATGTGGAATTGAGGAATGTATGGTTGTAGTACACTTTTCTAAAGAATTATATTTCTATAATGTGTGTGATAGATGTGCATGGAACCAGCTTTTTTTCTTCCATATTTGGTAAGCTCTTGTGGTGTGGTACAAACATGAAAGTATGTAAATGTAGGCTTGTAAAAAAAAATTAGTGTTGTTTAACCCTCGTAGGGTGTTGTATTAGTAGTTCACGTTGGGCACCCACAATAAGGAATAAACTAAAACTCTACAACTATGAAATTTTAAAAGGACTAAAACTAGAAATAATGATAATGGAAAGAGACTAATGAAATAATGAATAAGAGAGAACTACTAATCTTCATAGAACTTGAAAATTCAAATTTCTACTAAATGTTCCCAAGGCCACCCCATGGCCATGCTTTAACATCTAAATCTTAACTATAGAGTGTACCTTTTCCCCATCTATTCCTTGTTGCTTGTCATTTCCATCCCTCTGAGTTATGTCACATCGAGGACGATGCTTTTCTTAAGGGGAGGAGGATGTAATGCCCCACTCTGTTTCACCCTATTGGTGAGGTGTGGTTCCCATCTTTCCACCTAGCCATTTGGTACAAGATCCCATCTCTCTAGATGCTCGAGTGTTTGAGGTGTCGGATTCCATGTGAGCCTTTGTTGAGTCTTAAGAAAATCTAAAAACATCTCACCAGAAACTATTGTCTTCTCACTGGTCATATTTTGTATTTTAAATTTTGATCTAGGCCTCGATTATAAAATTTTAAAAAAAAAAAAAAAAGAAATAATAATAATAATAATAATAATTTTAATCGTGCTCAAACTCTAGGATTGTTGGACTTAAAATTTATTTAAAATTTTAAAAAAATAAAATAAAATAAAATGAATAAAAATAAAAATAAACTCACTCATTTATATCTCTAACCAAATTCTCGACCCCTCCCATTGAGCTCCTTGGCTTCACATGTGAATCCATCTAATTGTTTTTTAGACCTTTGATAGTAAAATACAATTTAAGATAATTCGTAATGAAATTTAAATGACAATAAATTGATACAAATATTTATGTGTCAAGAACATTAAAAAAAAAAAATTAAAATAAGAAAGATATAATCTATGAATAAATATATATATATATATATATATAATAAATAAATGGATGTAATAACAAAATTAAATAAACAAAATATGTATAACTCACTAAACAAATGAATAATAGTAATATTATTATTATTTTCATTATATAGATATAACCGTAAGGAGATTTCTGATGCTGGAAATCAAAAGTTAAAATACTTAATACATTAAACAAAAGAGAAATATCTATATACTAAAACAAAGGAAATCTATAAATTTAAATTTAAGTAAATACAACTTAAAGCATATATAATTGTGTATACGGTGGAAGAAATCAGATTTGGTGGGTGAGGAGAGATGTATTAGGGAGTGGCATTGAATAGACATGGTGGTTGGCATTAAATTGAAATTATTATTTTGGAATTCCCGTAGCTTGTTGGAGAAGCTATTTTAATTCCATGATAATATTCATTTGGTCCTTTTTAGAATTTATGTGACTGGTTCTCTCATGGAGAATCCATGTAAAAAATATATATTTGAACTCCTCTTCTGAGAAATGTGGATACAAATTGAGAGCCCTTTTGGACTGAGATAATTTGTAGAATATATAAATTAGACTGAGAGAATTTGGTTGTTTACACTATGTATTTGAGGGAGCTTGAACTACTGGAAATGGCTGAAGAAAACTTTTCAAAAACACAGTTGTTTGAGAGTCGATTGGGTTGAAGTCTACAGAACCCACAGCATGATAGTCTTTCTTCCCTCTTGAATATTTACCCCATTTTCTTATTGTGTAATACAATTTATGCAATACAGTTTTGTAGGTTAATTTGTGTTCTTAGTATACATTCTGGTTCACTTTCTTCATTGTTTTCCTTGGATATGAGTTCATGAAGTTTTGCAAATTGTTTGTTTAACTTGTAGTAGCATTTTCATGTAATGGGTATTGCTACATTTGGTATCACTTCTTTTTTTTGGTATTATATCTGCATATTAAGTGGTTGTGTGTATGGATTGTCTTTATTGTCTGATAGAATGAAAAGAATGGATCCTCGTTGAATAATCAAGCTTTAATTAGTTGGTAATGGATTTAATAAAATGATATTGGAAACAATTAGTAAACCCTTTCGTTGGAACTATTGAGCATGATCTCCGAGAGGTTAAATGGCAGTGAGTTGGTTTTGGACAAAATGCCATCGGTTCGAATCCCATAAAAAAAAACGATTTGGGTATTTAATAATTAAAAAAGGATATATGCATATGTGTACGGCTGGGAATAACAATATTTGGCATATTCAAAAACAATGAAGCCTCTGTCACTACAATAATAAATAGGTAAAACATACATCATCACAGCCATGGGGTGTGTTCAAATTTAGGAATTATTTCAGACTTTGATCTTTATCGACTATGAGGAGAAGGATAGGATTTATATGAATGGGGATTTTATAAAATCCTATGATTTGACGGATATATTTCAGTAATGTTTAAGTCTAGAATATTCCCAAAATTTAATGGGTTGATATGCTTCTGTAAGCATCTATTTCATTAATCAAAACCTCTGGCTCGAGTTCGGAATTATAAGTATTATATTATTCTAATGGGTTGGCTTCTGAGGAGGAGAAATCACTTAAGGGATGTAGTAAGAGAGTAATGTGCTTTTGGTTAACAAATTCATTCCCAACCAAGGAATATATATATATATATATATACATGTGTGTGTTTGTATGGAAATATCTTCGATTCATAGGTTAGATCTTTACCTTTTCTCATCTTAGGATCTATGATTCATAGGTTAGATCTTGTTCACTATGCATAGTATCATTGAAGGAACTTATACTTGACTTTTTTGGTCTGTATATATATACGCTTCAGCATTGTCTCTAGACCTTTTTTTGGTCCACATGTTTTGTGTTGAGCCTATGTTTACTAGGATTGACAGGAAATAGATTTAATTATGATGGGGATTGACATGATTGGGAACACATTATTTTATTAGTTTGTGATAAGATTTACAACTATTATGGTAGAATGTGATGTACTTTGTGGACAAAATAGGCATTATTGCAAATACATTGGTTTACTAAGTAACATTAATGTTTAATGAATAATGTAGAGTGAATCTCTATCATTACTTACACAAATCCATGGTGTGTATAAACACTACCAAATATATTTAAAATACCTTATATGGAAAACGTGACATTATTTCCAACACTATATAGTCATAGAAAAAGGGGTATAGTGAATACCCTCGTTAAGGAATATTTAGAGTTTTTGCCTATCATAAATAGGTTATGAAGTTTATTATTGGTAAATCTAAATTCTGAAAATTGTTAGGATTGAATGAAGTGAGTATCTTTGTAATAAAAAGGAGAGAAAAAAATGTTCCCTTGCAATTTAAGTCTTAGAAAGAATTTTTTTCATGTTTGAAAGGTTATATGAGACTATGGAACTATTATTTATCTAGCTGGCTATATTGATTCAAAATATAGGGACTTACAGCCTTATGGAAAATCATAATAAAGCCATGAGATTGTTTACTAAAAAGAATTCGATACTACTAGGCCACATAATTAACAAATTATATAACCTATATAACTATATCAAAATTAATACTCATACCAAGTCCATTCACTTTTTATGATTTGGCGGATATGTGGAAAAGGATGTGATTTTGCTATAATATATTGTGTGATGAAATTGTAACATTTATGAAATGCTTAATCATTAGACATTATAATCACTCCTTATGTTATGTGGTTATGAACTTGGTCAAATTTCTTAGATTATGCTTAGATTGTTAAATGCATTGTATTTCCGTAAATTGATTACTCAATAAGAGAATGGCATAAATAGTTAAAATGGAAGATGGACTATCATGCCAGTTCCGAGTGAACTGACCGTGCGGTAGCAATACTTTCCAGTTGCAGGTTGATGGATATGTTTTGAAGATGTAACACAAAATGGATACCTTCTGACTGCATTGATTATTTGTAACAAGATTTTGGAATGAAGAGAGTGAAGTGACACTGATAAGGAATGTGTTTCAATGTAAATAAATTTTTGAATGATATGTGCTTACAAGCGAATGGAAAACCGTGTTACTATAAAAGATAAAGGATCTTGGTTGTAGTTACAATAAGTAACTCTTTTGTTTGTTTTTTTTTCTACCAGCTAGGTAACTAGTCTTATCTTGAAAGAAGTCAATTGATGGAATGCTTTATAAGCTATGAATTGATAGTTCTTTGATGTACTGTTAAGTGACTGTTAAGGTTTTGTCAAATGTGACAGGAAACAAGTTGTGTTGCCTTCATAAGGAAAGTGATATCATATATTAAAGTGATAATTAAAATGAGATTCCTTCTAGTATGTAACTTATGTCTTTAATTGAGAAATGTTTTTGATGATGTATTGAAAATATAAAACTTGTACAGTTTGTACATGAACATGAAATTAGTATAATGAATCGTTCTATAGGACTAAGTACTCGAGACACTTCAATTGTGGAATCATTAATGTATCTCTCGATAACATATACCTTATGTGATAAAAAAATGTTATGAATGTAAAGGTATCTTAAGGTATATTCATGTGGTTAATCTTAATTGATGTAATTTAAGGGCTCTTTTTTTTAAAAAATTGAGATATGTGCATAATAGTACTAATTACTATTATGGACACAAAAGGCCCTTGGTCCATGATGTGCCGACTAAAGGGGTAACTTCTTTTGGGCTAGATGATAAACATAATAACTAAAGTTATTAAATGGTGTAATGACCATAGATTGCTACACCATATTCCATCCTAAGATTGTTGTTATTACACAAGTAACCCTTAATAATATAGGGTGGAAATTATATGTCTTTCATAAGTTTATAATGCGTAACCTATAACATAAGATGTACTTAAGTGAAAGATACTTGAATAACACTCAAATTATTGTCCTAACTAGGTGATCGGGTTAATAGAGAAATACGAATGTAAATAATATTATATTAAAAAAAGTTAGTCATGGATGGTGCCCTATAGGAGTTGTAGTGTAATTGGATCATTGTGTTGTGCCAACATATATGGTGTTATGCATTGTCTCAAAATCTTCATGTGGCATCTTGTTTACAACCATGTTAGTAAAAAAAAAAAAAAATTATGGTACTTTCACTATTGTTTTTGTGTGTGTTAAATGTTGGCATTACACTTGGTATCGAGTAGAGGTTCATGCTCTCGAACCTCTGGGCCGATTGGAGTGGTGATGTGTTACATGAAGGTGTTACAAGATGATGATGGTGTTTCATGATTTTGGTTGATATTGGAAAAGTAATGTGATATAAGTGTGATGTGAAATATGTCGTAATGGTGATATTGTGAATGCACATGATGTGTATGTCACTTAGTGCATATTTGTTATCATGATTATGTGATGGGGATGAGAGTGTTCTCTCTCCTTCTTGTGGATTCTATGAAGATTTCACGTGTGAATTACTACCGGCGATGTGTGGAAATAATTCTAATGTGGATGACGGAGTGTTCGAGCATTGTGGCATATTGTGATATGTAGGTGTGTTGATATGTTGTATGACTGGATTGATGTAAAGTGAATTGAGTTGTATCATGATGTTTTACCATGTTTTGAAGAAATGTGTGTATCACCTTGTTATGTAGCAAAATTTTTTTATGTTGTGATGTTAATATGTTCATCATATGTATGATTTGTGTAATATGTAATGATTCATGTCATGATTTAGGGTCATACGGTGGCGTATGAATCCTATTATATAGTGATTGCACTTTGGGTGCATAATGTGGTTAAGTGATGTATTACACCCAATGAATATATGATTGTGATCTACCCCAGTAAATGTACCATACGTAAGATGTTATGGTATAGTTATGTATGTACCAACATTGTGTTAGTGATGTAGTTACATGTTATGTTGTGAACCTTACGCTAACTTACCCCGAGAGAAATCGATAGAAGTGTATGTTGAGAGTGAGGAATGGTGTATAATGGGCCAATAACTTGAGCCAAAATTCAGTTTAGTAGATAAAAACCTGTGATTCTTTCCTCTCTCCCTATGTGGTTGTATGTATGCAGCCTAAGTGTAACCATGATTGTGTTTAGCCTTGTTGAAGTGGTGGCGGGATGATTCAGATTGAGATGATGACAGTTGTATTATTGATATGTATTTTTTTACGAGCTGAGGCTCGATGTTCCGAGTGCTAACAACTCATTGAGTACCCCTTGGTTTCCAGACAAGGCCACACAGTTATCGTAATGTGACATTATTATAAGTGTATTTTATTTGTAAATTGAGCTTTTTACTTTATTTTGTAAGGACCAGCAATTTTCTTGATTGTCATGCTTTACAATTTTGGGCATTTCCTTGGTTTGTGGCACTACCATATGGATTTTGACACTAACTATGGCTATTTGACTATTTATTTTTCTTTTTTTGGAACTTATTTTAAAACTTAAGATTTTACCGACTCACCCAAGGCTTGTACTTTGCCACTTCGCATTTGGATCAGATTGTTATGTTGGTTCTATTGTCGTGATGTGTGGAATAGGGTCATGGGATGCACCATGGAATGGTTTGACCTATGGACCTGCTTCGTTGTATGGGGGTATGCCCTAAGGAGTTATAGATAACTAGCGGGTTGTTGAACCACGCGTTATTATTTCACTTGGGTTAGGAGTGTCCAAACCCTATGTGTCTTGGGCCATGGGGAAAACCGGACTCCTTGAGGGGGATGTAAGGGAATGCCAATGGCATCGGTTTGATTGTGGAGGAAGCTTGAGGGAGGCATAAGGTCTTGAGGGGGCATAAGGGCTTGAGGGGGCATAAGAGATTTACATGTATGTGTGACTGATGCTTCAGGGAGGTATGCTAATGTACATTATGATTTTTTCGTTATGGTGTTATGATGTATGTGTTACTCATGTCAGTTGGATATGTTTTGTGATGTTGTGGATATGGAATTGATGCCCTTGTGGACCCTATGTACATGTAGCTATTTTCTGAGTCATGTAAAATCTTCATATGTGGAATCGAGGAAACATCTGGTTGTTGTAGTACACTTTTTCTCAAGAATTTAATGTTGGTAATAGATGTGTGACAAACTATTCTTGTGGAACAAGTCATTTCTCTTCCATATTTGGTCAAGCTTTTGTGATGTGGTACAAACATGAAAGTATGTAAATGTAGGCTTGTAAAAAAAAATAGTGTTGTGTCGACCTGGTAGGGTGTTGTATTAGCAATTCACGTTGCGAACCCACAATAAGGAATAAACTAAAACTCTACAACTATGAAAATTTTAAAGGACTAAAACTAGAAATAATGAATAAGAGAGAACTAAAAATATTCATATAACTTGAAAATTCAAATTTTTGCTAAATGTTCCCATGGACACCCCCATGGCCGAGCTTTAGCGTCTAGAATCTTAACTATAGAGTGTACCTTTTCCCCATCTATTCCTTTTTTTTGTCGTTTCCATCCCTCTCTGTTATGTCACATCGAGGACGATGCTTTTCTTAAGGGGAGGAGGATGTAATGCCCCGCTCTGTTTCACCCTATTGGTGAGGTGTGGTTTCCATCTTTCCACCTAGCCATTTGGTACAAGATCCCATCTCTCTAGATGCTCGAGCGTCGAGGTTTCGGATTCCATGTGATCCTTTGTTGAGTCTTAAGAAATTCTAAAAACATCTCACTGAAACTATTGTCTTCTCGATGGTCATATTTTGTATTTTATATATTTATCTAGGCCTCGATTATAAAATTAAAAAAAAACAAAAACCAAAGTAATAATAATAATAATAATAATTTTATTGTGCTCAAACTCTAGGATTTTCACTTAAAATTTATTTAAAATTAAAAATATATATATAAATAAATATAAATGAATAAAAATAAAAATATACTCACTCATTTATATCTCTAACCATTCTCAACCCCTCCCATTGAGCTCCTTGGCTTCGCATGTGAATCCATCTAATTATTTTTGGACCTTTGATAGTAAAATACAATATAATATAATTTGTAATGAAATTTATATGACAATAAATTGATACAAATATTTATGTGTCAAGAACATTAAAAAAAAAATAAAAATAAGAAAGATATACTCTATGAATATAATATATATATATATATATATAAATGGTAATAACAAAATTAAATAAACAAAATACGCATATACTCACTAAACAAATGAATAATAGTAATATTATTATTATTTTCATTACATAGATATAACCGTAAGGAGATTTTTGATGCTTTGAAATCAAAAGTTAAAATACTTAATACATTAAACAAAAGAGAAATATCTATATACTAAAACAAAGGAAATCTATAAATTTGAATTAAAGTAAATACAACTTAAAGCATATATAATTGTGTATACGGTGGAAGAAATCAGATTTGGTGGGTGAGGAGAGATGTGTTAGGAGTGGCATTGAATAGACATGGTGGTTGGCATAAAATTGAAATTATTATTTTGGAATACCCGCAGTTTGTTGGAGAAGCTATTTTAATTCCATGATAATATTCATTTGGTCCTTTCTAGAATTTATGTGACTGGTTCTCTCATGGAGAATCCGTGTAAAAATATATATATTTGAACTCCTCTTCTAAAAATGTGTATACAAATTGAGAGCCCTTTTGGATTGAGATAATTTACGAAATATATAAATTAGACAGAGAGCGAATTTGGTTGTTTACACTATGTATTTGAGGGAGCTTGAATACTAGAAATGGCCGAGGTGAACTTTTTAAAAACACGGTTGTTTGAGAGTCGATTCGGTTGAAGTTTATAGAACCCATAGGCATGATAGTCTTTCTTCCCTCTAGAAGATTTACCCCATTTTCTTATTGTGTAATACAATTTATGCAATACAGTTTTGTAGGTTAATTTGTGTTCTTACTATACATTCTGGTTCACTTTCTTCATTTTTTTCCTTGGATATGAGTTCATGAAGTTTTACAAATTGTTTGTTTAACATGTAGTAGCATTTTTGTGTAATGGGTATTGCTACATTTGGTATCACTTCTTTTTTTTGGTATTATATCTACATATTAAGAGGTTGTGTGTATGGATTGTTTGTATCGTCTAATAGAATGAAAAGAATGGATCCTCATTAAATAATGAAGCTTTAATTAGCTGGTAATGGATTTAATAAAATGCTATTGGAAACAATTAGTAAACCCTTTCACTAGAACTATTGAGAATTATCTCCGGAGGTTAAATGGCAAGTGAGCTGGTTTTGGAAAAATGCCATCGGTTCGAATCCCCTAAAAAAATACAATTTGGGTATTTAATAATTAAAAAGGATATATGCATGTGTGTACGAATGGGGAATAATAATATTTTGCATATTCGAAAACAATGAAGCCTCTTTTACTACAATAATAAATAGGTAAAACATACATCATCACAACCATGGTGTGTGTTAAAATTTAGGAATTATTTCGGACGTTGATCTTTATCGACTATGAGGAGAAGGATAGGATTTATACGAATGGGGATTTTATAAAATCTTGTGATTTCAGAATATATTTCAGTAATGTTTAAGTCTAGAATTTTCCAAAAATTTAATGGGTCGATATATACTTCGTAAGAATCTATTTCATTAATCAAAACCTCTATCTCAAGTTTAGAATTATAAGTATTATATTATACTAATGGGTTGGCTTACGAGAGGATAAATCGCTTAAGGTTTGTAGTAAGAGAGTAATGTGCTTTTGGTTAATGAATTCATGCCCAACCAAGGAATATGTGTGTGTGTGTGTGTGTGTGTGTGTGTGTGTGTGTGTGTGTGTGTGTGTGTATTGTATGGAAATCTCTTTGATTCATAGGTTAGATCTTTACCTTTTCTCATCTTAGGATCTATGATTCATTTGATCGTATAGTAACATCAAGGAACTTATACTTGACTTTTTCGGTCTGTATATATATATATATATATATATATATATATATATACGCTTCATCAATGTCTCTAGACCTTTTTTTTCAGTCCATAGGTTTTGTGCTAAGCCTATGTTTACTAGGATTGACTTTGGAAATAGATTTAATTATGATGGGGATCTACATGATTGGGAAAACATTATTTTATTAGTTTGTGATAATATTTACAACTATTATGGTATAATGTGATGTACTTTGTGGACAAAAATAGGCATTATTGCAAATATGTTGGTGTACTAAGTAACATTAATCTTTAATGAATAATGTAGAGTGAATCTCTATCATTACTTACACAAATCCATGCTGTGTATAAACACTACCAAATATATATAAAATATGTTATATGGAAAACGTGAAATTATTTCCAACACTATATAGTCATAGAAAAAGGGGTATAGTGAATACCCTCGTGAAGGAATATTTAGAGGTTTTGCTATCATAAATAGGTTATGAAGTTTATTATTGGTAAATCTAAATCCTGAAAATTATTAGGATTGAATGAAGTGAGTATCTTTGTAATAAAAGGAGAGAAAAAAGTTCCCTTGCAATTTAACTCTTAGAAAGAATTTTTTTTCGTGTTTGAAAGGTTATATGAGACTATGGAACTATTATTTATCTAGCTAATTGTATTGATTCAAAATATAGGGACTTACAACCTTATGGAAAATCATAATAAAGCCATGGGATTGTTTACGAAAAGAATTCGATACTACCAGGCCACATAATTAACAAATTATATAACCTATATAACTATATCAAAATTAGTACTCATACCAAGTCCATTTTCTTTTTATGATTTGGCAGATATGTGGAAAAGGATGTGATTTTGCTATAATATATTGTGTGATGAAATTGTAACATTTATGAAATTCTTAATCATTAGACATTAAAATCACTCCTTATGTTATGCGGTTATGAACTTGGTCAAATTTCTTAGATTATGCTTAGATTTTTAAATGCATTGTATTTCCGTAAATTGATTACTCAATAAGAGAATGCCATAAATAGTTAAAATGGAAGATGGACTATCATGCCAGTTTAGAGTGAACTGACCATGCGGTAGCAATACTTTCTAGTTGCAGGTTGATTGATATGTTTTGAAGATGTAACACAAAATGGATACCTTCTAACTACATTGATTATTTGTAACAACATTTTGGAATGAAGAGAGTGAAGTGACACTTTGAAAAGGAATGTGTTTCAATGTAAATAAATTTTTAATGATATGTTCTTACAAGTGAATGGAAAACCGTTTTACTATAAAAGATAAAGGATCTTGGTTGTAGTTACAATAAGTAACTCTTTTTTTTTTTTTTCCTACCAACTAGGAAACTAGTATTCTCTTGAAAGAAGTCAATTGATGGAATGATTTATAAGCTATGAATTGATAGTTCTTTTATGTACTGTTAAGTGACTCATTAAGGTTTTGTCAAATGCGACAAGAAACAAGTTGTGTTGCCTTCATAAAGAAAGTGATATCATATATTAAAGTGATAATTAAAATGATATTCCTTCGAGTATGTAACTTATGTCTCTAATTAAGAAATGTTTTTGATGATGTATTGAAAATATAAAACTTTTACCATTTGTACATGAACATGAAATTAGTATAATGAATCGTTCTATAGGACTAAGTACTCGAGACACTTAAATTGTGGAATCATTAGTGTATCTCTTGATAACATATACCCTATGTGATAAAAAAATGTTATGAATGTAAAGGTATCTTAAGGTATATTCATGTGGTTAATCTTAATTGATGTAATTTAAGGGCTTTTTTTAAAAAATTGGAGATATGTGCATACTAGTACTAATTACTATTACGGACACAAAAGGCCCTTGGTCCATGATGTGCCGGCTAAGGGGGTAAATTTTTTTGGGCTAGATGATAAACATAATAACTAAAGTTATTAAATGGTGTAATGACCATAGATTGCTACACCATATTCCATCCTCGATTGTTGTTATTACACAAGTAACCCTTAATAATATAGGGTGGAAATTCTATGTCTTTTATATGTTTATAATGTGTAACCTATAACATAAGATGTACTTAAGTGAAAGATACTTGAATAACACTCAAGATTATTTTCCTAACTAGGTGATCAGGTCAATAGCAAAATATGAATGTAAATAATATTTATATCGAAAAAGTGTAGTCAGGGATGGTGCCCTATAGGATTTGTCTTGTAATTAGATCATTGTGTTGTGCCAACATATATGGTGTTATGCATTGTCTCAAAATTCTTCATGTGGCGTCTTGTTTACAGCCATGTTAGTCAAAAACTATTATTCCAGTATTTTCTCTGTTGTTTTTGTGTGTTTTAAATGTGGGCATTACACTTTTAGTCTACCCATTTCTTTCCGGATGTTATGCTTTGAACTAAAATTTAGTTTACTTCTTAATACCGCATTAAGTGTTTGTGAAAATATAGGTGTCATTCTTGGTTCTCTATATGATATGATCAATTCAGGAACTTAATGCAATTTGAAAATTACACGCACAAATATTTTTGCTAAAACAGTGAATCATACTTAAGATTACAAGAAATAAAATGTGCCACTTTTGTTAGTTTATCCACAACAAAAAGAATAACATCATGCTTATTTCTTGACATAGGCAACCCTTGAACAAAATCCATGCTAATTACTTGCCATTTATACTGAGGTATGCTATGAGGGTACAATAAAATAGTTAGATGCATATGTTCACCTTAACATGCTGACATTCTAAGCAGTGTGTCACAAAATCAATTACGTCTTTTTTCATCCCTTTCCAAAAATATTGTTGTTTTATATTAGCGAGCATTTTCATAATTCCAGGATGTCCTAAAAATTTGAATTATGAATTTCAGCTTCAAATTTATTTCTTAACTCATTTCTGAAGGTATATATACTCTATTATCATATCTCAAGATTCCTTCATCATCAAAGTGAAAACCTCTATATCTCACATCATTTGGATCTGCAGCAAGTGTTGTTTTTACTTACTAAAAATAAGAATCAAATTCCATAACACTTTTTACTTCATTCTTAAACTAATTTCTCAACGTTATAAGTGCAGAAATATGTTTCCTACAACTTAGTGCATCTGCCACTCTATTTTCCTTTCCTTTTATATAACTTATGTCAAAATCATACTGAGATAGAAACTTTAACCACCTTTGATGTCTTACATTAAGATTTTGCTGAGTGAAAATATACTTCATACCAAGATGATCAGTCTTAATTTAAAAGTTCTTCCCAAAAGATAATGCCTCCATACTTGAAGTGCATGAACAATGAAAACAAGCTCTAGGTCATGAGGAGCATAGTTAAGTTCATGTAACTTGAGTTTTCTACTTTTATATGCTATAACATGCTCATTTTGTAACAAAATACCTCCAAGCCCTTCCCGAAAGCATATGTTACTACAATAAAGTCTCCATTTGGATCAGGTACAACCAAAAGAGGTGCATATGTAAGTTGATTCTTTAGAGTTTTAAATGAAAATTCCCATTTTCACTCCACACAAATTTCTTATCTTTCTTTTGTAATGAAGCTATTGGTGCAACAAACTTTGAAAAGTCTTTAACAAAATTCCTATAGTAACTAGCAAGACCTATGAATATTATAACTCCATGTACATTCTTAGGTGTAGGCCACTCAGTTATTGCAACATTTTTTTATGGACTTGTAGCTATTCCATCTTTACTTATGACATGTCCCAGATAGTGCACTTCCATCTCGTAGAAAGAACATTTGGAAAACTTACCATACAATCTTCTCTTTCTTAAGATTTCCAGAACTATCTTCAAATATTCATGATGGTCATCAATTCTTTTAGAATATATGAGAATATCATCCAAGAATACAAGCACAAATTTGTCCACGTATTCTTGAAAAATATTATTCATTAAATTCACAAAAGTTGTAGGTGCATTTGTCAAACCAAAAGGTAAAATTGTGAACTCATAAAGTTTGTACCTTGTCCTAAAAGTTTTTTTATGAATATATTTGTCCTTGATTCTTAACTGATGATATCCAGATCAAAGATCTATCTAAGAATATACTGATGCACCATGCATTTGATCAAATAGATCATCTATTCTACGAAGTGGATATCTATTTTTTATTGTTTCCTTATTTAACATCCTATAATCAATACATAATATAAGTGTTCCATATTTCTTTTTCACAAAATTACCGGTGCTCCCCAAGGCGAGACACTTGGTCTTATCAAACCTTTAGACAATAGTTCTTGTAATTGTGCCTTAAGCTCTACTAATTCAATGGTAGTCATTCAATACAATGCCTTAGAAATAGGTTTGGTTGCCACTTGATCTCAATCGTGAAATCAAATTCCCATTTGGTGGAAGACCGGGTAGTTCTTCCGAAACACATTGCTGAAATTTTGTAACAGCGGGTATCTTTCCAAGAAGTCACTATCCCCTTCAGTTGTTTCAGAAATTTTTACTGCATACAAAATGCAGCCTTTGTTTTTGGCCTTTTTAAGTTACATGGCTGACAATTTCCTAACTAAAATCTCACGTTTTACCCCCTGAATGTCTGTTGTTTTCTACAGGTCATCCAGAAAACTAATATGTTTTTCAAAACAATCAACCTTTTCCTTATGTTTAGCTAGCTAGTTAACACCTATGATTACATCATAAGACCCCAAAGGAGCAACGTAAAGATCAACTTCAGTGGAAAAACTAGGAAATTCAAGGACTACTCCAAAAAGACACATACTAACTATGTGGACAACATTATTTCCATAATGTACAGCCCATGATTTATCCATTTTTCCATCTTTTATTTTTAATTTTGAAGCTAATTTAGTAGAAATAAAGCATTCAATAGCTCCAGTATCAAAAAGTATAGTAATGGTATACCAAATAACTTACCTGACACTTCTATAGGTGTAACTTGATTTTCAACTTATTTGTTAGCTACTGCAGCATGTATCTTATGTTGTTGATTACGGTCATCCTTCCTTAAAGGAAACTAATTTGCATAATGATCTTTTCCACAATTGTAGCAGCCTCCTACGAGTCCTTTCTTCTATTCAAATTTATTTCCATTCTTAAATTTATCATTCTATCCTCCACAGGACTTCTATCCATTATTATTGTTCTTGAAAAAAATGTTTTATACATTAGTAATAGGTTTATTTTCTATATTTTTCTTGTAATTATCAACAACAATTTTTCTTTCATGTCAAACTTATTCCATGGTCCCTTTTTGGGTGTAAAGGAAAAATAAGAATTAGGAATTTTCTTTCTAATTTATTCCTTATGGACAAAGGTTACTTTTAATTTCTACTCCTGCTTTATGGATTTTTCAACAACCCCTTCCATAGTGGTTGGGTTGTGAACATACACTTCATCACCTATAATGAGATTTAATCCCATAATGAATTTTCATATCCTAAACTTCTCGTTATTTTGATACAGAGGTACATACTTGAGGAGATTAGTAAACTTATCCCAATACTCCATTACAGTTAACTTTCCTTGAGCTAAGTTCTGAAATTTAGTCATTTTCTAATCATAGTAAAGTTGTGGCAGCCATTGTTGCCTAAAATAATTTTTAAATTGATCCCAAGTGATGTTTGTTTCATCAATGTTTAACTCAACCTTACGGTTGTCCCACCAAGAAGATGCCTCATGGGAAAGTTGATAAGCTCCCCATATTGCTTTAGTTTCCTCTAAGAAGTTCCTTATAGAAAAGTACTTCTCCATTTATTGAGCCACTTCTTAGCTCCATCACCTAATGTAGTGCCATTAAACTGGGGTGGACTTATCCTTTTTATATCATTAGTGAGTTCAACTACCAATCTTGCCTTTTTATTCTCAGGATGATTGGGTGTATTTTTATTAGCATTGGCAGTGTTATTATTATCAACGCCTAAATTCCCCATATTGGCATTGTCCACAGGAGGTGGCTGATTGTTATTACTAGCATCTTCTTCATCCTCCTCATTACCCATTACTTATTGTTCTAATACGGTGAGATGATCTCTTGTGTCCAACATGGTAGCAAGGATCTCATCAATTTTTTGGGAAGTTATTGCTTCTCCAATGGTGGTGGGTTGTTTGCATCATTTCCTTGTGTTCTAACCATTTTTCTTAGCTAGAAAATTTAAGTTTTATCATATTATGGACATAATAGGTCCAAGAGCTACAACCTTCATCTCTAATACCAAGATGTAACATTCCCATTTTAAGACTTTAGAGAAAAGAGATTTTTTTTTCATAATGTTTTATGTTCTAAAATAACATAATTTAGAACACACATTCATAACCAATCAATCTCATAACAAAATACCATATGCAACTTGTAAATGACTCGGTGAAACACTCGATCTCTCATTTCATGACTCGGTATCATACTGATCTCTCATGTTAACTTTATCATGTGTATACCATGTATACTTGGTTATTTTACCCTTTTAAAGGTATCAAGTGTTCTATTTAAGAGGCCTATATGAGTATCTGTTACCGATATTCATCTGAAATATCACTTCTTAAACTAGGTGACATAGGACAACGCAGCCAATAGATTGTGATACTTTGGCCAAAGATTTTAAACATGTTGCTCATGTTTATATTCCTAGATGGCATACTCATCAAACGAAATACGTCCTTCACCCTACTTGATCTGTTATCTAGAATAATCTTCACTAACTTCTATCAATCCACTTGTTAAAGGTTTAACCCTAGCCAAGGTTAAAAACATGGCCTAGTGTGGAGAACTGCTTATGATGAATAAGGGTATTTAGACATACTCAATTGAATTGTGTCGATTGGGTGTGTCTATTTATGCTAAGACAACGTGGGTTGACGTCGACACTAGGTCATGCCTGTATCTCTACCTAGGGGAGAAATGTGATCAAGTCAAAATTTATATTAGTCTAGATGAATAAAATTGAAAGGGTGTTTGTAACATTCCCATTTATGACTCTAGAACAAGGGAATTTGTTTTTTTACATAACGTTCTCTGCTCTAAATTATTATAATTTAGAACACACGTTCCAAGTTTTAATTAATGTTCTCTGTTCTAAATGACTATGATTTAGAACACACATTACGTTTAGATTAATGTTCTCTGTTCACATATTCATAATATGGAACACACATTCCATGCCATTCAATCACATAACAAATAACCATATGCAACTTGTAATGACTCGATGAATTACTGATCTCCCATTTCATGGCTCGGAGTTTCATCGATCTCTCATTTCATGACTTGGCTTCTTACCGATCCTTCATGTTAATTCAATGTAATGTATACTAAGTATACCTGGTTCTCTTTACCCTTTTAGGTATTGAAGTGTTCTATTTAAGAGGCCTATCTGAATATCTATTACCGATATCCATCTGAAATCCTACTTCTTAAACTAGGTGATCTATGACAACGCAACCAGTAGCTTGTGATACTTTGGCCAAATATTTTCACATGCTTAGCATGATCATATTCCTAGATGGCATACTCGTCAAAGGAATACATCCTTCACCCCACTTCATCTGTTATCTAGAATGGTCTTTTCTGACTCCTGTCAGTCCTCTTGTCCCAAGTTGAACCTTAACTCAAGTTAGCAATATGAAAAGGTATAGGGGACACTCGTGATGACTAGGGGTACATAGACATACTCCGTTGACCCTAGTCGACTGCGTGTGTCTAGTTACCTTTAGTCATTTTGATTCACCCCATATATAAGGACATATTCCTTACTTGGTCCAAAGTAAAACTAAGGCCAAATTCCAGCTTATGTAAACCTAGATGATTCGATTCAAAAGGGTTTTGCTATATGTCAATTGTAACTTTTTGTCATCTTAAAGACCAGGCCTTCATGAAAACACCTTGTTACAGTTGGCATGTACCAACATCCTACAAAATCCTTCCACCTAGGATACATATCCAGCTAAGAGGTTAAATACCTTCTTATCTTTTTCAAATTAAAGGATAGTTTTAGTAACCTTGCTTATTTTCTAACTTTTTTGATTATTGCAGTAGCAAGCCATACCTGGATCCAACTCGTCATGTGGATAATTTAATAACTTACCCTTCTCCCCAAAGGCTCGTATATCATTTCTTGTTTTTTAATTAGTTTTTAGACTTATAGTCCAATCAGCTTAACATAGTAAGGTTAACTTACTAAGCTTAATCAAGTTCATTCAAATGATTCTAAATCCAGTTTCCTTTATATTAGACCTCATTTGAATGAGGTCTATTTCTTATACACATGGATCCATTTCTTTTCAATTATCTTACCTTAATTTAAGGTTTATTAAGAGGAGATATGATTTCCTCTTCCGAGTATCCTTGGATATGACACTCCAAGGGTATTAACAAATTCTTATTCCGAAACTAATTGTTCTTTCCTCATCATCCATTTGTTAGGATCCATTTTCAATGATTAATTACACATAAATTCATATGTATTTTACCCTTTTATCAAGTTAATAGATAATCCATATTGACCTAAGTATTAACCATTTGTACATTCCAACTTAAAAGTTGTATTTAAGAGAAGAGTAGAGTGTCAATTCCCTCCTTCCCATTATTTATTTTAAATCTAACAACCATCATTTATACAGGTACAAATTCAAAGAGTAGGAATAAGTTTACAATTCTCTTTCAACAAACTCAATAATGATACAACAAATAAAATAACACACCATTCCTTTTCTCATTCCTCGAGGTTAATATATATATACATTTTACAAGTCCCAAATTCAAACTTCACTCATGCAATCATCATTGATAACTCCACAAAATACAAATTTTATTTTTCAATTACATCAAAGGAATAACAATGTCTCATATAAGGTCCAACCTCTAATTAAACAAGAGAAGCATCATAAAAGAGCACGTCTTCTTTAACACTTATGGAATCCATCTGCAAAAATTGCTAGCATGGGTCAGTTATCGAACTGAGCATGTTAAGCACTTAACATTAAAATGATGTGCTCTTGACTAACTGTCTCAATAAAGAACCTGCTTTTATGAAACGTTCAAGCAATTCAGATAGATAACTCATAAGAATTAAGCACCACTAAAGGGAAAATGAATTAAACGACCTCATCATAATAAGTAAGCATCATGATCAAACAACATTCATAATTAGCAATCTCTTCAGTAAAATTACAACAAACAAGAAATATTGCATCCCTAAATTCTTAGCTGTTCCATACTATAATGTGTAGAGTTCATCCCAAATTTAAACAAATGTTCCGATGAATATTAACTCTAACAATTCTCAGAAGAGAAATAATTAAATGAAGTAATGATTTACCTGTTCTAGAAAAAATCAAGCCAATTTCTTTTCATCCTAGTAAATGGGATTTTTATGATGAAGTAACTGCAATCCAAAATAAAGGAAGATTCCTTCACATCTAATACTCACTTAGCTTCAACCAAGTTCCATGCAGAAGAGGGAAAAGTGATTAAACCCATGAAGACAACTTGTCACCCCTTCAAAATTCAACAAGGCAACATGATATTTACCCATCTCAAAGAGAGAAAAACAACAAGTAAAACATAATTACTTACACTCAAAGGCAATCATACACCAATTCAATATATATCCTAACTCTAAAATTGGAAAGGAAGAAGAAAATAAAAGTAGCATTTCTTCCAATTAATCATTTTACAATCTCTTACGGTTAACACAACCGAACTAGTCATTTTCAAGAAAAGAGAAATAATAATGAGAGTAATAGTCAGAGAGAGAAACACAATCAACCTTTCTTCTAAACACAAGAGTAACAATAACTAGACCCTCGATTCCGAAAAGAGAGAGAAAATAATATAGAAGTTGATAATCAAGGTGAAAGAGATTATCGTTATTTTTCTCTAATACCTAGCCCAAATATCAAAAGTTGTAACATGTAGGTCAATTGACAATGAAGTGTATGCTTTGAAGTAAAACTAGAATAGTCTCAGGAGCATACAAGCTACCATGGCAGAGGTATTCAGTGAATTCAATTACAGTTAACCAATTTACCAAACAACTACTAAGCTTCTCATTTCCATCCCACAATAATTGTTGTATACGCTACAAACAAGCATGTTTAACCTAAGGATTAAAATGATTAAATGATTACAACCAAGTAACACAGTCTCAATTCCATAGGTATGAAAGAAATCATTTAATCACAAAGGAAAAGAATCCATCCTGGTTCAAATACAATAGAAATCATAAAGGAGTTGTCATTCACAGTACCTATACTCATCATCGAGTTCAAAGGGAGAAGAAAACTATATATTCCAACACAAATCCTTCAAGTAACCAAATGAGTTAATCTCGGAGAGAAAAAAAAAGTAAAACGTAATTACTTATACTTTAAGTCAATCATACACCAATTCAATATATATCCTAACTCTGAAATTGGAAAGGAAGAAGAAAATAAACGTAGTATTTCTTCCAATTAATCATTTTACAATCTCTTACGGTTAACACAACCAAACTGGTCATTTTCAAGAAAAGAGAAATAATAACGAGAGTAATAGTAAGAGAGAGAAACACGATCAACCTTTCTTCTGAACACAAGAGTAACAATAGCTAGAACTTGGATTTCAAAAGATAGAAAACAATATAGAAATCAATTATCAAGGTGAAAGAGATTATTGTTATTCTTCTCTAATGCCTATCCCAAATATCAAAAGATGTAACATGCGGTCAATTGATAATGAAGTGTATGATTTGAAGTTAAAATGGAATAGTCTCTGGAGCATATAAGCTACCACGTGGCAGAGGTATTCAGTGAATTCAATTACAGTTAACCAATTTACGAAATAACTACTACTTTTCATTTCCATCCCATGATAATTTTTGTATACGCTACAAACAAGCATGTTTAACCTAAGGATTAAAATGATTAAATGATTACAACCAAGTAACATAGTCTCAATTCCACAGGTATAAAATAAATCATTTAATCACAAAGGAAAAGAATCCATCCTGGTTCAAATACAATAGAAATCACAAAGGATTTTTCATTCACAGTACCTATACTCATCATCGAGTTCAAAGGGAGAAGAAAACTATATATTCCAACACAAATCCTTCAAGTAAGAAAACTGAGTTAATCTCAGGTTCGAATAAGGAAAATAATCTTTTTAAACAATCATTATGGGTACCCAAAAGTAAGAGAAATAACACATCTCTTCCAAAACATGCAATATGAATGACAACATGGTAATCGCAAGGTTTCAAGTAACCAAATCGTATTTAAACCACATTTCTAGCAAGGAAAACAATTCAAACAAAGTCCCGCTTTATCATTCCACGAAATCCATAGCTTTCGAGCATATACAACTCGAAAAATAGTAAATATATCATTGTTACTTTCAGCAATTTCAAACCCACAAAGAGACAACAAACTAAACACCCATTTCATCAAAATCATAACAACAGTGATGATATCTACATACACTAATAGTTTCAACTAAGAACATCGATTTTCTCATGCGTGCATTCATAAAATACTCATATTGCATCTTTTTCAAACAACAACTCAAGAAAAAGATCTCAGCCAAACATACCATAACATTTCCACAAAACCACTCAATTCTAAGAGCAGAGTTCTTTTAATGAAGACGTTTAATAAAGAGCATAACTATTTAACAGGAAGAGCCTAACATGCCTGGTAAGATTTCTTGTTAACTTGTAGAAGATAACAAATTTTCTTTTCAAGGATTTCTTCTCTGCAACAACTTCAACAACTAGATCTCCCAACTACCTTCTTGTTTCCACAGGCTTAGAGACAACTCGAAGGCATTCAAGATTACAATGGGTCGAAAATAGATTTGCAGGCTCAAAAGAGCAACCAAACGTAGAGAAAAAACCAGAAAAACCAAATGACCAATAATTCCCACAAAACCCACTTCTCCTCTTTCCTAGGTGGGTTTCTTCACCGAAACCAACACCATTAAATGCATTGAATGCAATTTCCCCCTCTTTCCTCACGCCACCGCCAATTCAAACTTGGTGAATTTCCATTTTAAGTTTTTGCATGTATTTTAAATTTAGCAACAATGTTAGTTAGACATCCACTAACTTCCCATGCTTCCGCCAAACTTGGCAATTTAAAAATGCAAGGACTATAATTTATTCCACATTAATAGTCTAGAAACCATCACCACTGTCCTCCCACTTGTCACATAATCCCATAGGCCCCCTTAGGATTAGTAATAGTTTAGGTCCTCTTATTAATAGTTAGGTTTCCACTTTAGCTCTTAGGCCCTTAGAATTTATCCTAGGTTAAGTTACAACCTTTTAGATTAAAGTCCAAGTAGGTTAGGATGTTACAACATAAGTTAGAGCACAAACCTCAATAATTCAACAATAGGTCCCGAGTGGGTCTTGCCACCTTAGGTCAAAGCCAATGTAATACATGACATTTTCATCCAAGGCTAAAATATTTGCCTCAATATCCTTATAATGAACCTCTTACCTTCTCATGCTATCCAACATTATAGTTTATGCATCCAGGAGATCAAATCTTACCATTGGTAGCATGATGCCAAGTAAGAATACCTGAAACTAGGTTCTTTACTATTTACAACAAAACCCAGCTTGGTTCCAAAATACATTTCTTTTAGAAAGTCAATTAACAAGATGGCAACAAAGAAAAATTGAAGTATACCTTGGATCAATGGAATTGATTCAAGGTGTGTTGTTACATATATATATATATATATATATATATATATATATATATATATATATATCAAGTATGAAAACAATTATGTAGGTTTACAACTTGCGGATTGCAAAGTAAAATGATATCATTTCCCATTAAACAGAATCACAGTAAGCATGAATTTAGAACAGCAATACTTACTCATTGCAAACATGATTTTCAACGTCGAAGGAATACACCTTCCTAAGACAAATCACATGTCAACATTTGCAATATCAAAAGGGAAAGTCATCATAGTAACTGCCATGATCAAGACGTTACATACCTCCCTCCTTAAAAGAATCATCGGCCGATGATTAAATTAGTCAAATCATTAAGATTTAGGACAAAATTCAGTTATTGTCCTTCCATTCATAGGTTCATAATAGAACTAAATTTGAAAGTTCAAATTTTCAAAACAGTATTTAAAATATCATCCAATAGTTCAGTAACTGCCCAAGTTTGGCAGATTCAACATCAAAATATGGATAAAGTTTTTTAGATTTTATCAACTTTCAGAATTAATTCTGATCAAACAAGTATGGAAAAGTAGATCTCATTTCTTTGAGATCTTCCCAAGTTGTACTTGTTGTATATATCTTTCCCCCCGGGTAGATATAGACAAGAAGAAGAATATGGAAATCAAAGAAACTTAGACCTCGACATTTATTTCCCATGGCACGAGTAAAAAGGTGTCGACACAAAAATGGATGTGCCAAGGTGCAGGTAAAGGGTGGACATCAGAAGGTGTCGACATGAAAATGGATGCGCCCATGGCGTAGGTAAGAAGGTGTCAACACGAAAAAAGTCATGCCCATGGCGCAGGTAAAGGGCACACATCAGAAGGTGTCGACACGAAAATGGATGTGCCCATGGCACAGGTAAAAGGTGTCGACACAAAAAATGGATGTGCCAAGGGGTAGGTAAGAGGTGCACAAAGAAAGGGTGTCGACATGAAGAAATTCATGCCTTGGCGCAGAGTAAAGGGCGCATGACACGAGTTTTGACATGACCAAATTTGTGTGTTGGTGCACGTAAGGGTATGTCGACATGAAGATGGATGCGCCAAGGCACATCTTCAGGAGGCGCAACATTTTGAGTGCTGATAGGAAGAAAACCCTTGTGCAAATATTCAGATGGCCATAAATTTTCATAGGGAACTTGGATTCACGCAAGGTTGGAATTTTTGGAAAGCTTACGAGGTACTCTATCCAACTATGACTGGATATCTTTAATTGTGTGGGAAAAAATTCTTAAAAATGCAAAATACGATTCGCCACTTTTTGGGTTTGCTAGGGTTCTCACCTACCACCATAATGAGATGATTTAAATGCAACCTAGGGGTGGTTGGGGTAGATTTGGAATCTATCTCTCTTTTCTCTCTCATTCTTCCTATAAATTGTAAGGAGGGGCTTCTTTCTAAAGGTTGGACATTCTTTTTTTTCCCCTCCCTTCTTCTCTTTGGTAGGTGAATTTTTGGAGTTCAAACCTCCCATCTAAAATTGTAATGCAACTTTGCCTCTTGGCATTTTGTAGTGTGTTGTATCAATCTTTGGAGCAAATAATGCATGTCTGTGGATGATTCTCAACCCTCTTTGTGTTCATTTGCATCCTCTTGACCTTTCACTACAAATTTTGTTATCTGTGCATGATCTTGCATTGCATTTTAATGGTTTGTGTTTATTGGCAAGACAGATGTTCTTCATTCCTTGGTGCATCACCTTTGTAGTTTAGGTTTTATTTTATGCATCTTCTTGCCTTGTCTCCTTGGAAAGTTAGATTAGGTTTTAAAGTAAACCCTCTACATTTTTACGTGTGCATCTAAATAGAGGAATAGGAACCAGCCTTCATCCGGAGAGTTTTTCCGATTTCACAAGGTCCCACACTTGGGAAAATCTCCATGTTATGCAATCACACTGAGAGTCTCAACCCATCGAGTTGCAGACATTCGGGGTGTTGTGATTCGCCATCAACGATAATTTCATAGCTAAAATGGTCCCACTTTGGACCTTACATTATTTCACTTCATGATTTCTTAAGTGCAACTAGCGAGTTCCCAGCACTCAAATGGGCTTAACCACAATTATTCCTGGGTCTTAGACCTATAAGGAATTCTAATTCAGCACATGTGATAAATTTGATACATATTTCTTAAGAAAAGAAATATGGAAAACATCATGCATTCGTGATAAATCGGAGGTAAAGCTAAATGATAAGCTACAGGGTTGATTATTTCAATAATTTCAAAGGGTCCCACATAACAAGGTGACAACTTGGTAGCCTTGCCAAAAGTTATAGAACTCTTTTTCAGCTTAACCCAAAGAAAGACCTTTTCACCAAGTTCATATTTCCTATCAACCCATTTTAAGTCTGCATAACTTTTTTTCCTATCGGAAGCCTCCTTCAAGCATTCACGAATCCTTTTAACTTGTTGTTCCATTTCTGTAAGGATTTCTAGACCAACCACCTCTCTATCCTCAATGTTGTCCCAACTAATAGGGTTCTACATTTCCTTCCGTATAAGGCTTCGAAAGGTGCCATTTTCAGAGAGGCGTGATATGTGTTATTATAAGAAAACTCAACCAATGGAAGGTACTCCTCCCATTTATATTGCTGTTCCATGCAATACATTCTTAACATATCCTCTAAAACTTGATTAACTCTTTCAGTCAGTCCATCCGTTTCTAGATGATACGCAAAGCTGAAATTCAACTTAGTTCCCAAAGCAACATTAAGCATTTTCCAAAATCTTGATGTCATTCTTAGATCTCTATCTCGATATGATCAATTCAGGTACTCCATGTAATCTAAAAATCTCATGCACAAATCTTCTTGCTAACACAGGTGAATCATCCTTTAGATTACCAGCAATAAAGTGTGCTACCTTTGTTAGTTTGTCAACAACTACCAAGATGACATCATGTTTATTTTTTGACATAGGCAATCCTTGAACAAAGTCCATAGTTATCACTTTCCATTTGTACTATGGAATGTTGTGAGGGTATAGTAAACTAGCTAGATGCATATGTTCTACTTTGACACGTTGACATTCTAAGCAGTGTGTCATGAATTCTATTACGTCTTTTTTCATCCCTTTCCAGAAATATTGTTGTTTTATATCAGCAAGCATTTTTGTAATGCCCAGATGTCTAGAAAAAGGTGAATTATGAAATTCAATTAACAATTTCTTTCTTAAATCATTTGCCAAGGGTATATATACCCTATTTTCAAACCATAAGATTCCTTCATTGTCAAAGTGAAAACCTTTATATCTCACGTCATTTGGATCTGCAGCAAGTGTTGCCTTTACCTGCTAAAAATAGGAATCAGATTCCATGACGCTTTTCACCTCATCCTTAAACTGAGTTCTCAATGTTATAAGAGTAGAAATGTGCTTCCTATGACTTAGAGCATCTGCTACTCTATTTTCCTTTCCCTTAATATAACTTATATCAAAATCATACTGAGATAGAAATTCTAACCATCTTCGTTGTCTTGCATTCAGGTTTGGTTGAGTAAAAATATACTTCAACCCAAGATGGTCAGTTTTTAGTTCAAATGGCTTACCGAGAAGGTAATGCCTCCAAATTTGAAGTGCATGAACAATGGAAGCAAGCTCTAGGTCATGTGGAGCATAATTTCATTCATGTAACTTGAGTTTTCTACTTTCATATGCTATGACATGGCCATCCTGTAATAGAATTCCTCTGAGGCCTTCCCCAGATGCATCTGTTACAACAGTAAAGTTCCCATTGGGATCAGGTACAGTTAAAATAGGTTTTTTTAACCATTCCTTTATAATCTTAAAGGAAGATTCACATTTATCATTCCAAAAAAATTCTTGTCTTTCTTCTGTAATGAAGTTATTGGTGCAACGACCTTAGAAAAGTCTTTAACAAACTTTCTATAATAACCTGCAAGTCCCATGAAGCTCCTGACTTCATGAACATTCTTGGGTGCAGGCCACTCAGTTATGGCTATGATCTTTGAAGGATCTACAGCTATTCCATCCTTGCTTATAACGTGACCCAAATAGTGCACTTCTGTGTCATAGAAGGAGCATTTTGACAACTTACCATACAACTTCCTCTTCCTCAAGATTTCCAAGACTATCTTTAGATGCTCATGGTGTTCTTCAATGCTCTTAGAATATATGAGAATATTGTCCAAGTATTCTTGAAAAATATTGTTCATCAAGTTCATAAAGGTGGCGGGTGCATTAGTCAACCCAAATGGTAAAACTATGAACTCATAATGCCCATATCTCGTTCTAAAAGCTGTTTTATGTATGTCTTCATCCTTTATTCTCAATTGATGATAACCAAATCAAAGATCTATTTTAGAATACACCGAGGCTCCACGCATCTGGTCAAATAGATCATCAATTCTAGGAAGTGGATATCAATTCTTAATAGTTTCCTTTGTCAACATCCTATAATCAATGCACAATCTAAGCATGCCATCCTTCTTCTTCACAAAAATTACTGGTAATCCCCAAGGTGAGACACTCGACCTTATCAAACGTTTTGACAAAAGTTCTTGTAACTGAGCCTTTAGCTCTACCAGTTCTATGGTAGTCATTCTATAAGGTGCCTTGGATATAGGCTCGGTTCCTAATTTGATCTCGATTGAGAAGTCAAACTCCCGTTTAGGTGGAAGACCTGGCAATTCTTCCAGGAATACATCTCTAAAATTTTGTAACAAGGGGTATCTTTCCATAAAATCACTACCTTCTTCAGTAGTTTCTGACATTTTTATGGCATACAAAGTGCAGCCTCTATTTTTAGGCCTTTTAAGTTGCATAGCTATTAATTTCCTAACTGCAATCTCACACTTTACACCCTGAATGACTGCTATTTTCTGCAGGTCATCAATACAACTAATATATTTTTCATAATAGTCAACCTTTGCTTTATGTTCAGCTAACCAGTTAACACCTATGATTATATCATAAGATCCCAAAGGAGCAACATAAAGATCAACTTCTGTGGAAAAACTAGGCAAGTGAAGGACTGCCCCAAAAAGACACATACTAACCTGTATGAACAACATTATTTCCATAGTGTACAGTCCATAATTTTTCCATTTTCTCCACTCTTATTTTTAATTTAGAAGCTAACTTAGTAGAAATAAAACATTCAGTAGCTCCAGTATCAAAAAGTATAGTCACAGGTATACCGAATAACTTACCTAGAACTTCTATGGGTGTGGCTTGATTTTCAGCCTGCTTGTCAGCTATTGCAGCGTGTATTCTGTGTTGTTGATTATGGTCATCCTTCTTCAAAGGATAGTGAATCACATAATGATATTTATGAAAAATAAAAGAATCTCCAACAAACCCCTTCCTAGGTTCAAATTTATTTTCAGCCTTGAAGTTATCATTCTTGATTCTGTTCTTGAAAAAGTTGTTCAAAGATACTAGCGACGAGGTTTGGTTGTTGCTATTTTATTATTATTATCAGCGGTAAATTTATTTTTCATGCCAAACCTCTTCCAAGGTATTTTTTTTTGGTGTAAGAGATGAAGACGAGTTCGAACCTTCTTTCTAATTTCTTCTCTATGAGCAGAGATTGCTTTAATTTTGTTCTTGCCTTATGGCCTTTTCAACAACCCCTTCCATAGTGGTTGGACCATGAACATCTACCTCACCACCTATGATGGGATTCAGTCCCATAATAAATTTTCATATCCTGAACTTCTCGTCATTCTAATATTGAGGCACGTACTTAAGGAGTTTAGTAAACCCTTCCTAGTACTCTGTCATAGTTGACTTTCCTTGTGATAAGTTCTAAAATTCAGTCATTTTCTGATCATAATAAAGTTGAGGCAGCCATCGTTGCCTAAAATAACCTTTAAATTGATCCCAGGTTATGTCTGATTCAACAATATTCAACTCATCCTTTCGGCTGTCCCACCATGAGGATGCCTCGTGGGAAAGTTGATACGCTCCCCAAATTGCTTTCATTTCTTCAGAGAAGTTTCTTATAGCAAAGTACTTCTCCATTTCACTAAGCCAGTTCTCAGTCCCATCTCCTAGTGTAGTTCCATCAAACTTAGGAGGACTTATCCTTTTTATATCATTGGTGAGTTCTGCTGTCAATCTTTACTTTTTATTTTCGGGTTGATTAGGCATGTTCTCATTTTGTTATCAACACCTGGATTTCCTCCAATGGTGTTGTCTGTAAGAGGTGGCTGATCATCATTGTCAGCATCTTCTTCCTCCTCCTCATTTCCCATTACTTGTTGTTCCAACATATCCAAACGATCTCTTGTGTCTAAAAGGGTAGCAAGGATCTCATCAAGTTTTTGGGCAGTAGCTGCTTCTCCACCCGGTGGTGGGTTGTTTGCAGCATTCCCTCTTGTTCTAACCATTTTCTGTTTAACAAGAAAATGTAAATTTTATCATATTATGGACACAATAGGTCCAAGTGTTGCAACCTTTATCTCTGATACCAAGATGTAACATTCCCATTTATGACTCTAGAACAAGGGAAAAAAATTTCATAACGTTCTCTGCTCTAAATTATTATAATTTAGAACACACATTCCAAGTTTTAATTAATGTTCTTTGTTCTAAATGACTATGATTTAGAACACACATTAAATTTAGATTAATATTATCTGTTCACATATTAATAATATGGAACATACATTCCATGTCATTTAATCACATAACAGATAACCCTATCTGAATCGTAATGACTCGATGAATTACCAATCTCCCATTTCATGGCTCGGAGTTTCATCAATCTCTCATTTCATGACTCAGATTCTTACTGATCCTTCATGTTAATTCAATGTAATGTATACTAAGTATACCTGGTTCTCTTTACCCTTTTGGGTATTGAAGTGTTCTATTTAAGAGGCCTATCTAAATATCTGTTACCGATATCCATCTGAAATCCTACTTCTTAAACTAGGTGATCCAGGACAACGCAACTAGCAACTTGCGATACTTTGGCCAAAGATTTTCACATGCTTAGCATGATCATATTCCTAGATGGAATACTCATCAAAGGAATACATCCTTCACCCCACTTCATTTGTTATCTAGAATGGTCTTTTCTAACTCATGTCAATGTTAGGTTGTGGAGCCTATTTTTCATGTGTGAAAGTGTTGAAGACAAAGTACACTAAGAGTCTTGTACACTTTTTATGTATCCTCGCGGGGTCCGGGGTGGCAGCCCTCGGTAGGAGGGGGTTTGGGGCGCAGCCCAGAGAAGCAGGGGTTCGGGCGCAGCCCCCAATTTTTTTTTTTTTAGGCGTAAAATTTTTGGCCTCGAAAAATGCACCCGACATATCAAGAAACGTGCTTTTCTCATATGGGCGAGTTTTTTGACCCATAGGTTTATGGGATGGGTTTTTCCCATGGTTTTGATACCCACGGTTTTGTAAAACTACTTAAGCAGTTGTCTATTTATATGGTCTTATGCATATGATAGATTTACAAGCAAATGTATTGAAAATGTGTTTTGAATTCGGCATGAATTCTGTAGAGTTTGTTGAGCATAGCTCCAAACAGATCTGGGTATTGTATTGAGAGAGCGGTGGCTTGTAATAAAATTTGAGCAAGTGATTCTTGGTGGACGTAGCCCAAATTGGGTGAACCACGTTAAATACTTGTCTCTTTGTGTTGTGTTATTTTATTCTACAATTTTATTTGAGATCTGTAATAATTTATGCATATTAGTTTCTACTGTTGTGATTCTGTGAGGGATTATTCCGCATATTTTATCCCTTATTTCCTAACAATTGGTATTAGATCCTGGTTTGGTTTGTTGAAGAGTTGAATCGCAGGAAATATTTTAGCTTGAGTGGGAGCTATGGCGAGATGAAGGAAGATCTAGGGTTGATAAATTCAATGGGCAGAATTTCAGTCTTTGGAAGATGCAGATGGAAGATTACCTTTATCAAAAGGATCTTTATACTCCACTTTCTGAGAAGGTGAACAAACCCTCGAGTATGACAGATGCGAGAATGGGATTTGTTGGATAGGAAGGCACTTGGGACAATTCGGATGTGTCTTGAATCTTCGGTATTATTTAATGTTTCAAAGGAAAAGACTACAAAAGATCTAATGGATGCATTAGGGAAGTTGTATGAAAAACCCTCTGCCTCTAATAAGATATTTTTAATGAAAAATTTGTTTAATATGAAGATGTCTGAGAATAGTTCAGTAGCAGATCATTTAAATGATTTCAATATGGTTGTGAATATGCTAGCTTTGGTTACAATAGAATTTGATGAAGAAGTTAGGGATTTATTAATTCTGTGCTCTTTACCTGAGAGTTGGAATAGCCTGGTAATGGTGGTAAGTAACTCAGTTCCAGCTAACTCGAAGTTGAAGTTTGAGGATGTTGTAGGGGTGATTCTAAGCGAGGAAATGCAAAGAAAAATCTCTGGGGAATCTTCTTCTTCAGGGAATTATTGTGACAAAGGGAAACTAAAGGGAGACAGAAATAGAGGAAACCACGGAAAATCAAAAGATCGGGCAAGGTCAAAATCCAAGAACAAGATTGTATGTTGGAATTGTGGAAAGCCTAGGCATGCAAAGAAGGATCATGTGGGAGCTTCGGGATAATAAGAAACAACAAGAAGAAAACAAGGAGGCAAATGTGGCAACGGGTAATGTATGTCGATGCTTTGATTCTTTCTTTGCACAATATTACTGAATCTTGGGTTTTAGATTCAGGGGCTTCTTTCCATGCTTCTCCATATAGGCATTATTTTGTTGATTATGTTCAAGGAGATTTTGGGCATGTTTTTCTTGGTGATGATGAGCCTTGCAAAAGATAGTGGGAAAAGGTTTTGTTCAGTTAAGATGCAGAATGGGAATACTTGGCTATTGAAGGATATCAGACATGTGCCTACATTAAGACAAAATTTGATATCGGCAGGGCAATTGGGAAGTGATGGTTGTACTGTGATATTTACAGCAGACTCTTGGAAGGTTACCAAGGGTGCTCTTGTGGTGGTAAGAGGTAAGAAGGTTGGAACCTTGTATTTAACCACTGATAGTACTAATGATTGTAATCTTGTGGCTTTAGATGTAGATACAACATTATGGCACTATAGGCTCAGTCATATGAGCCATAAGGGCATGAACATCATAAAGAAGAATTTTCTTGGATATATAGAAACAGTTTCGATTTCTATGAGAACTGCATATATGGGAAACAGAAGCGAGTAAGGTTTCTCAAGGTGGACCTACAAAGAAAGAGAGTAAGCTAGAGCTGGTGCATTCGATGTGTTGGGGGTCACTCGTATCATCTCTTGGGGTTCAAGTTATTATGTTACTTTTATTGATGATGTAACAAGGAAAGTTTAGGTTTATTATATTAGAAACAAATCTGATGTATTTGACACTTTTGTTAAATGGAAAGCATTGGTAGAGAATGAAACAGTCTTAAGCTAAAATGTCTCAGTCGATAATGGAGGGGAGTATTGCAGAACAATGAATTTGATGATTATTGTTCTAAGAATGGAATCCACAGGCAAAATACGGTTCCAGAACTCCACAAAGAGAATGGGGTATCAAAAAGGATGAATAGAACAATAATGGAACGTGTTAGGAGCATGAGGTTACATGCAGGATTGCCTCTTTCTTTTTGGGCGAAGCGGTGAGCTAAACTGTACTTGATAAATAGAGGACCCTCAAGTGCCTTGGATGGAGGCATACCTGAGGAGGCTTGGTTTGGTAAGAAAGTTGATTATTCATTTCTTAGATTCTTTGGATGTGAGGTGTTTGTTCACATAGACAAGGATGATAGGACTAAGCTAGAGGCTAAATCAGAAAAATGTACTTTCATTGGTTATGGTGGTGATGACTTTGGATATAAATGTTGGAGTATTAAGGAAAGAAAATCATTCAATCTAGGGATGTGGTCTTTAATGAGAAAGTCATGTATAAGCAAAGAGTTGCAGGAAAACAGGAAGAATCCAAGAAAGAATATGCAGCGGTAGAGGATCTTCCAAATGGGAAAGTGACACATGAATTAGTTCAAGAACCCCTCAACAGGAACCCCAAACTCCTATATTGAGGAGGTCTTCTAGGGTAAGAAGAGAACCTAAACTTTTTTTCTCCTTATATTTATTATTTATTACTCACCGATAGTGGAGAACTAGAGAGCTTTGATGAAGCAATGCGGTAGATGCCAGAAGAAGTGGGAGCAAGCCATGGATGAGGAGCATCGTGCTCTCATGGAGAACCGGGCATGGGATTTGGTAAAGCTACCCAAGGAAAAAGATCATTACAGAATAAGTGGGTGTTTAGAGTCAAAGAGGAAGAAGGAGGCAAGAAAGGATACAAGGCCCGGTTGGTGGTCGGGGTTTCATTAGAAAAAAGGTATAGATTTTGATGAGATTTTTCTCCCTAGTAAAAATGACTTCTATCGAATTGTTCTTGGAATATTGGCGAAAAAAGACTTTCACTTAGAACAGCTTAGATGTAAAGAATGCATTTCTCTATGGTGATTTGGAGAGGATCTATATATGCAAAGAGCCAAGGATATGAAGTCAAAGGTAAAGAGGAGATGGTGTGCAAACGAAGAAGAGCTTGTATGGCTCAAACAAGCTCCACGTCAATGGTATAAGAAATTTTATAGCTTCATGATGGAGCAAGGTTATATCGAGATGTCATTCTCGACCATTGTGTATATAAAAGAAATTTTAGGATGGAAGTTATATTATCCTGTGTGTTTGTATGCATTGATGACATGCTTTGTTGCAGGTAAAAACATGTAGGAAATAAAAGTACTCAAGAAGCAGCTAAGTGAATCATTTGCTATGAAGGATTTGGGTGCAGCCAAAAAAATCCTTGGTATGAGGATATCTCGGATAGGAAGGAACGGAAGCTGACTTTATCTCGTGAAGAGTACATTAAGAAGGTCTTGGAGAGGTTTAATAGCGGGATGCTAAACCGGTTGGGACTCCTTTGGCAGGCCATTTCAAGTTATCAAAGGAGCAAAGTGTCCCAAGACAGAGCAGAGAGAAACCAAATGTCCAAGGTACCTTACTCATCAAGCAGTTGGCGTTTTATATATGCCATGGTATGCACTAGGCCTGATATTGCCCATGCAAGAGCTATGAGTAGATATATGAGTAATCCAGTAAAGAGCATTGGCAAGCAAGTAAAGTGGATCCTTCGGTATTTGAGAGGGACCATGGGGAAAGTTTTGTGCTACAAGTGGATCAAACACCACTTTACGTGGTTATGTAGATTCGATATGGCTAGAGATGTAGATAGCAGGAGGAGCACGACATGTTATATTTACACTGTAGGTGGGATAGCAAGAAGAGCTAGATTTCACGACTACGAGAAGTGGTGGCTTTGTCAACCACAGAGGTGAGTATGTTGCTGCTGCCATAGAGGCAAGAAAAGAGATGATTTGGTTACAACAATTGCTTTAGGAGTTGGGGCATAAGCGGGAGGAATTTAAGTCGCATAGTGATATTCGAGTGCTATACACCTAGCTAAGAACTCTACTTTCCACTCTAGGACAAAATATATACGCTTAAGGTACCATTTCATCAGACAACATTGGAGGAAGAGAAGTTGAAGTTGGAGAAGATTCATACCAGTTAGAATATTTCAGACATGATGACCAAGGTGGTCACAAGGGAAAAACTGAAGTTGTGTTCAGCTTTGGTTGGTCTTCATAGAAACTAGTGAAGGGTTGAGAAGCTTGCTCAGAGGAAAACTAGTCTCCAAGTGGGAGATTGTTAGGTTGTGGAGCCTATTTTTCATGTGTGAAAGTGTTGAAGACTATACACTAAGAGTACTATACACTTTTCATATATCCTCATGGGGGTCCAAGGGTGGCAGCCCCCGTAGTGGGGTTCGGGCAGGCAACTGACCCTCGAATTTTTTTTTTTTTTTAGGCATAAAATTTTTGGCCTCAAAAATACACCCGACATATCGGGAAACGTGCTTTTCTCATATGGGTGAGTTTTTTTGACCCATAGGTTTATGGGACGGATTTTTCCCATGGTTTTGATACCCACGGTTTTGTAAAACTGCTTAAGCAATTGTCTATTTATATGGTCTTATGCATATGATAGATGTACAAGCAAATGTATTGCAGATGTGTTTTGAATTTGGCTATGAATTCTGTAGAGTTTGTTGAGCATAGCTCCAAACGGATCTGGGTATTGTATTGAGAGAGCGGTGGCTTGTAATAAAATCTGAGTAAGTGATTCTTGGTGGACGTAGCCCAAATTAGGTGAACCACGTTAAATACTTTCTCTTTGTGTTGTGTTATTTTATTCTACAATTTTTATTTGAGATCTGTAATAATTTCTGCATATTAGTTTCTCACTCTATGTGCGATTTTGTGAGGGATTATTCTCGCATATTTTATCCCTTATTTCCTAACAAGAAGTCCTCTTGTCCCAAGTTGAACCTTAACTCAAGTTAGCAATATGAAAAGGTATAGGGGGACACTCGTGATGACTAGGGGTACACAGACATACTCCGTTGACCCTAGTCAACTGCATGTGTCTAGTTACCTTTAGTCATTCGAGTCACCCCATATACAAGGACATATTCCTTACTTGGTCCAAAGTAAAACTAAGGCCAAGTCTCGAGCTTATGTAAACCTAGATGATCCGATTTAGAAGGGTGTTGCTATATGTCAACTACAACTTTGTGTCATCTTGAAGACCCGGCCTTCATGAAAACACCTTATTGCAGTTGGCATGTACCAACATCCTGCAGAATCCTTCCACCTAGGATACATATCCAGCTAAGAGGTTAAATACCTTCTTATCTTTTTCAAATTAAAGGTTAGTTTTAGCAACCTTGCTGATTTTCTAACCTCTTTGATTATTGTAGTAGAAAGCCATACCTGGCTCCAACTCATCATGTGGATAATTTAATAACTTACCCTTCTTCCCGAGGGCTCGTATATCATTTCTTGTTTTTTGTTAATTAGATTTCAGACTTACAGTCCAAATCAACTTAACATAGTAAGGTTAACTTACTAAGCTTAATCAAGTTCATTCATACCGATTCTAAATCCAGGTTTCCTTTATATTAGACCTCATTTGAATGAGGTCTATTTCTTATACATGGATCCATTTCTTTTCAATTATCTTACCTTAATTTAAGGTTTATTAAGAGGAGATATGATTTCCTCTTCCGAGTATCCTTTGGATACGACACTCCAAAGGGTATTAACGAATTCTTATTCGAACTAATTGTTCTTTCCTCATCATCCATTAGTTAGGATCCATTTTCAATGATTAATTACACATGAATTCATATGTATTTTACCCTTTTATCAAGTTAATTGATAATCCATATTGACCTAAGTATTAACCATTTGTACATTCCAACTTAAAATTTGTATTTAAGAGAAGAGTAGAGTGTCAATTCCTCCTTCCCATTATTTACTTTTAAATCTATAGCCATCATTTATACAGGTACAAATTCAAAGAGTAGGAATAAGTTTATGATTCTCTTTCAACAAACACAATAATGATACAACAAATAAAATAACACACCATTTATTTTCTCATTCCTTGAGTTAATATATATATATATATACATTTTACAATTCCCAAATTCAAACTTCACTCACTCATGCAATCATCATTGATAACTCCATAGAATACAACTTTTCTTTTTCAATTACATCAGAAAGGAATAACAATGTTTCATATAAGGTCCAACCTCTAATTAAATGAGAGAAGCATCATAAAAGAGCACATCTTATTTAACACTTATGGAATCCATTTGCAAAAATTGCTAGCACAAGTCAGTTCGTTGAACTGAGCATGTTAAGCACTTAACATTAAAATGATGTGCTCTTGACTAACTGTCTCAATAAAAGAACCCTGCTTTTATGAAATGTTCAAGCAATTCAGATAGATAACTCATAAGAATAAAACACCACTAAAAGAAGAACGGATTAAACGGCCTCATCATAATAAGTAAGCATCATGATCAAACAACATTCCTAATTAGCAATCTCTTCAGTAAAATTACAATAGACAAGAAATATTGCATCCCTAAATTCTTATTTGTTCCATACTATAATGTGTAGATTTCATCCCAAATTTAAACAAATGTTCCAATGAATATTAACTCTAACAATTCTCAAAAGATAAATAATTAAACGAAGTAATGATTTACCTGTTGAAAAAAATCAAGCCAATTTCTTTTCATCCTAGTAAATGGGATTTTTATGATGAAGTAACGTAATCCAAAATAAAGGAAGATTCCTTCACATCTAATACTCACTTAGCTTCAACCAAGTTCCATGCAGAAGAGGGAAAAGTGATTAAACCCATGAAGACAACTTGTCACCCCTTCAAAATTCAACAAGGTAGCATGATATTCGCCCATCTCAGAGAGAGAAAAACAACAAGTAAAATGTAATTACTTACACTTGAAGGCAATCATACACCAATTCAATATATATCCTAACTCTGAAATTGGAAAGGAAGAAGAAAAGAATAGTATTTCTTCCAATTAATCATTTTACAATCTCTTACGGTTAACACAACCAAACTGGTCATTTTCAAGCAAAGAGAAATAATAACGAGAGTAATAGTAAGAGAGAGAAACACAATCAACCTTTCTTCTGAACACAAGAGTAACAATAAGCTAGACCTTGGATTTCGAAAAGAGAGAGAAAACAATATAGAAATCAATAATCAAGGTGAAAGAGATTATCGTTATTTTTCTCTAATACCTAGCCCAAATATCAAAAGTTGTAACATGCAGGTCAATTGACAATGAAGTGTATGCTTTGAAGTGAAACTGGAACAGTCTTAGGAGCATATAAGCTACCATGGTAGAGGTATTTAGTGAATTCAATTACAGTTAACCAATTTACCAAACAACTACTAAGCTTCTCATTTCCATCCCATGATAATTGTTGTATACGCTACAAACAAACATGTTTAACCTAAGGATTAAAATGATTAAATGATTACAACCAAGTAACATAGTCTCAATTCCACAAGTATAAAAGAAATCATTTAATCACAAAGGAAAAGAATCCATCCTGGTTCAAATACAATAGAAATCACAATGGAGTTGTCATTCACAGTACCTATACTCATCATCGAGTTCAAAGGGAGAAGAAAACTATATATTCCAACACAAATCCTTCAAGTAAGAAAACCGAGTTAATCTCAGGTTCTAATAAGGAAAATAATCTTTTAAACAATCATTATGGGTACCCAAAAGTAAGAGAAATAACATATCTCTTCCAAAACATGCAATATGAATGAAAACATGGTAGTCGCAAGGTTTCAAGTAACCAAATCGTATTTAAACCACATTTCCAGCAAGGAAAACAATTCAAACAAAGTCCCACTTTATCATTCCATGAAATCCATAGCTTTCAAGCATATACAACTCAGAAAATAGTAAATATATCACTGTTACTTTCAACAATTTCAAACCCACAAAGAGACAACAAACCAAACACCCATTTCATCAAAATCATGTAATAGTAGTGATGATATCTACATACACTAACAGTTTCAACTGAGAACATCGATTTTCTCATGCGTGCATTCATAAAATACTCATATTGTATCTTTTTCAAACAATAACTCAAGAAAAATATCTCAGCCAAACATACCATAACATTTCCACAAAACCACTCAATTCTAAGAGCAGAGTTCTTTTAATGAAGACATTTAATTGTAACACTCTTGTTAGTTATTATATTCCTCCTTTGCATTTCAAGTGTTGACATGTGATTTTTCCTTATAAAGATGTGGTCTTTTTATTATAGGAAATCATACTTGAAATGAATGAATCATTCTTGTTCTTAATATCCTTTGGATTGAAATAAAAATGGTTTCCTTAAATCCATCTTTCACTTTTTGATGGCAAGACGCAATCAAATTTTGAGTTGAAAACTTAACTCTTAATCTGACACATCCTTGGATCAATTCCATTGATCCAAGGAGTGTTTTTAATCTTCTTATTAAATGAACAAGATATTGACATCAATAAATTAAAGGACAAAATGGATTGAACTTTGTGGTTACAATTTCTTTGACCTTATGTGAACATGTTTCAATCTAGTTGACTGGTTATGCTTTGGTCTTGGAGGTCGATCTTGGCAAAACATTCAAGCGTAAATATAATGCAGTCATTTCATGGTTTAAGAAGGGTTCGAATCCTGAGTTGGGTAAGATTATCTGTTTCTCAGCTATATTGTGTAATTGGATCCTATTTTATCCTAAGCCTTAGTGCTAAATAAAATTGAGGAGAAGTTGTAAAGGTTGATAACCTATTTAAATTAATTTAACCTATCTCCTAAGCTATGTATAGTTGTGAATTAATTTTTTTAATTCTTAAAACTATATAAATGAGAACTAATCTAAGTTAATTCCTAAAACTATATATTAGTAGGTTAGTCTAACCTGATGTCTAATGTTATATGGTTTTTGAATTTAAACTAAACCTATTTCCTAAAAACTATGTGGAAACTACCTAAGGCATTGATTTGGGACCTATGGTGACTAATCCTAAACTAGCCTAAGTTTTAAAATATTTAACCTAAAAACTAATTGCGAGGGGGCCTATGGTCACATATACAAGGGCGACGGTTCCAATGGGCATTGAATGTTAAGATAAGGTTTTAAATACGGTAGGATAGCCAGTTATGGCAGGAGTTAGTGGACTTAGTGGAATGTTAAGTGGAAGCTCCACTAAACTTAGAAATGCATGTTGAATTGGTCTTAAAGCTTGCCGGATTTGGAAGGCGGTGGCACATAAGGATAAGCGGAAATTTTCATTTAATGGAGTTAATTGGCCTCGGTCAAGGTGCTCAAACAGCCTTGGAAACTTGGAAGGTGGGTTTTGGGAAAGTTGTTTGTTTTCTCACTCTCTCCGGATTTTTCTCTGCATGAGGAAAACTGTTTCTTCGAACCAGCAGTTCAACTTGCAGTTTATAGCTATTTTTGGTCCTTCTGATCTATTTTCAATCATGGGAAAATATAAAAGGCATTCAAAGGAAAGTTTTTGTTGTTTGATCTTGCATGGAAGAGAAAGGAAGTTGGAAACTCATCTTGGAAGCTCCTTCGATTTGGCAGAAGCGCTATTAGGCATGATAGGCTCTTACCATTAAGATTTCTTGCTTTCTTTGAAATGTTCATGTTATCCAAAAATGGTGCCCCACTCATTTTTGTGGCTAACTCCTTGTGTGCTTTCCTCTCTTGTGCCTCAATCTACATTTTTGATTTTCGGTCACTCAAGGCTTTCTGGAAATGACACCATCGATAGAGCTCTCTCTCGCTTTCCGAGAAAGGTAAAGTTTGCCTCCTAACCCCTTATATTTTTCAAGTTATGGCTCGGTGGAGTTTTTGTGGAAAATTTTCCCATTTGAGGCCCGCAGCCAATAGGAAGATGCCATGTGGCAGAGGAGTTTGGGGGTCGGAGGCAAATTTGAAAATTTTCAAGTATTTTGGTCGAAGGTTCAGGTGAAAATTTTTGCCCGTGGGGCCCGCGGACCAACCAGGTTGTGACACGTGTCACAAGGGGGAGGCGCATGAAAATTTTGCTAAGTGTTTGAGAAGGGAAAATTTTTGAATTTCGGCCCATGGCCAATAGGAACTCAACACGTGTCGAAGGAGGCTTGCGGGCGGCGGGTGAAAAATTAAAATTTTGCCGAAGTTTGTTGTAAAAGTTTCAAATGCAAAATTTGGCCCGAGCGGCCCGCGTGTAATAGAAATAGGCCATGTGTCCAATGGAGCCCGAACCAGGGAGGAGAAAATGAAAAATGCTAAGGGTTTTTTTGAGTTTTCAAAGGAAATTTTTGGAAGGATTTTCTCGCAGCCAATAGGGGCATGACAGTGGCACAAGTGGCGGCAGCTGCGGCGCAGGGGAGAACAAACGAAAAATTTTCTAAGTGTTTTGGCCGAGTTTTAAGGAAAAATATTGGATGAGCGGTATAAACCTGTTACAACCTGTGAAAAAGGTATGATTCTTGCAACTATCAACTGTTGGAGGTGAAAGAAGAAGTTTTCAATGTCAAAAAGTGTCCAACCCTGAAGAAATGAGCCAAATCGCTTTTACATTGCATGGGTCAAGCCCAGGAGAGAGAAAATGTAAAAAACATGGGATCCCATTCCTCATTGACTGCAAATTCATTAAATCAGCATGGGGGACCTTACAAACCCATACCCTATCATTTTTGACCAAATTGGAGAGAATGCGACCCATTACGTATTAAATTTGGTCGTTGAAATGTCATTTCGCCATGGACACGTACGTAAGCTGTTTTTGAATTTTCTCTCTCAAATTGAACCAAAATTAGAAATTGACCATGGAATCCTGTATATAATTTCATAATCTTTCCGTTGATATAATTGTTCTAAGTTGTAATAGGTTTATACCTCTTTGATGGTGGAATGCAAGAGATTTTTTCATGGAACTAGCGGTGCAAAACTCTGTGAATGCTTCAGTCCTTTGTTTGTGTTGTTTTACTTCATTTTAAGACCTCTAATTACATCTATCAAAGCATGTGTATGTTTTCCCTTGTTGCATTTCATGAATTTGTGTCTATCTACATGGCAAAAAAATTGTTTCACCACTCCTTTTGGTGTATCACCATCTTAGTTTAGTTTCATTTTGCATTTTATCCTGTCTCCTTGCAATCTAGGGTAGAATTAAGATTAAAACCTCTGTAGTTGTGTAAAATATAGATCTAAATCGGAGGAGTTTCCTCTCTCGGTTTCACAAGTCCCATACTTGGAGAGAGGTTTTCATGTTGTGCAATCACATTGGATGCCTAAGACATCAATTTAGAGCCTTGATCTCGCATCTAGGGGTGCTTTGTTGATTTGCTACAATAGTTTTGGCATGCCGGGTGGGACACTAGAGGTCTCTTTTTATTGCAGCAAAGTTGATGTGCATCTGCTGCAATTTTCTTGCTTGAAAAGAGCTATTATTTGCATATCTGGCGACTCCAAGGGGAATAATCAACTGGTTTCAGCAGTGCGAGCCTGAAAACTCATGAGAAGAGTCACCATAAGGTCAAGAGTTGGAGAAGAAGAAGTGTTGTTTGAATACTTGTAGTTATCTCCAAGAAGAAGGAAAAGAGGAAGAAGGATTCAAAGATCTCCATCTCCACCAAACAGAACTCTCTCAACTCCTCCACCTGGTAGGCCTTTCATTCAGTCAACAAGGGTTTTAAGACCAATTAGAATGGCACAAAACAACCCCTATGTCAACTTCACATGCAGCAGCCCACTTTCCCTCAATGCACAACATCCAATTCCTATTGCAGCCTTGAAGAAAATTCCATACTTCACTGGAGAATCAAACCACTCTAGGTGATCATGTTAAAGATATTGCCAACCTTTGTGTAATTCATGAAATCAATGAGATGCAAGTGGCTGTCAAATTGCTGGCATCTTCATTCAAGGGGAAAGCATTGCAATGGTTTAGAAGCCTTGGAGCTGGTTCAATCACAATTTGGAATCAGCTATGTATAGCACTTCATGAGCAATTTGGAGAGAAGGGAGACAACTTGTCTCTTTTGGAGCAGCTGACAACCATCAAGAGAGCTCCCAATGAGCAGCTAACCGATTTCAACTTCAGATTTCAAAAGACTTGGGAGAGAATTCCAGTGGCGATCACGCTAACAATGCAGAAGGTGATTTTCTCTACTATCTCAAAGCTCTAAATTCTGATATTTCTATGATGATTCAGTCCATGGGAGGCATAACTATCCCTATGGCTTATAGCATTGCCATTAGGGTTGAAAATTGTTTGATCAAAGCTGGAAAACTAGCCCCTAGACCTCCCATGCCATTGTTTCCAAGTTTAGAGAGTCCAAACACCAATCAAGCACCTAATTTGACTCCTTCTCCCACTCCCAAAAATAAGAGTTCAAATGAAGCTTCTACTTCATCCCCAAGTGCCCCAAATGAGCTTCAGAAGTCATGAAGCAATAAGCATGCAAAACCTAGGCAATGAGCTGGTTACTCTCAAGAGGCAACAAACCCAAGGTTTTAGACCTTCTTATCAACCCCAAGCTCAGCCCAACAGGAAGCCATACCAACCACAAAGACCTCCTAATCCAGCTGCAAATATAAATCAAACAAGGCCTCCTGCCAATAGACCATTTCAGCCCTATAATCCAAATGCCATATCTGCCTCTAAGGCATTGGTGCCAACACAAAACAACATCGCCCGGAGTATGATTGGTGTTTTCCATTCAATGAGCCTCATAACCAATCCATGTGCTTCAATGGTGATTTGAATCAAACATTAATGGTGACAACTACTGGTGTGGAGGGTGAGGGCAGTCAAGGAAACAACCAACAACAAGAAACATTCCAACAGCAATCAGCCCCAAATGACACCACATTGGTAAATTAGCAAGCAGAGGATTTTTGTGGCATGAACCAGGAAGTTTCTCAAAGTGTTGCAGCCAACACAAGGTCAAAAAGGAGGAATTTGGGTGAAGAACAACCATTAGCCCCAACCAATCCACGACCTTCTATGGTTCCACAAGTGGTTGGCAAACAAAATCCAGATTGTAAATGCACAAGGGCAGCCAAGAACAGCCCTAGGCCAACTCAAATACCAGTTATTGCTGCCCACGTGCAAGGAGTAAATGTGCAAACCAAGGGACAACAAAGAGATACTTCATCACCATTCAGTATCATTGATCAGATGAAGAAGACAAACGTCAATATATCAATGTGGGAATCCCTATCTATCCCAGGCCAAAGAGATCTGCTGCAAGCTGCCATGAAGGACTGGCCAACTTCGAATCAGCAAGTTCAGATGCAAGACAAAGTGCTTACAAATGCTGCCCAGCCTGAGGGAAATCATGGAGGACAGCAAGGTAAAATGTTGAAGCCCCCTCCTTTATATATTTCATTGATCATTGGAAATCAGCTAGTGCACAATTGCATGATAGACTCCGGGGTAAGTAGCTCAGTGATGCCTAAACAAATAGCTGATCAGCTAGGGCTCCAGTATGAAACCATATCCAAAGGAGTAGTACAGTTAGATGGGACAAAAGTAACAAGAGTTGGAGTGATTAGAAACTTGAGTCTTACCTTGCATGCACATCCAAATGTTGTTGTTTTACAAGATGTATCAGTCATAGACCTTCCACCACTCTTTGCCCTTTGCTTGTCAAGGGACTTCACAGCCAAGATTGGAGGATATTTGTCTACTGATTGGTCACACATGTTGTTCAAAACGAGGTATGGAACCAAAGCTACAATCAGGTCTGAACCTATTGCAAACTTCCATATTGAGCCTTACACTCCAAGTCAGATTAATGCCAATTGCTCAGCATTTGATCAAGAAGATCACCCAAGCACTGATGAAGCTGACACTAAGGTTGGAAGCATCCCAGATCTAACTCTTGATGAATGGGAAAACAAGATACATGATTTTGATCCTTATCAAGAAGTAGAAGAATCTGAGCTAGGGGTCTATTGTATACACGAAGAAAATCAGCCTATTCCTAGCATCACCAAGCCAAACCACAAAGATGACAATGAGGTATGGCAGCTGTTTTTTGATGGATCAAGGAGTAGACAAGGTGCAGGAGGTGGAGCTATGCTTTTTTCACCTTAAGGAGTAAAGTACTATTCAGCCTTTAGATTTATGTTTGCATGCTCCAATAACACTGCTTTGAATATGAAGCCTTGGTGCAAGGGATGCATTAGGCGGTCAAGAAGAAAATAAAGAACTTGCAAGTCTTTGGTGATAGTGAATTGATTGTGAATCAGGTCAAGGGACAACATGCTAACAAGAATGATCTACTCAGGTGCTACAAGAATAGGGCGTGGGACCTCATGGAAGATTTTGAGGGTTTTGGCATCAAATCCATTCCTAGGAAAGAGAATCAAGCTGCTGACAGGCTTGCAGCAGTAGGGGCAGCCTTTGACATTGTGGAAAGCATTCAACAAGACAAGGTATAGCCAAACATCCACATGATTGTGAGGCCTTCAGTTCCAGATAACAATGTCAGTTGGCAAGTGTTTGATAATGACTAGAAAATCATCCATTTCTTGCAAGAAGAAGCTGAGTTCTCGGTAAGAATCAAGAAAAAGCTGGACCAACAAGATGGTGACCAAGTGGTACAGCTAAGAACTAACAAGCTGCCCAAGGGACTTATCACTTTGGAGTCCATTTTTAACCCCAATGATCAGTTTAGAAAGGAGAAAGAAAACATTCAGGTCAAGAGAGAGGATTCAGTATCCATCTTGGTAGAAGAGAACAAACCATTGCAAATTGGAAGGATGACAACTGGGAAAGAAAGGTATGAGTTCATACAGCTATGTCAAGAGTTCCCTGACGTGTTTGCTTGGAGCTATGAAGATTTGAAAGGTTTCAATCCCAACTTAGCTCAGCATACCATTGAATTGGATCCAAATACTAAGCCTGTCAAAGCGAAACAAAGACCACCAATCCACACATGGAGCCTCTCATGAGGAAAGAATTGGACAAGCTGATTGAGTCAAGGATCATATTCCCAATCAAGCATTGTAGTTGGGTTACCAACTTAATTCCAATCAGAAAGAAGAGTGGAGAGATCAGATTGTGTGTTGACTTCGTGAGACTTGAATAGAGCTTCTCTCAAGGACCATTACCCACTCCCTTCTATGAAGCAAATCTTACAAGTTGTGGCTGGCTCCGAGAGGTTTTCACTACTTGATGGCTACTCCTATTACAATCGATTATGGTGAAGGAAGAAGACCAGTTCAAGATAGCCTTCACAACCAAATGGGGACTTTTTCATATAGGAAGATGCCATTTGGGCTGTCCAACATTGGTGCTACCTTCCAAAGAGCAATGGACATGGTGCTGATTTACCTTGATGATATCACCGTTTTTTTCCAAAATGCAAAGAGAGCACCTCTCTCGTTTGAGGCAAGTTTTCACGAGGTGTAGGAGATTCGGAGTGTCTTTGAATCCTAAGAAGTGTATCTTTCTTGCACATGAAGGAAAAATACTTGGCCATATTGTCTCCAAATAAGTATTAGTAATTGATCCGAGAGAGGGTTGAAGCCATAAGAGCACTACCATTGCCAAGCCACAAGAAAGCCCTTCAGAGTTTCTTGGGAAGGATAAACTTTGTTCGAAGGTTTGTCCCAGATTTTATAGCCCTTGTCAAGCCCATCACCAAAATGTTAAAGAAGATCATGGCTTTCAAGTGGACAGCAGAAGGCAAGGAGAGTTTTGAAGCAATCAAAGAAGCCATTTCTCAAGCACCAACTCTCATCAACCCGGACTTCTCCAAGGATTTCATCCTCTATGCATTTGGAGGTAATGACACTATTTCTGCCATTTTGGTATAGCAGAACAAGGATAATGATGAGCAGCCAATTGCCTTCTTCAGCCAGAGCCTAGATGACTATGAGGTGAGGTACTCTTTTATTGAGAAGCATGTACTTGTAGTAATCAGAAGCTTGAAGAAATTCAAGCATTTAGTCTCAAACAACAAGGTCCAGTTGTTGGTCTCACATGCTGGGGTTAAGGACTTCCTCCTTAACAAGGATTTTAATGAGAAGAGGGCAGGTTGGATCACCCGTGTCATGGAGTATGACATTGAGATCAAGATCACCAAGCTAGTAAGAGGGAAAGGATTGTGTGAGTAGCTGGTTTTGGGGAAGTAAAAAGAAGTATGCAATGAAGAAGAGGTTGTTCTGACAGTCCAGGACAGCCATGAGCCAAGTGGTAATCAAGAAGAAGATAATGCTGTCCCCACTCCTTTCTCGGACCCAAGGTATTATACACTTCCTAATCACAGCCTATGCCCTCCTGAGATGAACAAGACCCAAAGGAGACACTTCAGATTGCAAGTTGTCCCGTATGCCATTATTGATGGAGTTTTGTTCAAGAAAGATGTGAATGGAGTGCTTCTTGAGATGCATTAGCACAAATCAGATTCAAAGGGTGTTGGAAGATTTTCATGGTGGACCAGTGGTGGTCATTTGGCACCAAGAGTGACAGCTCTAAAAATCATGAAGGCTGGTTATTATTGGCCTAAAATCTTCAGTGATTGCTATGCATGGATTAAGAGGTGTAAAAATTGTGCATTCTTCATAGGAAAAGAGAGACTTGCTGCCCTTCCATTGCATCCAATCTCAGTTGACCAGCCATTCATGCAATGGGGTTTGGACTTCATTAGAGTCATTAATCCCAATTCAAGTCAAGGGCACAAATGGATTTTGACAGCCACGGACTACTTCACCAAATGGACAGAAGCAGTAGCACTCAAAGAGGCAAATGAGTCTAGCATCTTAGAATTTTATGAGGGGATAGCAACCAGATTTGGTGTACCTACTACAATAATCTCAGATAATGCATTGGCATTCATTGGATCTAAGGTGACTGAGTGGGCTGTCAAGAACAAGATCTACCTAAGCACTTCATCAAACTATTACCCTCAAGGTAATGGCCAGGCCGAGTTTACAAACAAGAACTTGTTGAGGATCATTAGGAGGACTCTTGATGAGAATCAGAGGTCTTGGCATACCAAACTGAAATCAGCCTTATGGGCTGATAGGATAACTCCCAAGAGATCCACAGGTAACTCTCCATTCAAACTTGTCTATGGAAGAGAGGCAATCTTGCCCATGTCACTTGAGTTGCCAAAATTAGAACTCATGAAGCAATTAGAGTTGCTAGAGTTTGAGCCCATGGAGGTGAGATATGCGAGAGTTGATGGAGCTACAGAAGTCGAAATCAGGAATCCCAAGCAATGGAAAAGGATCAAGCTTTGATCAAGAAGACCTTTGATAGGAAGGCCAAGGATAGATCCTTCCGAGTTGGAGACCTAGTGTTGAAGTGGGATGTGGATAGAGCAAAACCGGGAAGGCATTCAAAATTTGATGCCATTTGGAGTGGCCCATACATGGTCACGAAGTGTAAAAACAGCAATGCTTTCCAATTGGCCTCATTGGATGGTGAAGAACTGCAGATTCTAGTCAATGGAATCTATCTCAAGCGTTGCTTCTAGAGGGAAATTCACTACTTTGTAAATATTAGATTAGATTTTCATTCATCTAAGTGCTTGTGCACATTGTTTTCTTGTAGGTTAGTTTGTTTTCCTAAGTGCTTTGCACACTTGCTGTCCATGGAGATGTTTTGCGATCCTTGCTTCCATCGGTGATATTCCATCTTCCTCCTTGCACATTCTAAGTCAGTTGAGGTTCTAAACATATATTTGATGACTCCATGCCCAATGGACTCGCTTCAGAAATGTTATTTTCATCTAGCGGTAGATGACCCCTCTGAGTCGCCAAGATTGTTATCCAAAATGGTGCCCCAACTCATTTTTGTGGCTAACTCCTTGTGTTCTTGCCTCTCTTGTACCTTAGTCTACATTTTTTGATTTTCAGGCACTCAAGGCTTTCTAGAAATGGCACCATCAGATAGAGCTCTCTCTTAGCTTTCTAGAAAGGTAAAGTTTTCCTCCTAACTCCTTATATTTTTCAAGTTATGGCTCGACGGAGTTTTTGTGGAAAATTTTCCCATTTGAGGCCCACAGCCAATAGGAAGCTGCCACGTGGTAGAGGAGTTCGGGGTCGGAGGAAAATTTGAAAATTTTCCAAGTATTTTGGTCAAAGGTTCAAATGAAATTTTTTTCCCGCGGGGCCACGGAGACCAATCAGGTTGTGACACATGTCACAAGGGGAGGCGCATGAAAATTTTGCTAAGTGTTTGAGAAGGGAAATTTTTGAATTTTGGCCCGCGGCCAATAGGAACTCGACACGTGTCGAAGGAGGCTCACGGGTGGCGGGTGGAAAATTAAAATTTTGCTAAAGTTTGTTGTAAAAGTTTTAAATGCAAAATTTGGCCCGAGCGGCCCACATGCACATAGAAATGGGCCACGTGTCCAATGGAGCCCGAACCGGCGGAGGAGAAAATGAAAAATGCTAAGGGTTTTGCTGAGTTTTCAAAGGAAAATTTTGGAAGGATTTTCCCACAGCCAATAGGGGCATGATAGGTGGCACAAGTGACAGGAGCTCGAGGTGCGGGAGAACAAATGAAAAAGTTTCTAAGTGTTTTGGCCGAGTTTTTAAGGCAAAATATTGGAGGAGCGGTCTACGGACCAATCAAATTAGGACACGTGTCCTAAGGGGCAGGGAGGCTCGGAGCTCGGGAAAGAAATAGAGAATTTAGCAAAGTCTCTAGCCAAAAGTTAAAGGCCGAAGAAGAGCCCACGCCCCATGTCGGTCAATCCGCAATGCCACGTGTCCCGAACCAAAGCGGGGGTGCGGGGGAAAATGGAATTTTTTCCCAAAGTAAAAATGTCAAAATTTTAGAAGGAAAGCCCGCCCCCCTTGCAACACAACCAATGAAACAACGCCACGTGTCCATCTTGTGGGGCCAACGGAGTTTTTTGTAAAAATTTTCCAAGGCAAAAATGAAGGCAAAGTGGTCGGCAGAGCTCGCGCTTAATCAAATCGTGCCACGTGGCACCCAAGTGGCAGGGCACGGAAAATTTTTGAAATTTTTTCCAAAATGCAAAAAGGTCAAAATTTAAAAAATTTCGCCCGACATCCGTTTTTTGGGCCGTTTTTGCCCTAAAACTTCAGACCTCCATAACTTTCGATCCAGAGCTCGGATTTGCACATTCTTTATATCAACAAAGATTATGAAAATTCTCTACAGATTCCATGGTCAATTTCTAATTTTGGTTCAAGTTGGAGAGAGAAAATTCAAAAACGGCTCTGGTACGTGTCCATGGCCACAAATGACATTTCAACGACCAAATTTAATATAGAATGGGTCGTATTCTCCTCCAATTTGGTCAAAAATGACAGGGTATGGGTTTGTAAGGTCCCCCATGCTGATTTAATGCATTTACAAATAATGACGAATGGGTTCCCACATTTTTACATTTTCTCTCTCCCAGGCTTGACCCATGCAATGTAAAAGCCAGATTTGGCTCATTTCTTCAAGGTTGGACACTTTTTGACATTGAAAACTTCTTCTTTCACCTCCAGTAGTTGATAGTTGCAAGAATCAGACCTTTTTCACAAGTTGTAATAGGTTTATACCTCTTTGATGGTGGAATGCAAGAGATTTTTTCATGGAACTAGCAAGGCAAACTCGTGAATGCTTCATCCTCTCTGTTTGTATTGTTTTACTTCATTTTAAGACCTCTAATTACATCTATCAGCTTGTGTATGTTTTCCCTTGTTGCATTTCATGAATTTGTGTCTATCTACATGGCAAAAAATTTGTTTCACCACTCCTTTTGGTGTATCACCATCTTAGTTTAGTTTCATTTTGCATTTTATCCCCTGTCTCCTTGCAATCTAAGGTAGAATTAGGATTAAAACCTCTGTAGTTGTGCAAAATATAGATCTAAATCAGAGGAGTTTGAGGAACTAGCCTCTAATCTAGAGATTCCTCTCTCAGTTTCACAAGTCCCACACTTGGAGAGAGGTTTCCATGTTGTGTAATCACACTGGATGCCTAAGACATCAATTTAGAGCCTTGATCTCGCATCCGGTGGTGCTTTGTTGATTTGCTACAACAGTTCCTTTAATTGAACTCTAACTTTATGATATTCTTGGCTTGCATGATTTAACCGGTAATTTTTCTTTTTAGGTTTATGTAAATATTTGTAGATTTGAGGTATGAAACCCACCACAAAAATAATGTTTAATTTGGGAACTCCATTTGAGTTTTGTTAGCAAATAATGCATGTAAATCTTGATTTTGTAACTCTGCATGACTTCAAACTGGTGTATGAATTGTGATGTGGTAGAGACATTCATTGCTTGTGTTTTATGCCATGATTAAAACTCGATGAAATCTGTCTCTTGTCGCTTTTGTTGAAGTTTGAATTTGTGAAATATGTGGTAATATATTTGAATTTTATGCTCGCGTAGAGCTTTAGCTTGTGCAAAAATTGTGTCTCGTTTTAGCTTTTAATCGGTCCATGTTGGGATTGAAATTGTTTTTATTCGTGTTTCATCTAACCTGTATTCTAACAATTGTGTTGAACTCAGACTGAATATGAAACTCGTGTTGAGTTTTAGCTTCTAAGGAGACTGTTTTCACTAAGTTCATCTTTGGCCATGTTGGACTTGAGCTTTTTGGAAGCTCATGTTTTGTTAAGTTGTGCTCGGTTTCATTTTGTGTTAGAGCTGTATTGTAGCCTCTTGGTGATCTTAACTCCATTGGAAAATAGAGTTCTGTTGACCATGTGTGAAAAAAGTGTTTAGTTTGGGTGTGAAGCTATTGTAAGTTCATGTTCGTTTGAGCTTTGACCCTTACTGAACATGCGTTTCACTTTTATTGTATATGAGACTCGTGTTTTCGGTCTATTGTTATGGGCTCTTGTTCATTAATTTGTAACCAATTGTGTTCGGTTGAGCCAGTGCTTATGCAAATCCTGCGTTTCACCTTAACCTGTACTTTGAAACTTGTGTTTCATGGAGCTTGTTTTGGGCTCGTGTTTGAGTTAAAATGGTATACGAGTTTCATTTTGATAAACCTAGCACTTCAATTCTTTTACTATAAATAAATGGGATAGTGGATAATGTGAACTATTTTGGAAGCCTGTTAGTGGTTTCCATGCTCGTGATTTACCCTTTGGATTGATTGGCTATCATTGGGAGCTCATATTCAGTATTGCACTTGTATTTTTGATCCTTGCTTAACTTTAAATTCTTGATTGATTCTTAGGTTTCGTTTTAATTCTGGTTTGAGTCTCCTTCATTTTGAATATAAAACTTGAATGGGAACTGAACATTACCCTGAAACTATGATTAATCATGAGTTGTCTTGAGCTGTAAGTGAAGTCTGCGTTTGTTAAGGTAGCTTGGAATTTGGACTCTGTGTTATGAGCTGACTTTTCTTTTATCGATATGTTCGATATGGATTTTCTATTGTTGGGTTTTCTTGTATCCTGTTAACTATTTAAGTTCTGAACTCTATTTCTTTTAGTTCGAACTATTTACTCTAAGAGCTTTAGGAAGAGTGGTTGATTTGCTATTATAAAGTTCTTTGAGACCGTAACTTTAATCGAATTTGTAGATGAACGGTTCGTTCTTCTTTTCTATCTGTTCGTTCTTTGAATTTGGCATTGGTATGTAATTTGGAGATAGTCTCTCTTTTTTTTTGAATGAAATTTTTGGTCTTCCTTGATTATTTCATTTGATGAAACCATGCAGGAAGAGGTTAGACGTCCCAGTTGTGAAATAGGAAATGTAAATACTATTTGTCCATAGTGAAGCTTAATGTTGTATTCTAAGAAGTTAGGATGGGAAATTATGATAGTATGAACTATTTTTTTAGTTGATACATTCAATTTAAACTTAAATGATAAGGCAGATATTGTGAAATATACTTGGTTCTTTTCTTCAAAGGAAATTCAGTGTTCTTAACGTATTTATTTTTCTCTTGTTGTTACTTATGCTTTTATGTTGTTATATTAATTGTTTCATTAAAGCAGAGTTGTTTTAATGGGACAATTAGTAGAAAGCATGAAGTTTTGATGTTTGGTACTTATCATGCTTATTTCTTTGAACCGACCCATGCTAGCAATTTTTGTAGATTGATTCGTAAGTGGTAAAAGAAGGGAAAAAATTTATGATACATTGGCTGGTTTAAGTTTGATTCCTTGTGAAGAATCCTTATTTCTTTCTTAGGTTGTAAATTTATAATGTAAATTGTATTCGTTGTTGAAAGAAGACAAATGTATTGGCGGTTGCCTTAAATTCATAGTATTGTAATTATATAAGTTTGCAAAAGTTAATTGAAAGTTGAAAACTTACCTTGAATTGGATATATAGACTTTCGGGTGTTACTATGAATGAATGGAATTCTTTCTTTTTGATATTATTCATATTTTTTATAGTTGATTGATTATCCTTTGTTATGTTGGATAAAGGGAGTTAAGTTCAATCTCCCTAATTAAGATACAACTTGATAAGTTGTAGAATATGATGTTTTTATTGACTAAACAATTTTGTATGGTAATATGATGTAATAAAACATGCAGTAAAACCAAAGAAATTGTAAAAGATAAAGAGGGTTGTTAAATCCTAAAATTTAACCATAAAGAGGAAGAATCTTCCTCTTTCAAAATGAATGTAAACAAAAGGAAGGTGCAATGATCATTAAATCATTAGACCTCATTTCAATGAAGTCTACTTAGGTAATCCTATGTGGTTACTACACCTTCTTGAATGGTTAAGATGCATCTAATGGAACTTATGACGTTGCTTATCCTATTTTTGGTTAACTATTTATTAAGCCAATTGAATGAACTTAAAAAGCAATCTTAGGTAAGTTCTTAAATGGTTACTTGAATCTAATTTTGGAAAGGAACTTAAGGAGTGTGGATTTTTACGTCTCGCAAGGATTTGTAAAATGAACCTTTAATCCACTAATTAACTGAATGTTAATGTTCTCCTTGAAGTATGTACATCTTGATGAATCGTTTCGAGAAGATGTTGCCACATGTCAATCTGCAGAACTTGTACCTTCGATAATATTATGGTCTTCTCGAAGATACAATACTGCAGTTGACATGTGGCAACACCCTTCTACATTTGACCATCCAAACCTACATATGCTGGGGACTTGTACTTGGTTTCCTTCTGACCAAATTAGAAACAAGATCTAGTTTAGGGGATGAATCTCTCTAACTATGGGTAAGTAGGAACATTCAATCGGCTTAGGTTGATTGAATATGTATAAATACCCTTAGTTAACGTGAGTGATCCAATAAACTATATCATGTCACTAATCTGGGTTAGGATAAAATCTTGGACAAGTGGACTGACAGAAGTTAGTAAAGACCATTCTAGATAACAAAAGAGTGAGGTGAAGGACGTATTCCATTGATGTGTATGCCATCTAGGAATAATCACATTGACAATGTGTTGAAAATATTTGGCCAAAGTATCGCAAGCTGCTGGTTGCGTTGTCCTGTATCACTTAGTTTAGTAGAACGTGATGTCGGATGAATATTGACAACAAATATTTAGATAGGTTCTTTAAATAGATCACTCAAAACCCGGATTAGGGTAAGTAACCAAGTATATGTAGTATACACTCTATGTTCAGATTAACATGAGAGATCAGATTGAATCTGAGTCATGAAATGAGAGATCGGAAGATACCGAGTCATTATAGTTGCATATGGTTATCTGTTATGAGATTGATTGGCATAGAATGTGTGTTCTAAATGATGTATTATTTAGAATAGGGAACATGGCTTCAAAAAAAAAAAATCCCTCGTGTCTATGTCTTAAAATGGGAATGTTACATCTTGTATCAGAGCTGAAGGTTGCAGCTCTTGGACCTATTGTGTCCATAATCTGATAAAACTTAAATTTTCTTGTTAACAGAAAATGGTTAGAACAAGAGGAAACATTGCGAATAACCCTCCACCTGTTGATGGAGCAGCAACAACCCAAAAACTTGATGAGATCCTTGCTTCCCTATTGGACACAAGGGATCGTTTGGCTATACTGGAACTAACAAGTGATGGGTAACGAGGAGGAAAATGATGTTGGTGATAACAATCAGCCACCTCCTGAGGACAACGCCAATTTGGGTGTTGATGATAACAATGTTAATGTGCCTGTTCCACCAGAGAACAAAAAGGCAAGGTTAGCAGCTGAACTCACCAATGACATAAAAAGGATAAGTCCACCTAAATTTGATGGCACCACTTTGGGAGATGGAGCTGAAAACTGGCTCAGTGAAATGGAGAAGTATTTTGCTATACGAAACTTCTCCGAGGAAACAAAAGTGATATGGGGAGCATATCAACTTTCTCATGAGGCATCCTCATGGTGGGATAGCTGAAAAGCTGAGTTAAATATTGATGAGTCTAATATTACCTGGGACCAGTTCAAAAGCTATTTTAGACAACGTTGGCTGCCATAGCTTTACTATGACCAGAAAATGACTGAATTTCAGAACTTAGCTCAAGGGAAGCTGACAATAACGGAATACTGGGAGAAGTTTACTAAACTCCTTAAGTATGTTCCATAGTACCAAACTGATGAAAAGTTCAGAATAAGGAAATTTATCATGGGATTGAGTCTCGTAATAGGGGAGAGGTGGATGTACACAGTCCAACCACGATGGAAGGAGTTGTGGAAAAGCCATAAGGCAGGAACAAAATTGAAAGCAATTTCTGCTCACAAAGAGGAAGTAAGGAAGAAATTTCCAAACTCCTCTTCAACCTCTCTTGCACCAAAGAAGGGACCATGGAAGAAGTTCGGTAATAAAACTAAGTTTACAATTGATAACAACAAGAAAGCAAATGAATAAGCCTCATTGGAAATACACAGAGCAATTTTGTAAGAAACAACAACAATGGACAGAAGTCTTATGGGGTTAAAATAATAATTTTAAGGCTGGAAATAACTCTGAGCCTAGAAAGGGACCTATAGGAGGCTGTTATAACTGTGGCAAGGATCACTATGCAAATAATTTTCCTTTGAAGAAGAATGATCGTGATCCACAACACAAGATACATGCTTGCCATAGCAGACAAACAGGCTGAAAAGCAAGTCACACCTATAGAAGTTCCTGGTAAGTTATTTGGTATACTTGTAACTATTATTTTTGATACAAGAGCTACTGAATGTTTTATTTCTAATAATCTTGCATCAAAACTAAAATGAAAAGCTGGAAAAATGGATAAAACATGGACTGTACATTATGGGAATAATGTTGTTCATACAGTTAGTATGTGTCTTTTTGGAGCAGTCCTTGAATTACCCACTTTTTCCACTGAGGTTGATCTGTATGTAGCACCTTTGGGATCTTATGATGTAATCATAGGGGTTAACTGGCTAGCAGATCACAAAGAAAAAGTTGACTGTTTTGAGAAATATATTAGTTGTTTAGATGATCTCGTAGAAAACAATAGAGATTCAAGGTGTGAAACGTGAGATTTCAGTTAGGAAATTGTCTGCCATGCAACTTAAAAAGGCCAAAAATAAAGGTTGTACCTTGTATGTAGTAAAAATTTCTAATCATCGTAGAAGAAAACAACAATCTCATGAATCGTTATCCACTGTTACGAAATTACAGTGATGTGTTTCCGGAGGAATTACCAGGTCTTCCCCTAAAAGAGAATTTGATTTTACAATTGAGATCAAACCTGGAATGAAACCTATTTCTAAGGCACCATATAGAATGACTACTATAGAATTAGTAGAGCTTAAAGCACAATTGCAAGAACTTTTGTCAAAAGGGTTGATTAGACCAAGTGTTTCTCCTTGGGGAGCACCAGTAATTTTTGTGAAAAAGAAAGATGGGACACTTAGGTTGTGCATTGATTACAGAATGTTGAACAAAGCGACAATCAAGAATAGGTACCCACTTCCTAGAATTGATGATTTATTTGATCAGATGATGTGTGCATCAGTGTATTCTAAGATAGATCTTAGGTTGGGTTATCATCAATTGTGAATTAAAGATGAAGACATTCATAAAACTACTTTCAGGACAAGGTATGGGCATTATGAATTTACTGTTTTACCCTTTGGGTTGACAAATGCACCTGCCACTTTTATGAATCTAATGAACAATATCTTTCAAGAATATTTGGACAAATTTGTGCTTGTATTCTTGGATGACATTCTCATATATTCTAAGAGTGTTGAGGAACACCATGAGCACTTGAGGATCATTTTGGAAATCCTGAGAAAGAGGAAGTTATTTGGTAAGTTGTCTAAATGTTCTTTCTATGATACGAAAGTACACTATTTGGGCCACGTTATAAGTAAAGAAGGGATTGTTGTAGATCCTTCTAAAATTATAGCGATAATAGAATGGCCTGCACCTAAGAACGTACATGAGGTCAGAAGCTTCATGGGACTTGCTGGTTATTATAGAAAATTTGTTAAGGATTTTTCTAAGGTAGCTACACCAATAACTTTGTTACAGAAAAAGGATAAGAAATTTGTATGGAGTGAGAAGTGTGAATCTACTTTTGAAACTTTGAAAAATCAGTTAACTTCTGCACCTATTCTAGTTGTACCTGATCCTAATGGGGATTTTACAGTTGTGACGATGCTTCTGGTGAAGGTCTTGGAGGAATATTATTACAAAATGATCATGTCATAGCTTATGAAAGTAGAAAACTTAAGTTACATGAGTTGAATTATGCTCCACATGATTTAGAGCTTGCTTTGCCATTGTTCATGCACTACAAGTATGGAGACACTATCTACTTGGTAAACCTTTTGAATTGAAAACTGATCATCTAGGGTTGAAGTATATTTTCACTCAACCAAATCTGAATGCAAGACAACGTAGATGGTTAGAGTTTTTGTCACAATATGATTTTGACATAAGTTACATAAAAGGAAAGGAAAATAGAGTTGTTGATGCTCTAAGTCATAGGAAGCACATTTATACTCTTATAACATTAAGAACTCAGTTTAAGGATGAAGTAAAAGATGTTATGGAATCTGATTCTTATTTTCAGCAAGTGAAAATAGCACTTGCTGCAGATCCAAAGGACGTAAGGTATAAAGGCTTTCACTTTGATAATGAAGGAATATTACGGTTTGAAAACAGAGTATACATACCTTCGCTTAATGAATTGAGAAAAAAATTACTAGTTGAATTTCATAGCTCACCTTTTTCTAGACATCCTGGCATTACAAAAATGCTTACTGATATAAAACAACAATATTTCTAGAAAGGAATGAAAAAGGATGTTATTGAGTTTGTTAAGCATTGCTTAGATTGTCAACGTGTTAAAGCTGAACACATGCACCCAGCCGGTTTATTATATCCGCATAACATTCCATAGTACAAATGGCAAGTAATAAGCATGGATTTTGTACAAGGTTTTCCTATGAAAAGAAACAAACATGATGTTATTTTAGTAGTTGTTGATAAACTGACAAAAGTAGCACATTTTATTGTTGCTAGAAATCTGAAAGATGATTCTCCTGTTTTGGAAAAAAGGTTTGTTCATGACATTTTCAGATTACATGGAGTACCTGAGTTAATCATATCTGATAGAGATCCTAGAATGACATCAAGGTTTTGGAAAACACTTAATGCAACTCTAGGAACTAAGCTGAATTTCAGTTTTGTGTATCATCCGAAAATGGATGGACAAACTGAAAGAGTGAATCAGGTTTTAGAAGATATGTTACACATGTATTGTATGGATCAACAGTATAAGTGGGAAGAGTATCTTCCACTAGTTGAATTTTCTTACAATAATACATATCACACCTCCTTAAGATGGCACCTTTCGAGGTGCTATACGGAAGGAAATGCAGAACTCCCATCAGTTGGGACAACATTGAGGATAGAGAAGTAATTGGACCTAAAATCCTTACGGAAATGGAACAAGTTAAAATGATACGTGAACGCTTGAAGGAAGCAACAGATAGACAAAAGAGTTATGCTGACTTGAAGCGGGTTGATAGGAAGTTTGAGCTTGGTGAGAAGGTCTTTCTTCGAGTAAAACCAAAAAGAGTTCTATAACTTTTGGCAAGGCTGCCAAGTTATCACCTCATTTGTGGGACCTTTTGAAATTGTGGAAGTTATCAACCCAGTAGCTTATCGTTTAGCATTACCTCCTACTTTATCATGAATGCATGATGTTTTCCATATTTCTTTGCTTAATAAATATGTCTCAGATTTGTCACATGTGTTAAATTGGAATTCCTTATAGGTTCAAGACCTAGGAATAATCATGGTTAAACCATTATGAGTGCTAGAAACTCATCAGTTGCATTTAAGAAATCATGAACTGAGGCAATGTAAGGTCCAGTGGGACCAGTTTAATGAGGAAAGTGCAACCTGGGAAAACTTGGAGGATATGAAAACTACTTTTCCATTTTTGTTTGAACAGAGTTAAATTCTGCAAACTGATGAAATTTGAAATTTTATTCATTATGACAATAAATCTGCCAGTTTTGGGCAGATGACAATTTAAGTCTTTGAATAAGCAACTGTATGAATGCTGATTTTTAGAATTATAAGATTCTGATATGTTTTGACATATGGTGATAAAGTGAATGAATTGATTATCTTTGATATTAATTGTTAAAGAAAGGTAATCATCGGGACAATGATTCTTTATAGGAGGGAAGCATGTAACACCCTTGTCAGTTGTTATATTCCTCCTTTGCATTTCAAGTGTTGACATGTGATTTTTCCTTATAAAGATGTGTTCTTTTGATTATAGGAAATCATACTTGAAATGAATGAATCATTCCTGTTCTTAAGATCCTTTGATTGAAATAAAAATGGTTTCCTTGAATCCATTTTTCACTTTTTGATGGTAAGATGCAATCAGATTTTGAGTTGCAAACTTAACTCTTAATCTGACACATCCTTGGATCAATTCCATTGATCCAAGGAGTGTTTTTAATCTTCTTATTGAACGAACAAGATATTGACATCAATAAATTAAAGGACAAAATGGACTGAACTTTGTGGTTACAAGTTCTTTGACCTTATGTGAACGTGTTTCAATCTAGTTGACTGGTTATGCTTTGGTCTTGGAGGTCGATCTTGGCAGGACATTCAGCATAAATAAAATGCAGTCATTTCACGGTTTAAGAAGGGTTTGGAATCTTGAGTTGGGTAAGATTATCTACTTCTCAGCTATATTGTGTAATTGGATTCTATTTTATCCTAAGCCTTGGTGCTAAATAAAATTGAGAAGAAGTTGTAAAGGTTGGTAACCTATTTAAATTAATCTAACCTATTTCCTAAGCTATGTATAGTTGTGAATTAATTTTATTTAATTCCTAAAACTATATAATTGAGAACTAATCTAAGTTAATTCCTAAAACTATATATTAGTAGGTTAGTCTAACCTAATGTCTAATGTTATATGGTTTTTGAAATTAAACTAAACCTATTTCCTAAAAACTATGTGGAAACTACCTAAGGCATTGATTTGGGACCTATGGTGACTAATCCTAAACTAGCCTAAGTTTTAAAAGATCTAACCTAAAACTATTTGCGAGGGGCCTATGGTCGCATATACAAGGGATGACGGTTCCAATGGGCATTGAATGTTGGGATAAGGTTTTAAATACTGCAGGACAACTAGTTATGGCAGGAGTTAGTGGACTTAGTGGAATGTTAAGTGGAAGCTCCACTAAACTTAGAAATGCATGTTGATTTGGTCTTAAAGCTCACGGATTTGGAAGGTGGTGGCACATAAGGATAAGCGGGAAAATTTCATTTAATGGAATTAATTGGCCTTGGTCAAGGCACTCAAACAACCTTGGAAACTTGGAAGGTGGGTTTTGGGAAAGTTGTTTGTTCTCTCACTCTCTCTCGGATTTTGCTCTGCATGAGAAAAATATTTCTTCGAACCAGCAGTTTGACTTGTAGTTTGTAGCTATTTTTGGTCCTTCTGATCTATTTTCAATCATGGGAAAATATAAAAGGCATTCGAGGAAAGTTGTTTGTTATTTGATCTTGTGTGGAAGAGAAAGGAAGTTGGAAACTCGTCTTGGAAGCTCCTTCGATTTGGCAGAAGCACTATCAGGCATGATAGGCTCTTACCATTAAGATTTCTTGCTTTCTTTGAAATGTTCCTTTAAATGAACTCTACTTTTATGATATTCTTGGCTTGCGTGATTTAACTGGTTAATTTGTCTTTTGGGTTTATGTAAATATTTGTGGATTTGGGGTATGAAACCCACTGCAAAAATAATGTTTAGTTTGGGAACTCCATTTGAGTTTTGTTAGCAAATCATGCATGTAAATCTTGATTCTGTAACTCTGCATGACTTTTGGAACTGGTGTATGAAGTGTGATGTGGTACAAACATTCGTTGCTTGTGTTTTATGCCATGATTAGAACTTCGATGAAATCTAGGTCTTGTCTGTTTTTGTTTGAAGTTTGAATTTGTGAAATATGTGGAATATAGTTGAATTTGATGCTCACGTAGAGCTTTAGCTTGTGTAAAAAAATATGTCTCGTTTTAGCTTTTAATCGGTCCTGTGTTGGGCATTGAACTTGTTTTTATTCATGTTTCATCTAACCTGTATTCTAAAAGTTGTGTTGAACTCGGACTGAATATGAAACTCGTGTTGAGTTTTAGCTTCTAAGGAGACTATTTTCACTTAGTTCATCTTCGGCCATGTTGGACTTGAGCTTGTTTGGAAGCTCGTGTTTCATTAAGTTGTGCTTCGGTTTCATTTTGTGTTAGAGATGTATTGTAGCCTTTTGGTGATCTTAACTCCATTGGAAAATAGAGTTCTGTTGACCATGTGTGAAACATGTGTTTAGTTTGGGTGTGAAATTATTGTAAGCTTGTGTTTGTTTGAGCTTTGACCCTTTACTGAACCTACGTTTCACTTTTATAGTATATGAGACCCGTGTTTTCATTTTGTTGTTATGGGATCTTGTTCATTAAGTTGTAACAAACTCATGTTTAGTTGAGCCAATGCTTATGCAAAGCCTGTGTTTCTCCTTAACCTGTACTGAACTTGTGTTTCATGGAGCTTGTTTTGGGCTCGTGTTTGAGTTAAAATGGTATTCGAGTTTCATTTTGATAAACCTAGCATTTCAGTTCTTATTACTACAAATAAATTAATGGGATAGTGGGTAATGTGGGACTATTTTGGAATCCTGTTTGTGGTTTTTGTGCTCATGATTTATCCTTGGGATTGATTGGCTATCATTGGGAGCTCATATTCAATACTGCACTTGTATTTTTGATACTTGCTTAACTTTAAATTCTTGATTGATTCTCGGGTTTTGTTTTAAGTCTAGTTAGTCTCCTTCATTTTGAATATAAATTTGAATGGGAACTGAACATTACCCTAAACCCATGATTAATCATTGAGTTGTCTTGAGCTGTAAGTGAAGTCTGCGTTCGTTAAGGCAACTTGGATTTTGGACTCTGAGTTATGATCTGACTTTTCTTTTATCGATATGTTTGATATGGATTTTCTATTGTTGGGTTTTCTTGTATCCTGTTAACTGTTTAAGTTCTGAACTCTATTTTTTTAGTTCAACTATTTACTCTAAGAGATTTAGGAAGAGTAGTTTGTCGCTTTTATTATAAAGTTCTCTTTGAGATCTTAACTTTAAACAAATTTGTAGATGAATGGTTCGTTCTTCTTTTCTATCTATTCATTCTTTGAATTTGGCAATAGTATGTAATTTGGAGATAGTCTCTTTTTTAAGAAATACACATCTTGGGTTGTGTAATTTTACTAAACTTTTCATTTGAATGAAATTTTTGGTCTTCCTTGATTATTTCATTTGATAAAACCATGCAGAAGAGGTTTGTTTGACGTCAAAGTTGTGAAACAAGAAATGTAAATACTATTTGTCCTTATTTCATTTGAAGAAACCATGAAGATTAATGTTGTATTCTAAGAAATACTTAGGAGTGAAGAAATTATGATAGTATGAACTATTTTTAGTAACTATTGTTATAATTGATAGATTCAATTTAAACTTTAAAATGATAAGGAAGATATTGTGAAATATATTCTGTTCTTTTCTTACAAAGGGAATTCAGATTTTTTAATGTATTTATTTTCTCATTGTTATTACTTATGCTTTTATGTTGTTATATTAATTGTTTCATTAAAGCAGAGTTGTTTTAATGGGACAATTAGTTGAAAGCATGAAGTTTTAATGTTTGGTACTTATCATGCTCAGTTCTTTGAACTGACCCATGCTAGCAATTTTTGCAGATGGATTCCGTAAGTGGTAAAAGAAGGAAAAACTTTTATGATACATTGGCTGGTTTAAGTTTGATTCCTTGTGAAGAATCCTTATTTCTTTCTTGGGTTGTAAATTTATAAGAGAAATTGTATTCTTGTTGAAAGAAGACTATTGTATTGGCAGTTTGCCTTAAATGCATAGTATTGTAATTATATAAGTTTGCAAAGATTAATGTAAAGTGAAAACTTACTTGAATTGGATTTATAGACTTTCGGGTGTTACTATGAATGAAATGGAATTCTGTCTTGTTGATATTATTCATATTATTTATATACTTAATTGATTATCCTTTGTTATGTTGGATAAAGGGAGTTAAGTTCAATATCCCTAATTAAGATACAACTTGATAAGTTGTAGAGTATGATGTTATTAACTAAACAATTTTGTATGGTAATATGATGTAATAAAACATGTAGTAAAACCAAAGAAATTGTAAAATATGAAGAGGGTTGTTAAATCCTAAAATTTAACCATAAAGAGGAAGACTCTACCTCTTTCAAAATGAATGTAAATAAAAGGGAAGGTGCAATGATCATTAAATCATTAGACCTCATTTCAATGAAGTCTACTTAGGTAATCCTATGTGGTTACTACACCTTCTTGAATGGTTAAGATGCCTCTAATGGAACTTATGACGTTGTTGTCTTGTTTTTGGTTAACCGTTTATTAAGCCAATTGAATGAACTTAAAAAGCAATCTTAGGTAAGTTCTTAAATGGTTACTTGAATCTGATTTTGGAAAGGAACTTAAGGAGTGTGGATTTTTACGTCTCGCAAGGATTTGTAAAATGAACCTTTAATCCACTAATTAACTGAATGTTAACGTTCTCCTTGAAGTATGTACATCTCGATGAGTCAGTTTAGGTAGATGTTGGCACACGCCATCTATAGAACTGTACCTTCGAGAAGACTATGGTCTTCTCGAAGATACAATATTGCAGTTGACATGTGGCAACACCCTTCTGCATTTGACCATCCAAACCTACATATGACTTGTACTTGGTTTCCTTCTGGACTGAATTAGAAACATGATCTAGTTTAGGGGATGACTCTCACTCTAACTATGGGTAAGTAGGCACATTCAATCGGCTTAGGTCGATTGAATATGTATAAATACCCTTAGTTAACATGAGTGATCCAATAAACTATATCATGTCACTAATCTGGGTTAGGATAAAATCTTGGACAAGTGGACTGACAAGAGTTAGTAAAACCATTCTAGATAAAAGCAGAGTGAGGTGAAGGACGTATTCCATTAACGTTTATGCCATCTAGGAATAATCACATTTACAATGTGTTGAAAATCTTTGGCCAAAGTATCGCAACCTGTTGGTTGCGTTGTCTTGTATCACTTAGTTTAGCAAAACGTGATGTCGGATGAATATTGACAACAAATATTCAGATAGGTTCTTTAAACAGATCACTCGAACCTGGATTAGGGTAAGTAACCAATTATACGTAGTATACACTCTATGTTTAGATTAACATGAGAGATTAGATTGAATCTGAGTCATGAAATGAGAGATCAGAAGATACCGAGTTATTACAGTTGTATATGGTTATCTATTACGAGATTGATTGGTGTAGAATGTGTGTTCTAAATGATGTATAATTTAGAATAGGGAGCATGGCTTCAAAAAAAAAATCCCTCATGTCTATGTCTTAAAATGGGAATGTTACATTAATAAAGAGCATAAGCTGTTTAAGTAAGAAGAAGAGCCTAACATGCCCGGTAAGATTTGTTGTTAACTTGCAAAAGATAACATCCAAACTTTTCAAGGATTTCTTCTTTACAACAACTTCAACAGTAGATCTCCCAACCGCCTTATTTTTTTCCATAGGCTTAGAGATAGGTCAAAGAAATTCAAGATTACAATGGGTTGAAAATAGTTTTGCAGGCTCAAAAGAGTAACCAAACACATTGCAAAAACTAGAAAAACCAAATGACCAATAATTCCCACAAAACTAGATTCTCCTCTTTCCTAGGCATGTTTCTTCACCGAAACCAATTCCATTAAATGCATTTAATGAAATTTACCCCTCTTTCCTCATGCCACCACCAATTTGAACTTGGAGAATTTCCATTTTAATTTTTTGCATGTATTTTTAAATTTAGCAACAATGTTAGTTAGACATCAAGTAACTTCCTTGCTTCCACCAAACTTGGCAATTTAAAAATGCAAGGACTGTAATTTATTCCACATTAATAGTCTAGAAACCATCGCCACTATCCTCCCACTTGCCACATAATCCCATAGGCCCCCTTAGGATTAGTAATAGTTTAGGTCCTCTTATTAATAGTTAGGTTTCCACCTTAGCCCTTAGGTCTTAGAATTTATCCTAGGTTAAGTTACAACCTTTTAGATTAAAGTCCAAGTAGGTTAGGTCGTTACAACATAAGTTAGAGAAAAAACCATAATAATTCAATAATAGGTCCCGAGTGGGTCTTGCCACCTTAGGTTAAAGCCAACGTAATACAAGACATTCCATCCAAGGCTAAAATATTTGCCTCAATATCCTTATAACAAACCTTTTACCTTCTCACGCTATCCAGTGTTATAGTTTATGTATCCAGGAGATCAAATCTTACCGTTGGTAGCATGATGCCAAGTAAGAATACCTGAAACTAGGTTCTTTACTATTTACAACAAAACCCAACTTGGTTCCAAAATACATTTCTTTTAGAAATTCAATTAACAAGATGGAAACAAAGAAAAACTGAAGTATACCTTGGATCAATGGAATTGATTCAAGGTGTGCTGTTACATATATATATATATTTCAAGTATGAAAACAATTCTGCAGGTTTACAACTTGCGGATTGCAAAGTAAAATGATATCATTTCCCATTAAACAGAATCACAATAAGCATGAATTCAAAACAACAATACTTACTCATTACAAACATGATTTTCAATGTCGAAGGAATACACCTTCCTAAGACAAATCACATGTTGACATTTGCAATATCAAAAGGGAAAGTCATCGTAGTAACTGCCATGATCAAGACGTTACAGTGTTGAAATAGGTCAACTGCAACATAGTATCCTCGTGAAGACCCTAGTCTTCCCAAAGGTACTACACTGCATTTGGCATGTGTCAACATCCATCTGAGGTTTCCTCATCTAGAAAAACATACCTTAGATAGAAATTTAATGACTTATTAATTACCTCATTAAGGATTAATTACAGTAACCCTACTAAGAAACTAGGTTCATTGAACATTAGGGTTCTAAGTTAAAACTGCAATTAGAAGTAGGTATGCAGATACATTTTCTCCCTAATCATTTCATAAGTTATGTTTTTATACCATTAACATTCTGATTTATGTTTTACATAACAGATCCAACACACATTAAAGAGATGTTTGCTTACTTACTTACCCAAGCCTTAGCTTACTTAAGTTTTGAGTAAGTTCTTTTTATATTAGACTTCAATGGAATGAAGTCTAATCCCATTTATTTTCCTTTCCTACATTCCTATTCTGGTTAAGGAATTCTTCAAGAGGAAGCACACCTTCCACTATCCAAAGATAACATTTGGATTCATTCCCAAAAGGTCTTAAGACAAGTCTATGATTAATTACATGGTAGTTGTCTTCCCTTTTTCCTTATAGAGGGTTAATGTTCATTTAAAACCTCATAGTACATTGTAAATTAACATCAAGTTTTATCTTCATTCAAACATTTGAATTAAACATAGTCATAGTGTTATAGTTGGATAACAATGCAAGAATGACAACTTATTAAGTTGCATTTTCACTAGAGAGGGTAGCACATCTAGCACCCCTGATCTCTATTTAATCTATTCCAAACCAAGAGGGTATGTTACTGATAGAAAAATAGAGAAATAATTAACATTTCCATTCACAGAATACCCAAAAAGGTTACACATCAAGTACAAGAAATTTCACATATCTTTCATTCATCAAGAGGATTCATACATTATAAGTCCAAACACTTCAGACATTTCTAATGTCAAACAATAATAACAAGATCAATTACAAGTACAACTTTCTTTTTCCATCAAATACATTTCAATAATGAACCATATTTCATCATAAAAAGATCCAGTCTCTTTGATAAACAAATGTAACTTCCTATAAATCTTTTCTCCTTTCATCACTTATGAATTCCATCTGCAAAATTGCTAGCATGGGTTAGTTCATTGAACTGAGCATGATAAGAACTAAAAATTAAAATGATGTGCTTTTAGCTAATTGTTTCATAAAGATAACTATGTTGTTATGAAATAGTCCAAACGATTCAGAATTTCATAGCCAAAGGTATTTACCATACTCAAATAAAAGAGAGATAAAAAGTGATAAACCATAACAAAAGTAAGAATAGGTCATGATATAAACAACTTCAACCTTCCATACTATTGTCTTTCATCAAAAGAATTAAAACAATAATTCAGATAAGTAACATTTCATCACAATCCCAATATTATTTTCATACATTACTTTACATGTTTCCTTCTTAGTTAAACCTATTTAACATAAGAAGATAACTATCCTATCTATCTTTTAGGCATAGTTCAACAGTAGATAAAAACAACAATACTTCCATCTCGATATTTCATTCACCTAAATTCATCCTAAAATATGAGATGCCAATAATCAAAATTAAAAAAATAAGATGATCCAAACAACATAACTTAAAATGTGTCTCTGATTTGAGTATCCTAATACTCAAAATCAGAATTAGAATCCAATTTAAGTTAAAGTCCAGCAACTAAAACAGACATCATCAGAGGGTAAGATCAAATTAGCATGCAATTGGGACTACACTCAATCCCCAAAGAGATACAACATTACCATCGTTAAGTCAAGAGAGTAGAATGGTATGTTTTAACAATCAACTTCAAATAAATCAATCATCTAAATATTTTTTACTAAACATAAGGATTTACTAAAAAAATTTCCAACCAAATGTTATCATCCATCCATTTATTCTCTATTTCAGCTATACTGCCCTAACACAACCTGAACTCAATCTTATCAAATAGGTCCAGGAGTTTAAATAACGGACCATATCAAATAAGGACAACATTAACATCTATTTTGAAGTAGAAAGAATATCAAAGGAAAGAGAGAAAGAAATTGCTTCCTCATAGGTATAGGCATGATTAAAAGAGGCTATTAGATAACTAAGAATAATTATTGACAAGCTCAATCTATACTGGCCCATACCAAAATCCCAATAGATAACTAATCAAGGATCGATTTGAATGTATAGAAACCAAAAGAATAAGAATGATGAGGAAAAATCATTCATTACCTATAAACATTCAAGGATATGGTATTGATAGTTCAATATCCACAAAGACAATAAGTAATTCTTTCCCCAAGTACTTAGAAAGGAATGAAAAATATGACAGAAGGATAAGTTTAAAACAGACTCAAAAACTCATATCCTTGAAGAAAATATGTGAGCATAACAATATATCAAGCCTAGAGTACACATTCCTTTTCACAGAGATACATTAGCCTTATTTTGTAAAAGAACTGAAAATGAGTTTGATGGCCCAAGGCCAAGAAACAGGCTAACTAAAAACAATGTCCAAAGAACTACCCAGAAGATCAAATTGACAACAACAAATGAAAACAATAAACCAATACCCAAGGAATTTTTTCCCTCTTAGCTTAGAATGCCATAATTTTCATTAGTTACCCAAAAATTAACAAAGTAGAAACTAAGTACATTTCCATCATGGGATCCAATAGTCAGGCTTAGGGGCCAAACAATTCATGAAAGAGGAGAAGTATAAATTTCAAGCTTAATAATAATAACTGAAAGAACTAACACATCCTTGAAGCATTAAACACAAGCCAAGAAAAAAACAACAATTTAAATTTCCTTAATTAACATTGGAGCAGACATTTATGAACAGGAAGGTTAAAAATAAAACCCATAATTAAACTCACATAAGTGATAAGAAAATAGAAATATTCTCAAATTTTTACCATTCCAAAAGAACCTAGAAGGATATGTTAGAGTAAGAGTCACGAAGTTTATTTCCCAAAAATATTTATGCAAGATCAAAAACAATCAAGAAAATAAAATAGTTTATCCTCTCAAGTATTCTCACCGTTATAAGACAAGATCTCTTAGAACAAGTTCCAAAAATTTAAGCAAATCAATTACTTACAATTTTAACATAGCTCACGAAGAGTATAATTTTTTTCTACTTTATCTCGGCTCATGCGAAAGAGTAAAGCATAACCCAACAAATCAAATGAAGAAGAAGAAAAACCAAATTACACTTTCCTCATACAAGTGGAGTCAAAAATCATTCACATAGAATAACACCAAAACCACATGTAGAGATTATCTAAACAACCATGCAAAACTAGATTATTCCCAATAAGAGTAGAGTTCTTTTAATGAATCATTTAAGTAAAATCAAAACAACTTAATGGGTAGAGCCTATCATTCTTGATAGAGCTTATCCTTCACTGATTCATAGAATATATCTAAGAATAACTTCAATAGCTTCTTCCTCTCCACAAAACATCAATAGAACTTTCAACACTTCCCCTTTCTTCTTATAGTTTTCACAATGTCCATTAATAGCTCTATGCTATGCAAGAAATAACAGTCATGCAAGAATTGATCGAAGAACTGAACAACATCATGTAGAGCCCAAGCTCGAAACAACAAAAGATCAAAACAACTAAACCCCTCATGCATCTTCCTAGGTAGTTTTTTCCAAATTCAAAAACATTAAATGCAAAGGACTATTAGTTCCCTCCTATTTCCATGCCACCGCCATCTCCATATTTGGTGATGACTAAATTTAAATTTTTCATGCAACCAAACTTGGTGGAGGTGCCAACTCAACCCTCCTTATCTTTTCTCATGCCCATGCCAAATTTGGCAGCACCAAAGGATAAGACTGCCTTTACTCCCAATTAAATGTCTAGAAAATGATGCCACCAACCAACCCAATTTCCATGTCATCCCTTAGGCCCCCTTAGGTTAGCCATTCCCATAGTTAGGTTAACATTAATTTAGGAAATCAACATAGGTCCATAGGTAGGTCTTTAGTTAAATTCTTAACATTCTAATTAACAAAAGATCATAGAGACATAGGTTAGACTTAGCTTTAGGCTATAGTTACTAACATTAAGACATAGTTATAATAGGTTCCCAATCAAAGAAAGCATTGCATGCTAACAAAATAAGAACCAACCATGACATCAAAATTCAATATACAATAGGGTCTGAAGACTTCATCCTTTCCCTAGCACAGTCAGAATCTAGAGATCACCTGATCTATCTGACTTGGTCATTATGACCAAAAAGTCATGAATTAAAAGCATACCTTGGATCAATGGAATTGATCCAAGGTAATGTTGTTCTAAAAGAATAATTTATGAAAACAGAAAGAACATTTAGTAATTCAAGAAGCAAATTAATTCCTCATAATGAGGTGGATTACTCTACTAAATACAACAAAAATGTGACAAAATGTACCTTCTCAATAGATGAATTATTTTTACTACAAAAATTATTTCCAAAGTCTTTAGATTACACCGTCTTAAGAAAAAATAACTCACAATGTTTTTACCTTAAAAGTAGAAGTCATGACGAGTTCCAGTCATGTTAGAGGTGTTACACCATAAAGGAGCCAATTTTATCTACTCTTCCTATTGGTGACACCTCTCTAAAGGTCTTCAAAGATCCCATCGCTCTTCTTACCTCACTCTTACCCACCGAGTTAGAGGCTAAGACCTTCCCTATCTCGCAGGGCCTCAAATATCTTCATGGGATTTAACACCAAGTCATTGTCCTCTTCATCTACTCCAAAACCCTTCTCTCATTTTTTGATCACATAGAGTACGTCAACTACACTATCCTATGGGGACGCCTTAGAATCCCCATTTCCACACAAATGCAGATGTCATTCCCTGATACCTCAACCATATATCCAAATATTTTCAAAGAGACTAAGGTTATTACACCTGAACCGGTGGTATTAGCCCCTTCTTCATTAACACCCCCTCCACTCAGGCCTCCATCTACTCAAAAACCTACTACCACCTTAGGGGTTTTACCGGTACCAAGTCTGTTACACCTCACTATGAAGCTACATTTGTTAAATTCTTCACTACCAATCACAAAATATACTTCGTCACCTAAAAGGAAGACCCAACCTCTTAGGGCTCACATCCCAATATCTCCCAAACCTTCTCATTCACCTACACCTTTTCCATCGATATTGGGCCCACATCCTTTAACCTCGGTTAACCTACATGTTCACCAAGGAGAACCCAAAGTATGAAAACCTATACCCTTTTCTTCACCTCCCATTCTACCCATGACTTCTTCTTTACCTTTACCCTAACTCTTGCCAACACCCAAACATTTTCCTTGGCTAACCTGAGATACCCCCATCTTCTAAGTCTCATTTTCCCTCACATGTTATTCCTCCACATTTACCCAAGAAGGCGTAACCTAAACCCAAACCTTCACTACCTACCAAAAAATTAGTTACACCAACATGATCTCTCACCTCACCTCCCTCACAAAGGTCACCTACCCCTTCGCCTAAGATAACCTTGACCTCTCTATTTCACTCGGAATGTTTCGGCTCTGCCCGAATAGAGTTGCTTCTATCCTTTCATTCCTTTTAGAAATAGATAAGGGTTAGGGCTAGGAGGAATACACGTTGAATTTTGAAATGGTGTGCGCGTATCGTAGAGAAAGATCGATCGATCATTGCGAAGAACTCCTTTTTGTCTTGGAAGGACTACTGCAAGTAAGAATACAAGACCACCAGATTTGAATTAGATAATAAATGAGGGATCTGCCTTAGGCCCAGAAATATAAAACTTCCTTTCGAAGGTGGTCGGTTCCCCTTTTAATATGAATTAACACCAAAGACCTGTAAAATATCAATTAAGTTACTTTGTTGAAACAGTAGGGGAAAGGCTGATTTCTGGTTTTGAACCACAATAACCGATGCCGGTTACTGATAACCGATATCGGTAGGGTCTAGGATCTGTGGTTTAGTTGTGTTGTGGGGTGGTTGTTGTTGTAGGGTAGCTGTGTTGTTTGTAAGGCTAGTATATGGGTGATATTAGGCAATGAGGTGATGAGAAGTAAATGAAGGATAGTTAGATGCAATATGTTGCCGGGTAGTGGATCTAGGAATGGATTTGTGAGGACTGTGATTCAAAAGTCTAAGAAGTATTATTAAAAGGACATGCAAGATGTAACTTACTGGTTATTGACAAAGATGCAGGTCCAAGAACTCTGATGACAAAGGCAGAACTGAGGTAGGATGGCCTGACACATAGAAGATGAGATATCTCCCTCCCGATGATCAGCTGAGTATCACAGGGCTCTGGTATCCAGTTGCAATTGGGCTTGATCTCCTTTGCTGCAAACTCTTCTTGTCTCTTCACTTGTCTCTGCTCAGCCAAGTAAAGATCCGGATTCTCTTGATCACTCCTGATGCTCTCTCTCGATCCAAAAATCCTTCCACCTCTATTTTTGGTTTGGGGAGCCCATTTACAGGGAACCGATGGTGGTTACGTAATGACGGCGGTCGAGTAGGAACCGGTATTGGTAAGGAAAAAAGCAGGCTATTTTTAGTAAAATAGCCCACTTTCCCTGCTTTTCTCCCGAGAGATTAGTTGCGGGCTTGGTCAAGTGACTAGAAGGTCGGTTTTGGGTGCGAGAAAGGGGTCATTAGTCATGGGTGTAGGTGTGGACCAAGTTATAGGTCTTAATTAGGTTAGTTTAGGGTTAGGACTAGGTCATGATGAGGTGCCAAAATGAGGTGGCAGGTAAGGTGATGTGGATTTATCAATTACAAGGTAATTAATAAATAATTGTGTAAGGTTTAGGTGATGAGGTTAGGTTGTGAAATGTGATGCGGGTCAGAAGGGGTCGTAAGACACAAATTTGGTGTCTACATTAGCCCCTTATTGTCGTGTAGCTTGTTTTGTAAAGCTGCATGGACAATAATATGAAGTGGTTTCTCCTGTTAAGGGTATAGGTAATCCCCCTCAAATCTATCACAGATTGAGAGAACTTGAAATCAGGGATAGGGTTGATAAAGGGTAAATGGTGTAGAGATGATGGGGAGAAGGTGGGGTAAGTCCAAGGAAGCAGACGCACGTTGAAATGCAATAGTGCGACTAGGGTACATGATTTGATGAGCAAACCAGCAATGCATAGGCAAAGGTCGATAGTTTATCCAAACAAGGGTGATATAATCCTGGTATCCAAGGCATAGGAAGTAGCTCCAGGGTATATAATAGGTAAGGTACAAGAATGTTTAGGCATGTTCGGCAGTACCAAATGGTTGGTTTGGTTGAGATAAACGTCACGGTCTAGGTCTAGGCAAAGTTGGTCGACAGATCAAGTCAGGGACCCTAATCATGCTAAAACACGAACAGGTGAGCGCGATGGAACAAAAAGCTACATGATGGGTGGATAAAAGTGTATGTTGTTGATGTTGGGTAAGGTATTGAAGTGATACGGCTGTGGGTCGGGCCAAGTTGTTGGGTTACGGCCTTGGGTCGGGCCGGATGGGTAGGGTGAGGCCTGGGGTCGGGCCGATAGGTAGGTTGAGGCCTTGGGCCAAGTTGTTGGGTTATGGCCTTGGGTCGGGCCGGATAGGTAGGTTGAGGCCTTGGGTCGGGCCGGATAGGTAGGTTGAGGCCTTGGGTCGGGCCAAGTTGTTGGGTTGCGGCCTTGGGTCGGGCCAAATGGTTAGGGTGAGGCCTTGGGTCGGGCCGGATAGGTAGGTTGAGGCCTTGGGTCGGGCCAAGTTGTTGGGTTGTGGCCTTGGGTCGGGCCAAATGGTTAGGGTGAGGCCTTGGGTCGGGCCGGATAGGTAGGTTGAGGCCTTGGGTCGGCCAAGTTGTTGGGTGGCGGCCTTGGGTCGGGCCAAATGGTTAGGGTGAGGCCTTGGGTCGGGCCGGATAGGTGAACAAATGGTGTTCAGCAAAGGTGGATATAGGCGATGTTGGGAGAAAGGGCGATTAGTAAATAGGGGCAGAAAGTTGGGTGAATAAAGACAAAACTGATATCGGTTAGCTATGACCGGTACCGGTTAGGTAACCGATGCCGGTTCCTTAGGGCACGATTTGACCGGTGTCGGTTCTATGTTAAAAACCTATAAAAAGAAAAATACGGCCTGTCATTGTCACATTTCTAATTTGAAAACCGATTTGGGGTGTCTGAGGTGGAATAGTGATATTGGTGCATTTGTTGGCTGAGGTGGCACTAGTTGAGTGGAGAAGTGAGTTGATTGGTGGGCCCGAGTGAGTAGCAGCAAAGCGCTTGATTGGTGGAGGACCTAACGAGAGGAGAGGTGGAGCTATGGCACAGCCAGGAGGAGCAGGAGGGGCTGGACCAGCTGGACCACCACCACCCATCCCACCACGACGACGTGTCGTCATACGGGTAGGTTTGAAACCCCTCATTGTGTGCATTTTATTGCATTATGCTATATTTGGGATTCGGGTAGGAATCTTAGATTTGGAGAAAATAATGAATAAATGGAAGTTATATGAAAAGAGGAAAGGGTAGATAGGCTAAATAGGCCAAGGTGGTTGGGTGGGTAGGTTTTTAGGGTGTTTGGGTGGGTATGTAGGGAGAAATAGGAAAAAAAATGAATTGGGTAGCCGCGCGGGTTCGGCTCGGTAATTTTTACAGCGACCGATGTCGGTCACTAAGCGACCGGCATCGGTCTAGAAAATCTAGGGGCAGGGTTGATCAGTGGTGACCGGTGTCGGTCGGTAGTTGACCGGCGTCGGTGGAGAGGAGACCGGGGTCGGTTATGGGTGACCGGTACCGGTTCGTAGTGATTTGTAGTTATTTTGGTTGGTTTGGGTTATGTTTTGGTGTTGAATTGTTGGTTGTGGTTTAGGTGTTGTGAGTATGGTTTTGGGATGGGGTAGGGGTGTTTTGGTATGATTTAAGTTGTGTCAATTGTTGGATTTGGTTGTTTGGGTATCGTTTTGGTGTTGTGGTAGTAGGATGTGGGTTGTTTGTTTGGGTGTGAAGAGGGAGGGGGATATTGTAGAAGATAGGTGGGTAGAGGGGTGTGTTAGAGAGTCGGGGTGTGGTCGGGGGGGATAAAAGGGGGTATAGAGGGTAAAGTAGATGTTGTGATAAAGAGTAGGGCTAATGTAGTGGGTTGGTTTTGCAGGCACGTCAGCAGCTGACGATGCGGGACAGGATGCCCCCACTGTTGAGCCGGATGCGACCACATGTGTCCGCAGCACACTGGGCTATCATGCACGAGGTGGGACTCGGCGGAGTCCAGCGATACAGAGCGATCGACAGAGATCATAGTTTGATGGTTGCCCTCATCGAGAGATGGGATCCGGCGACCAATGTGTTCCATCTCCTGACTGGAGAGATGACCATCACATTGGAGGATGTGTATCGCATCCTTCGATTACCTATCGATGGAGAGGCAGTCTTTCAGGTGGATGCAGAGACAGCCATGGACAGCATCCTACAGGTTTTTGGGGATGCAGCCGTGCTATTGACATATCACAGCGTGAGTATCGGGTATGGGGATATGTACCGTGTGCACCGACATGAGACACGGCTTGCCGTGTTGATGATGATCGGGATCACCTGCTTCACCCTCCCAGACTCAGAGGGAGGCCGCTTTCCACGGGCGCTGATGGGGGTGCTACATGAGATGGTGGAGGAGCACACATGTTATGCTTGGGCACCAGTATACCTGGTGCAGTTATATAGAGAGCTGTGGGGCTATCGCCGGATGAGGCGATTTGGGATTTGTTCGACATTTTTGCTTCACTGTTGGGCATATGAGCACATCATATGCATTAGACCAGTAGGATTACCCCAGCAGCCAGGGCCACAGGTCATATATAGATACAGCTTTCAGAGGTGGTTGGGGGTCGTGGGCCAGCCACGAGCAGTGCTTGCAGGGTGGGACGTTGCTTATTACAGGCATTTATTAGAGGGCCTGACAGCGGCAGATATTGTATGGAGACCGTATAGAGGTCATCACCCTCACGGAGGAGCCCGATTACAGTTGCGCTTGATCCAGTACACTTTCTGGATAGCAGGACGGAGGCCGGGAGAGTATGAGAGGATACCCCTAGAGAGGGTATGCAGGCAGATGGGGCTGCGATAGGACGAGCCACCTCCCTTCCCTCAGTACCGGAGGGATGATGTAGAGGCTCCACTACCTGCACCACAGCCCTTGGACCCAGATTGGGTTGCTGAGAGGCCAGCAGATGACACTGTAGATGATGCTGGTTATACGGGAGCATATATGGTTTGGTGGGCTGGTCAGAGAGTAGCGAGATAAGACAGCCTGCATGCCCCGACTTAGCAGAAATGATAAAGAGAGCGAGATCAGCTCAGGGGCCAGGTACAGTTATTACAGGGGCAGCTTGCTGCACAGGCACAGATAGGTGTTTTACAGGGGCAGCTAGCCCAGGCTTAGAAATGCACAGCACGAGCACCACCACCAAGGCGGCACAAATGACCACGGCCCAGTGCACGAGTGCAGTACCACCACCAAGCGGCACTGAGCACAACCCAGCCCAGTGCAGTACCACCACCAAAGCGGCAACACAGTACCACCCCAGCCACAGGCACCACCAGTGGCACCAGCACAGGCACAGGGGGCACTGGTAGTAGGAGTTAGGGGACCAGCCCCAGCAGCGATGGTGGCACGGGACAGGTATATGGAGGCGAGAGCGGAGGCCCGGTACTATCAGGATGTTCTTGATGGTACCGGAGCTGAGTATCAGCCATATGTAGCCTATAGAGCAGAGACCTCACATAGTCGAGAGATCGCAAGGAGGTGCAGCCATGGCAGTGTGTGCATTATAGGCGGGAGGTGAGAGGCACCACATGGACCAGCGGGAGAGAGTGCCGAGGGCGGTGGGGAGAGCCGAGGATCCCGACATTGTTTTTGTATTTGTATATTAGATATGGGCACCGGTCTGCATGAACCGGTTATGTTTATAGAGGCCTGCGTGCCTACATATTATGTATTCATTCATTCATTCATTCATTTATCATATACCGGCCTGCGAGCCGAGTATGAGTTGTATAGTTGATACCGGTCTGCATGTGAGTATGTTTTTGATATGAGAGACCAGCCATGAGCCATGTTGAGGTTTTTGACGGTTATGGCGGCTGCATGCCGGATTTGTTGGATTATGAGATCACGAGGCCCCGTTGCAGGGCACATTGTATATTGAAACATTGTATATATATATATATATATAGATATGATGTTTTGATCCACATGCTATGTTTAAAAATGCGTTAAATGTTTTGTCGATGGTTTGTGATATTTGATGTATGATGAGTTGGATTTACATGGTGTTATATATTAATGATGTTGATGTCTTTTGTTGATGGGATGTATGTAGATATAAATGATGAGTTTAATTGACATGTTGTATTATGAAATGTTGTATGTTTTGTCGCTGATTTTATGAAAATGTATGTATGTAGCTGTTAAGTTGGATCCAAATGGTATATAGATTAATGGTTTTTGATATCGTTTGTTGATGATTTGTTTGTTTTGGTAATGTAGATAGATGATATGGATGAAATCGTAATGAGATGTGGATTTGATGAAAAGATTATAGCTATCGGTGTTGGTATGCGGGAAAAGAGGGGCGCCTCCAAAAATTAGATAAAAATAAAGAAAAGGACTATGTTTTGAAAAAGGTGGGTATTTGACCGACGTCGGTTAGCTAACCGATGTCGGTATAGAATAGACCGATATCGGTTAGGTAACTCGATACCGGTTATTCCAAAATGAGATTTTTCTAAAAATAGAAAAGCGTAGGTGGCAACTGAAGTTCTTATTTTGAGAGGCATGCAAGATGTTAAATACATGAATGCGACACTGTTTTAACGACTGAGACAAGTAATTGCATGAGAGATTTGAGTGATAAGGAGGAAAGAGACAGGTAACGTGATTGTGGGCTGAGATCAAGAAGATAGAAATCAAGCTATATTTGAAGAGGGTGGTGAGCATGGCTGAACGAGGAGAAGCATCCAGCAGGCATGGACGAGAGGGAAGACAAGTTCCCCATGAGTGCTACAGCCCAGGGTAAACGATTTGGTTGTAATTTGGTGTTTGCATGTTTTGTGAATAGGAGGGAGATTAAGTGGGTAGATATGAGAAAGAAAACGTGATAGCAAGGGTTATAGGTGAGGTGAGTGTTATGGGGTAGGTAATCAGGGGTTTCGGGTATGTCTGTGTATACAGAGAGGAATAAATGATCAATTTATTGTCGTAGGTGGTTGTTTAGGCAAGGTGTATGTAATTGACAGTGACCGATAGCGGTTAGGGATAACCGGTATCGGTTCTTGAACCAAGATCTGCGATTATTTATAACCGATACCGGTTACTGGAGGAATTTCCAGAATGTGAGAAAAAAACTTTAGGGATTCGATGGATTGAATGGTTATTTGTTGTTGTGACGTATGCAGGCAGAGGCAGGGCCGAGGATGAATGATAGTGTACCAGCGCTGTTGTCACGAATCCGAGCGGATGTAACACCAGCTGAATGGACATTGATAAATCGTTTGGGGTTAAGTGGAATCCGCTATTATTCACGAATCGCACATAACCATGCTATGTTGCAGGCGTTGATTGAAAGATGGAATCCAGAGAAGAATACCTTCTAGTCAAGCGCCAACAGGGGAGATGCGGTAACATTGGAAGATGTGTTCTGTTATCCCCGTTTTGAGTTCACAACGAAACGATCGGATAACCCCTACAAAATTTTTGAAGTGATTTTGCATTATGACCTCTTTTAGAGAAAATCGGGTTTTCGGGTGTTACTAACAGCTTGACATAAGTTTTAACATGCTTTATGTCTTATGACCTCCGAAACCCGAAACCCGCCTTGCAATGAGACAATCCTTTGTAATCGGGTTTTCGAAATTCAACTCATCGGAACATACTTGAGTTAAAACATGCTTTGTGTCGCGTGACTTCCGAAACCCGAGACCCGCCTTGTGTTAAGACAATCCTTTGTATTCGGGTTTTCGGAACTCTAAAGCATCGGGACATTCATGTTCCAAAACATGTTTTATGCGCCATGTTCTCCGATTCCCGAAGTCCGCTCAATCCTTTGTAATCGGGTTTTCGGAAGTTCAATGCATCGGAACATTCATGATTCAAAACATGTTTTGTGCTCCATGTTTTCCGAAGCCCGAAACCCGAAATGCACTAAATCTCCTCGTGTCGGGTTTTCGGACTCCTCCAACATGCTGACGTGGCATTCATGCCGAGTGGTCGGTGAGTTGGCACGTGCCGAGCTGAAGTGTATTTATTACTGATTTTCTTATAAATACGCGGATTTCCACGTCATTCTTACCGTTCATATTTTTAATTCGTGGATTTTTCGCATGCTCTTCCGCTCCCAAAACCCGCAAACTCGCGTTACCAGACTGGATCGTTTGTTTTCGATTTTACCTGTCTCGAATTGAAGGTATTTTTCGTTCCTTCTTTATTCTTGATTTTTCTGGATCGACTGCGTGTATTTTCTTTCCAATTTCTTGCCAGTTGTTGAGGGTTTTTCTTCCTTCTTCTTTCTGTGTTGTTTTGGAAAGGGTTTTGGGTTTTTAGGGTTTATTTTCTTTTTGAGACTATCAATTGGTGTTGTTCCTTCCAAATTCCAATTACTTGCATGATGTATGGAATATGAATAACAAAAAGAAAGGAAGTTGTGTATGTAGAAATTCAAAGGAAAGACTCTGTTTTTGTTTCCCGGATTTTGAAGGTTGTGTTGCAGATTCAAAAGTCCGAAGAACATTGGAAGCTCGAAGTGACGGGGTTTCTCAACATTCCGACCTCAACACTAAGTGCCGGGCATCTCCTAAGTTCCGTCATCGAAAGTGGGTGCCGGGTTTTCTCCTGTTTCCGCCATTGAAAGCAAGTGTCGGGCTTGGCCAAGGTTCCGACAGATCAAACTTGTCGGGTTCTTCTCTTCTTCTTCTTCTCGCGCATTGGGTTCTTCTCTCTTCCGACGATTTCAGGTTTTTCAACAAGCATCACCTAAGTTCCGAGTCTTTCTCCTTCCAATATTCTTCATGTCAGATCCTGGTTCATCACAGGAGAAGGCCGAAAAATCTAGCAGGATGAAATACAAATTTAAGAAACCAGAATCCCCGTCATATATCGACTGTAATTATGATATCAGGGATACTGAAATGGGCAACATAGATATGGACGACTTTTGGAATAGGGTGAAGAGTTCTTCTCAAACCCCATGGATGGTGGCTTTAGCTAACAGTGGCTTGCCCCTTGCAGCAGGCTTCCCCATGTCTGCCCAATGTCCAGAGTTTGTTTTGGCATGTGCATCCAGCTACGACTCAGCTTCTCGTTCCGTAAGGAATCAGGCTGGTGAAGTAGTTATCAAACTAGATGGGGCTTATTTTGATGATCTCCTGAAACTACCAAATTTTGAAGAGTATGGGGCCCTAGACATCAAGTCGGCTCAGAAGGCCTGGGACAGTAACCAGGAAAATTGCATTAGGGATGTCAATAAGAAGTTCTTGGTCAAGGCAAAACCAGTAATATCTAGATTTCCAAGAACTATCCCTAGATCGGATTTCATACAAGAAATCAACGATATTATCACCCTACTGAGCCGGGTTTTTGGCTTGCCGGAATCAAATTTATTTCATGGATGGATGTACCAATTTATGGTCACCATCAAGAAGAATAAGCAAGGGATTAACTGGGGGACCCTTATCAGTAATGAGATTGACTCTCAGATGACGACGGTCTTATCAACCGGAAAGTTTTATATGTTCTCATATGTGGCCTATGCAGCAGCTGGAATGAGGAGCTATCCTGGACTGGATACTAAAGGAAGCAGAACGACAAACCCAGTCTATAAGTATTATCCTCAAATAACAAAGAAGGGGTCCAAGGATCATTTTAGGAGGGTAAATGACGCCTTTTTCTACGAGAACATCTGCCAGCTGAACCCAGGGCTAAGAAAGACAAGGGTATCAGACGAAGCTTGGACTGAGGTATCTAAATGGGGATGTATCTTCTTACAGTTCAAGAAATTTACCTACCTTCGAACGGTCATGTACTCAGGAGAGCCTTTCCGTCTGCCTCGCTATCCAGGGGATAGATTGATATTGCTAGAATTGGTCAGACAGCTATTGGATTTTCACAAATTCCAACAGAGCAAGCATAAGGCAGCAGTATCCTTCCCAATTTCTATTAGGGAGATATACTTTCTCAACAGTGGCAAAGGCCAAAAATGTTGAATGTGAACTCCAGGAGAAATTAAAGAAGCATATGAAGTCTCGGGATGGTTTTGACATCCGAGGAGTACTTAGAACCTATGGAGCCCTACATCTGCACAGGCCCGACATTGAGGATATCCGGGTGGATCGCGTAACGAAGTTGCATTTCGCAGAAAGATTATAGTAGGTTAACTATTAATGAGATTCGACGCTAGAGCTTTCTGATTTGCCAGATGGCACAACCAACAATGAAAGTGTGTTAGATATGTCCTATGATGGGATTAATGAGGATCGATACATTTTCTCGCCTATTGATTGGTCAGCCAGCGAAAAAGCCTCTATCACAGATAGGTCGGCTCTCATTCTTGCACGCACCAAAAAATGGCTCTCTTCTTGGGGCATGAATTTTAAAGATGACAAGTTTCCAAAGTTGGCTGAAACGGAGGTGGGGCCCTCCCAAAAGAAAAAGGACAAAGAATCTTCTGGGGGGTCTATAAAAATCAGGATTCCCAAGAAGAAGAAAGAAAGACAAATCTCTTCAATTGTCTCTCCAGCTCAAACGGTGGTTGTGCCAGAATCACCAACACCACCAGAAATAGGGGAGATTAATTTAGAAGAAGGAGGAAGCCAGCTCTTGACTTCACCATTTGCTGATTGCTCAACTGGAGAGACCTTATCTCTTGCATTCAAGGCTTTGGAAACTGAATCTGTGCCTCCCCCTCAACAACCACTCCAGCCTCCTCATTCCCCATCCACTTCTTCAAGTATGGCCAATATTTTCTCCGGGCTCTCACCCCTCTCTGCTGGAACCCAAGTGATCACCAACACTCCTCCACAACCTGTGCCTCTATTCATTGCACCTACTACCACGTTGGCTACTGTTCCCCCTCCAATAGTAGAATCTTCTCCCCTTGAGAGTAGAATACCAGTTACTACAACATTGGCAGTTTCCTCTGATACACCACAATGGCTACTCGAGCAAACTCCGAGGAAGAGGAAAGTGATTGTACCCCTACCAGCCTTTGATTTCAGCTCACTCAAGGCTTCTACTGCGAGATCAGCCAAGAAACCCAAAACAGTTTCAAGGGTTTTGGTAGATGCTTCAGGAGATAAGTTCGCAGAGATTGCCACTCCCTCAGCTGACAAAACTAGAGATGATGTAACAGCTGCTGATTACCAGGTAACCAGGGTGTCTCTAGGGAAAGTAACAGCAGAAGGAGCGCAACAAGATGCACGGGCTTCCATAGACGTCCTGTGCCAAAAGTTGAAAGAAACAAAGGTCAGCAGAGATGAGCTTAAGGAAAAAGTGGAGCAGTTGACAGAGGTTTTGATCAAACTCTCAAAACCCCTCGAATCCATACCACCTTCTTCTGCCTTACTCGCGATTTGATTTCTCATCGGTGCCTACGATTGAGAAGATTGCCAAAAAAGGAAGAGTGGTTGATGAATGGATCCAAAAGTTGCTCCAACAAGGGAAGGAAGTAATTCTAGATGTGGTGAAAGTTCATCAGTCCTTGGCAGAGATTCAGAAGGAAGGAGAGAAGATGGATGAGGAATTCATCAAGAACTTGGACAAATTTGATTTGACTTGTGAAGCTCTCCAAGTGCTAAAGCAAATACCAGCACATCTCTTGGTAGAAGAAGGCGTTCTTCCACATACAGATAAACACTTTCAGCTGATCAAGGCCATCAAGTTCAGAGTAAAGATTCTCAACGAAGCCTGCAGCAAGTTGAGAGAATCAAGGGATAAATTGATCGATGGGAAAAGTGATCTGGAAGAAGAATTGCTAAAGATTTGTCCAAAGGTGTCAGTTGGGAACTCAAGTGCCCTATCAGCAGATGATCTCTTCAAACAAGTTCAAGAGACTGTTCAGCATGAACCTGTAGATGGATTCGACCTTGAAGTCATTGGTCAGTTTGTGAGGATTGAACATACGTTGGAGGCCTTAAGAAAGCTCAGCAAAAGGTTGAAAAAGCTTCCCGGCAGTGCCAGTGATATCCATGAGACCTGCGAAATGTGGAATGATCATTCCACTGCACCTGAGGAAAATGAAATGCAAGGCATTATTCGGAAGTTCCAGGAGTTCCGGAACAAACAGTCTCAGCTGGAGGAAGAGAAAGAAGAAGAATCAAAAGATGATGACTCGGATTAAGTTCCAACGTCCCATGACATTTCTATTTTTAGAATGACATATCTTTTATTTCCGTTTTGTCATTATTTTTAATTCATACTTTGACTTGATCTCCTGCGTGAGAATCATGCAAAGCTGAACTCTAGTTAGCATGCTACTTTTCAGGATCTGTCCTGTTTTATCTCTAGCTTCTTTTGTTATAAATAAGGGATGCTTGTGCATTCTAAAGGGTCGAGAATTTTTGAAGCATTAAGAGGCTATTGGAAAGGAGAAAAACTTTGTGTTTTCTTTCAATCATTTTGAAGAATAGAAGTTGATATTGTTTTGCAGACTTTGTGTTGTGAAATATATCTTATTTAAGACAGTGTTCTTATGTTCATGATCTTAAAGCTATTCTTTGCATAGAATCTCAGTGTTTCTAATTATCTCGGACACTATATCTATGATCTAAAACTCGTATGATTATTTCGTGCTCTGTGTTTACTCGAAAGAAAATACGTTTCTCCCATTTCTTTTCTACCGTGCTTCTTTCACTGTAACAGTTTCTAACCTATTTCACTTACGAAAGCAATATCCTTGAATCGTGTGAATGTGGATTTCGGGATTTCATCCCAACCCCCAATGGTTAGATTAGTGTGAATATTGTATATATTATTTACTGTGTTTTAGATTAGCAATAAACAGGCAGCCTCACCTGTCTTTGAGGAGGGATTTAATCCCATGTACTGTGGTTGAACCTCATATTTTGGTTTGACAAAATATCCAACCAACAGTTTTTGGCGACTCCGCTGGGGAAATACGGATCAATAGTATAAAGCTTATCCTCTCGGTGTCTGGCGACTCCATATTTGCCTTATTTTTAATAAGATCTCCTTTCAGTTCAAGCTGGCCAGGAGGATCTTCACTCGGTCTCGCCGAGCTCAAGGTGAAATTGATCCACTCTTCGAGTTACTGCAGCATAATTTCAGCCTTTCTCCCAACAGCGTTGTCTCTAACCGAGCCAGAAGTTCTTCACCTGTTCGGAGAAATCGGATCCCTGAAGAACGGGAAGCATCTGCAACTTGTCGTGCACTACTCTTGTCTGATACCCGGATCCCTGTACGCACTCTTTTCAGAAGGATGGCGGTTCAACCTGTGCCTTGGGGTGCAGTCATTGGTCCTCTTACTTTGACTCCTCCATTGCATGAGTTACCACGTGGATCACGTAAAAACATTCCCAAGTTCAATGGGGATGGGAAGCAGCATCCTGATGAGCATATTGCGTCTTTCTTTGTTGCATGCGGTGTCCTCGGAGTAGCCCACGAAGATGTCTCTGTTCGACTCTTCGTTGAAACATTGCAGGGAGTAGCAGCTGAATGGTTTTATCACCTCCCGAATGCATGCATTCCAGATTGGGCTACCATGCGGACCAAGTTTGAGGCACGTTTCAAACCAGCCGAAGATTCTCATGCATTGTTAGCTCAGCTTACTCATATGAAGAAGGAATCGCATGAACCTATGCGGGAATTCGTGGCTAAGTTCAATAAGCTGATCCGGAAAATTCCAGTTATAGCTGTACCAACTCTGGAAAACCAAAAGTGCTTCTTCATCAATGCTCAACCTCCTGATATAAGCTTTTTATTACGAAGGTCGGTTATCCCAGATTTGGCTACTGCTCAGTCAACGGCTACTGAAATAGAGGATGATCTCATCTTAGCCGGAAGGATCAAGAAAGATATACCCAAAATCAAAAATCAAGGTTCTTCTCAAGGTAATACTGACCCTATGTTTCAAAAAATGGCTAATGATTTGATTGCTTTAAAGAAGCAAGTGTCTCAGCAGGTGAGCAATGTTCCGTACCGGGATATCCCTAGGCGGAATTTTAATAACAATGGTGTACCTGCCAGAGATAGGCCACGGTTAGCTCCTGCTCAACCGAGATTAGCAATTGAAGCTCCGCCTGTTAATGCAGCAGTGGAAATAATTGAAGAAGATGATGAACCAGAAGAACAAGATTCCCGTGAGGATTTCGAAGCTTCAGGATATGCTGATGAGTCTTATGATGAGTCAGCTGGCGACTCCAGCATTGGTTATTTGGAATATGATGAAGATGAATGTGAGCCAGATGGTCAATCATTTGCTGTTTTCACTCGGTCCCAATCTCAGGTTCCCAGAAAGCCTCTGGAAAATACTAAGGAGAAGAATAAGGAACCTCCTGTATCCATAGTCAAGAGGGGTACCCCTATTTCGGCGCAAACTGAAAGAGAGGTTACTAAAAAGACAGCTGCTCCTTATTCTCCTTCTCCTAAGGCCAGTGCCCCAGCACAAGCTCATGTAATTAGAACTGAACCTACCATCATTCCTTCTTATACTGCTTTTGATATTATTGATCATGCAAAGAGAACCAAAATTCAAATGTCAGAAGCAGAATACCTTCAGTCGAATCCCGAACAATTTGAAAAGCTGGCCAAGTTCATCAGAAGTAAAGCGGCCATTCCGTCACCTGCTAAAGGTCTCCTTTCAAATCCTACTCAACCCACACCTCAGAATAATCTGACCTCTGCTTCTTCCTCAGGAAAGATTGAACCATTTTATTTGTCTCTACTTATAAATGGGTTTAAACTCAGCAATTGCATCATTGATTCAGGGGCCTCTGATAATGTTATGCCCGCAAAAGTGGCCCAAGCCCTTGGGCTTACTTTGACTAAGTCATATGGATGGTGCTATTCCATGGAAACTAAACAAGTCCCTCTGATTGGTCAAATCAAGGACGCACAGTTCGCATTTGTTGCTTTTCCTGAGAAGAGAGTGAAAATGACTATCCTAGTTGCAGATATTCCTGCGGCTTACGGTATCCTCTTGGGTAGAGGATTCTGTAAAGATGTCGGAGGAGAGATTAGTATGGATTGGACCAAAGCCAAGATCCCAGTCAAAGGGGTTCAACAGGTTCTTCATCCTGAACCGCAGGCAAAGTATTTGGTGACTAAATCAGATGATCCTAAGGCTCAGATCCTTTTCGAAGATGCTAGCTTCGGGAATTATTTCATGGCATCAGAGATACCCATTGTAGATGTGGAAGAGGAAGATCTCAATGCAATTTGGACGCTCGAATTTGATGGTAGCTGCTCAACCTCTGGATCAGGCGCTGGTGTTGTTCTCATATCTCCTAGCTCCGAGATTTTCCCATCAGCTTATAAGTTGCAATTTGATAATACTAATAACACGGCCGAATATGAAGCCCTGTTATTAGGATTAGAATTGGCCAGACAGAAGGGAATCAGGAATCTCAAGGTGCAGGGAGATGCAGAGCTGATTGTTAATCAGGTCAGGGGTGTATATCAGGTGAAAAATGATCGGTTGAGGCATTACAGGAACAAAGTTTGGGATAGTATAGAATGCTTTGATGCATTCTCTATTAAGGCAGTTTTAAGAGATTATAATGACAAGGCTGATTCTTTGGCCGTGTCTGCATCTCTTCTTCTTCCTCATCCTCAGTTCAAGCAAGACACATACTCTATCGAGATTGTGTACCACCCTAGCGTCCCAGATAATGCAACTCACTGGCAGGTGTTCAATGATGATCAACAAGTGTTGGCTTTCCTGGAAAAGGCTGACAATTTCAGTGAACTGTATTTTGAAGGTTCGGAATCAGCCTTTCATGAAACTATTTTAGATCCATATCAAGAGGTTGATGGTGAATTTATCCAGCTGAAAGGCAACAAGATACCAAAAGGTCTGGTTTCCTGGAGGGTCTGTTTGACAAACATGATCGCTTTATCCAAAACAAAAGGCAAGTTGAAGGAGCTTCTTCCTCTGAAGTAGATCAAATCAATCTAGGTTCATCTGATCAACCTCGGATGGTGAATATCGGTAAATGCTGTTCTCCTGAAGAGAAGGTAAGATTCACTTCGCTTTTGAAGAAATACATCGATGTGTTGGCCTGGTCCTATGCAGATTTGAAATCTTTCAAGCCCAAAGATGTTCAGCATAGTATTCCTCTGAAGCCTGATGTGAAGCCGTATAGACAGAAGCAAAGACATTATAATCCGAAGATTTCAGGGACAATCCTGGCAGAAATTCAGAAGATGTTAGATGCTAGAATTATTTTCCCAATCCATCACTCCACCTGGATTGCTAACATTGTTCCTGTCAGGAAGAAGAATGGCGAGATCCGGATTTGTGTTGACTTCCGTAACTTAAATCAGTCCTCACTGAAGGATAACTATCCCTTGCCTATCATGGATCAGGTATTACAAACTGTAACTGGATCGGAAATGTTATCCATGCTCGACGGGTTTTCAGGATATAATCAAGTCGAAGTAACCACAGAAGATCAACACAAGACAGCTTTCACGACCCCATGGGGTACCTTTGCTTACAGGAGGATGCCATTCGGCCTGATCAACGCCGGAGCTACTTTTCAGAGGGCTATGGATCTAGCATTCAGAGATCTGATGGGCAAGGTCATAGTCGTGTATTTGGATGACTTGACCGTTTTTCTAAAAAGCAGAGTGATCATTATGGTCATTTAGAACAGGTACTTTAGAGATGCAGACGTCACGGGATTTCGTTGAATCCTAAGAAGTCCATGTTCGGGGTTACAGAAGGAAAGCTGCTGGGTCATATTGTGACTAGAGAAGGAACTAAAATTGACCCAGAGAGGGTAAAGGCTATTCAGAGCCTTACCTTGCCCACAAGTAAAACAGGAGTTCATTCTTTCTTCGGAAAGGTTAATTTTTGAGAAGATTTGTACCTGATTTTGCTGACAAGACCAAGGATATCCTTGGAATGATGAAAAGCAAAGTTCCATTTCGATGGAGTACAGAAGGGAAGCTGGCATTTGAAGAAATAAAAAAGGTAGTTGCTAGCGCTCCTGTTTTAGTATGTCCAGACTTCAAGAAAGATTTCATCATGTATAGCTATGCTTCAGCCCACACAGTGTCAGCGATCCTGATGCAAGAAAATGAAGAAGGCATCGAAGCTCCTATCGCATTCATGAGTTTCCCGTTAAAGGAACATGAGTTGAAGATGTCGCAGATTGAAAAACATGCTTACGCAGTGGTAAGAGCAGTAAAACACTTCAGGTACTATGTGCTGAATTCCCATACTCTCGTTCTTGTTCCTGATACTGCTGTCAAATCCATTCTGACTCAACAAGAGCTGGGAAGCCAAAGAGGTACTTGGATAGCTAAGGTTCAGGAGTACGACTTGGACATCAAACCTACCAAGTTGGTACGAGGAAGGGGCCTGTGTCAATTGATTGCAGAGAATCATGCTGAAACAGAGTGTGAAAAGACTCAAGATACTTCTTCAGAACTGCCTACGGTGCTTTTTGTCAGTACGACCGATGAATGGTACACGGACATCGCTTTCTTCCTAACTTATGGTGAATGCCCTCCGCATTTAAATCAAAAAGAGAAGAGGACCGTCAAGTTGAGATCTGTGAAATACCTTTTGTGGAATAATGCAATATACAAGAAAGGTATTGATGGTGTCTTCTTGCGTTGTGTCGATAAATCACAACAGGAAAAGTTATTAGAATCCTTTCATAGCCTAGCATGCGGAGGACATTTTTCGTCCTCTGTAACAGCATATAAGATCTTACGGGCTAGGTATTATTGGCCTACTCTTTTCCGGGATTCAGCAGAATGGGTGTCTAAATGTGAAGCTTGTCAACATTTCGTTGGTCGTCCCAAGCTAGCAGCTCTTCCTCTGAAGCCTGTGGTGATTGAAGAACCTTTTCGCCAATGGGGGATTGATTTTATCGGAACATTGAATCCTGCTTCCAGTGCTGGACACAACTATGTGCTGACTACTACAGATTATTTTACCAAGTGGGTAGAGGCTGTACCAATCAAGCAAGCAACTTCTGAAGCTGTTTGCAAGTTCCTGAAAGAAAACATAATCGTCAGATTTGGTATTCCTCATAAGATTGTAGCGGATAATGCGTCTAACTTCTCGTCACATGAGTTGACAGAATTCTGCTATGGATTCGGCATTACTTTGGCTCACTCATCTGACTATTATCCCCAGGGCAATGGGCAAGCTGAGTCCAGCAATAAGAATCTGGTTACTATAATCAGGAAATTAGTAGACGAAAATCAGAGGAATTGGCACAAAGCATTGTATGATGCGTTGTGGGCTGATCGGATCACTCCAAAGCGAGCCATAGGGATGTCCCCTTTTCAGTTGCTATATGGGATTGATGCTGAAATTCCTATCTCAGTAGAATTGCCAGCCTTGCAATTAGCGAGCGGTTGAAGATGTAGCTTTTCAGAATTCAATCGAAAAGAGGGTTATGTACCTAACCAAGCTAGAAGAAGAGTGAATCAAGGTGATTGATCGTATAGCAGATCATCAGAGCAGGGTGAAGAAGATTTTTGATAAAAAATCAAAGCAACGTGACTTCCAGATTGGAGACCTGGTGTTGCTTTGGGATAAAAGGAGAGAACAGAAAGGAATGCATGGAAAATTTGATTCTTTATGGAAAGGACCTTTCAAGATCCACGAGTTGAATGGTGAAAATAGTTTCCTTCTATCATATCTGGATGGAGGGTTACTCCCTTTTCCTTTCAGTGGACAACATCTAAAGTTGTTCTACCATTAATGCAAGATGCTCTCTTGCATTGTACATATTTTGCTTTTTGTTGTGTGTTTGCTTTTGGTTTTCTTTCTTTCTTTCTTCGTTTTGTTTTGTTTTGGTTTTCTCCTTGACCCCGTAGCCTAATGAATAAGACCAGAGATTCTGAGTTCTCTTCCTTTGGTATTGCAAAGAAAGTCCCCAACTGGAGCCAGCTGTTATCCCCGTTTTGAGTTCACAACGAAACGATCGGATAACCCCTACAAAATTTTTGAAGTGATTTTGCATTATGACCTCTTTTAGAGAAAATCGGGTTTTCGGGTGTTACTAACAGCTTGACATAAGTTTTAACATGCTTTATGTCTTATGACCTCCGAAACCCGAAACCCGCCTTGCAATGAGACAATCCTTTGTAATCGGGTTTTCGGAAATTCAACTCATCGGAACATACTTGAGTTAAAACATGCTTTGTGTCGCGTGACTTCCGAAACCCGAGACCCGCCTTGTGTTAAGACAATCCTTTGTATTCGGGTTTTCGGAACTCTAAAGCATCGGGACATTCATGTTCCAAAACATGTTTTATGCGCCATGTTCTCCGATTCCCGAAGTCCGCTCAATCCTTTGTAATCGGGTTTTCGGAAGTTCAATGCATCGGAACATTCATGATTCAAAACATGTTTTGTGCTCCATGTTTTCCGAAGCCCGAAACCCGAAATGCACTAAATCTCCTCGTGTCGGGTTTTCGGACTCCTTCAACATGCTGACGTGGCATTCATGCCGAGTGGTCGGTGAGTTGGCACGTGCCGAGCTGAAGTGTATTTATTACTGATTTTCTTATAAATACGCGGATTTCCACGTCATTCTTACCGTTCATATTTTTAATTCGTGGATTTTTCGCATGCTCTTCCACTCCCAAAACCCACAAACTCGCGTTACCAGACTGGATCGTTTGTTTTCGATTTTACCTGTCTCGAATTGAAGGTATTTTTCGTTCCTTCTTTATTCTTGATTTTTCTGGATCGACTGCGTGTATTTTCTTTCCAATTTCTTGCCAGTTGTTGAGGGTTTTTCTTCCTTCTTCTTTCTGTGTTGTTTTGGAAAGGGTTTTGGGTTTTTAGGGTTTATTTTCTTTTTGAGACTATCAATTGGTGCTTGTTCCTTCCAAATTCCAATTACTTGCATGATGTATGGAATATGAATAACAAAAAAGAAAGGAAGTTGTGTATGTAGAAATTCAAAGGAAAGACTCTGTTTTTGTTTCCCAGATTTTGAAGGTTGTGTTGCAGATTCAAAAGTCCGAAGAACATTGGAAGCTCGAAGTGACGGGGTTTCTCAACATTCCGACCTCAACACTAAGTGCCGGGCATCTCCTAAGTTTCGTCATCGAAAGTGGGTGTCGGGTTTTCTCCTGTTTCCGCCATTGAAAACAAGTGTCGGGCTTTGCCAAAGGTTCGACAGATCAAACTTGTCGAGTTCTTCTCTTCTTCCAGCGCATTACCAATCGGTGGGATTTCCAATTTGAACATCACTCGAGTTCCGAGCCTTTCTCCTTCCAATATTCTTCATGTCGGATCCTGGTTCATCACAGGAGAAGGCCGAAAAATCTAGCAGGATGAAATACAAATTTAAGAAACCAGAATCCCCGTCATATATCGACTGTAATTATGATATCAGGGATACTGAAATGGGCAACATAGATATGGACGACTTTTGGAATAGGGTGAAGAGTTCTTCTCAAACCCCATGGATGGTGGCTTTAGCTAACAGTGGCTTGCCCCTTGCAGCAGGCTTCCCCATGTCTGCCCAATGTCCAGAGTTTGTTTTGGCGTGTGCATCCAGCTACGACTCAGCTTCTCGTTCCGTAAGGAATCAGGCTGGTGAAGTAGTTATCAAACTAGATGGGGCTTATTTTGATGATCTCCTGAAACTACCAAATTTTGAAGAGTATGGGGCCCTAGACATCAAGTCGGCTCAGAAGGCCTGGGACAGTAACCAGGAAAATTGCATTAGGGATGTCAATAAGAAGTTCTTGGTCAAGGCAAAACCAGTAATATCTAGATTTCCAAGAACTATCCCTAGATCGGATTTCATACAAGAAATCAATGATATTATCACCCTGCTGAGCCGGGTTTTTGGCTTGCCGGAATCAAATTTATTTCATGGATGGATGTATCAGTTTATGGTCACCATCAAGAAGAACCAGCAAGGGATTGACTGGGGAACCCTTATCAGTAATGAGATTGACTCTCAGATGACGACGGTCTTATCGACCGGAAAGTTTTATATGTTCTCATATGTGGCCTATGCAGCAGCTGGAATGAGGAGCTATCCCGGACTGGATACTAAAGGAAGCAGAACGACAAACCCAGTCTATAAGTATTATCCTCAAATAACAAAGAAGGGGTCCAAGGATCATTTTAGGAGGGTAAATGATGCCTTTTTCTACGAGAACATCTGCCAGCTGAACCCAGGGCTAAGAAAGACAAGGGTATCAGACGAAGCTTGGACTGAGGTATCTAAATGGGGATGTATCTTCTTACAGTTCAAGAAGTTTACCTACCTTCGAACGGTCATGTACTCAGGAGAGCCTTTCCGTCTGCCTCGCTATCCAGGGGATAGATTGATATTGCTAGAATTGGTCAGACAGCTATTGGATTTTCACAAATTCCAACAGAGCAAGCATAAGGCAGCAGTATCCTTCCCAATTTCTATTGGGAGATATACTTGCTCAACAGTGGCAAAGGCCAAAAATGTTGAATGTGAACTCCAGGAGAAATTAAAGAAGCATATGAAGTCTCGGGATGGTTTTGACATCCGAGGAGTACTTAGAACCTATGGAGCCCTACATCTGCACAGGCCCGACATTGAGGATATCTGGGTGGATCTGCGTAACGAAGTTGCAGTTCGCAGAAAAGATAATAGTAGGTTAACTATTAATGAGATTCAGACGCTAGAGCTTTCTGATTTGCCAGATGGCACAACTGACAATGAAAGTGTGTTGGATATGTCCTATGATGGGCTTAATGAAGATCGATACGTTTTCCCGCCTATTGATTGGTCGGCCAGCGAAAAAGCCTCTATCACAGATAGGTCGGCTCTCATTCTTGCTCGCACCAAAAAATGGCTCTCTTCTTGGGGCATGAATTTTAAAGATGACAAGTTTCCAAAGTTGGCTGAAATGGAGGTGGGGCCCTCCCAAAAGAAAAAGGACAAAGAATCTTCTGGGGGGTCTATAAAAATCAGGATTCCCAAGAAGAAGAAAGAAAGACAAATCTCTTCAATTGTCTCTCCAGCTCAAACGGTGGTTGTGCCAGAATCACCAACACCACCAGAAATAGGGGAGATTAATTTAGAAGAAGGAGGAAGCCAGCTCTTGACTTCACCATTTGCTGATTGCTCAACTGGAGAGACCTTATCTCTTGCATTCAAGGCTTTGGAAACTGAATCTGTGCCTCCCCCTCAACAACCACTCCAGCCTCCTCATTCCCCATCCACTTCTTCAAGTATGGCCAATATTTTCTCCGGGCTCTCACCCCTCTCTGCTGGAACCCAAGTGATCACCAACACTCCCCCACAACCTGTGCCTCTATTCATTGCACCTACTACCACGTTGGCTGCTGTTCCCCCTCCAATAGTAGAATCTTCTCCCCTTGAGAGTAGAATACCAGTTACTACAACATTGGCAGTTTCCTCTGATACACCACAATGGCTACTCGAGCAAACTCCAAGGAAGAGGAAAGTGATTGTACCCCTACCAGCCTTTGATTTCAGCTCACTCAAGGCTTCTACTGCGAGATCAGCCAAGAAACCCAAAACAGTTTCAAGGGTTTTGGTAGATGCTTCAGGAGATAAGTTCGCAGAGATTGCCACTCCCTCAGCTGACAAAACTAGAGATGATGTAACAACTGCTGATTACCAGGTAACCAGGGTGTCTCTAGGGAAAGTAACAACAGAAGGAGCGCAACAAGATGCACGGGCTTCCATAGACGTGCTGTGCCAAAAGTTGAAAGAAACAAAGGTCAGCAGAGATGAGCTTAAGGAAAAAGTGGAGCAGTTGACAGAGGTTTTGATCAAACTCTCAAAACCCCTTGAATCCATACCACCTTCTTCTGCTTCTGCTTCTGCCGGATTTGATTTCTCATCGGTGCCTACGATTGAGAAGATTGCCAAAAAAGGAAGAGTGGTTGATGAATGGATCCAAAAGTTGCTCCAACAAGGGAAGGAAGTAATTCTAGACGTGGTGAAAGTTCATCAGTCCTTGGCAGAGATTCAGAAGGAAGGAGAGAAGATGGATGAGGAATTCACTGAAGAACTTGGACAGCTTGATTTGACTTGTGAAGCTCTCCAAGTGCTAAAGTAAATACCAGCACATCTCTTGGTAGAATAAGTCGTTCTTCCACATACAGATAAACACTTTCAGCTTGATCAAGGCCATCAAGTTCAGAGTAAAGATTCTCAACGAAGCCTGCAGCAAGTTGAGAGAATCAAGGGATAAATTGATCGATGGGAAAAGTGATTTGGAAGAAGAATTGCTAAAGATTTGTCCAAAGGTGTTAGTTGGGAACTCAAGTTCCCTATCAGCAGATGATCTCTTCAAACAAGTTCAAGAGACTGTTCAGCATGAACCTGTAGATGGATTCGACCTTGAAGTCATTGTTCAGTTTGTGAGGATTGAACATACGTTGGAGGCCTTAAGAAAGCTCAGCAAAAGGTTGAAAAAGCTTCCCGGCAGTGCCAGTGATATCCATGAGACCTGCGAAATGTGGAATGATCATTCCACTGCACTTGAGGAAAATGAAATGCAAGGCATTATTCGGAAGTTCCAGGAGTTCCGGAACAAACAGTCTCAGCTGGAGGAAGAGAAAGAAGAAGAATCAAAAGATGATGACTCGGATTAAGTTCCAACGTCCCATGACATTTCTATTTTTAGAATGACATATCTTTTATTTCCGTTTTATCATTATTTTTAATTCATACTTTGACTTGATCTCCTGCGTGAGAGTCATGCAAAGTTGAAGCTCCAGTTAACAGGCTACTCTTTAGGATCTGTCCTGTTTTATCTCTAGCTTCTTTTGTTATAAATAAGGGATGCTTGTGCATTCTAAAGGGTCGAGAATTTTTGAAGCATTAAGAGGCTATTGGAAAGGAGAAAAACTTTGTGTTTTCTTTCAATCATTTTGAAGAATAGAAGTTGATATTGTTTTACAGACTTTGTGTTGTGAAATATATCTTATTTAAGACAGTGTTCTTATGTTCATGATCTTAAAGCTATTCTTTGCATAGAATCTCAGTGTTTCTAATTATCTCGGACACTATATCTGTGATCTAAAACTCGTATGATTATTTCGTGCTCTGTGTTTACTCGAAAGAAAATACGTTTCTCCCATTTCTTTTCTACCGTGTTTCTTTCACTGTAACAGTTTCTAACCTATTTCACTTATGAAAGCAATATCCTTGAATCGTGTGAATGTGGATTTCGGGATTTCATCCAAACCCCCAATGGTTAGATTAGTGTGAATATTGTATATATTATTTACTGTGTTTTAGATTAGCAATAAACAGGCAGCCTCACCTGTCTTTGAGGAGGGATTTAATCCCATGTACTGTGGTTGAACCTCATATTTTGGTTTGACAAAATATCCAACCAACATTCCGTATTTTGAGACTCCCTATTACAGGAAAACTAGTATATTAGGCATTACCTAGCGCGGCGCGGGGAGCGATAACAGCAGTATTTGGTCCATACGCACGAGATTTGACACAGCGAGGTTTGACATTCACATATGGGATAATGTATACAAAGACACCCCGAGGAGACAAGGTTAGCAGTGATATTAATGATAGCGGTAGGGTATTATGTATTACCGAGGGTAGATGGGGGAAGGTTTCCAAAAGCATTGATGTGTGTTATTTGGGAGATGATAGAAAGGAACATGACTTTTGCATGGGCACCTGCATATTTGGCGGAGCTATACAGGGGTTTATGGGCTTGTAGGCGAAATCACAGGACGACACTGGACTGTTCTTACTTATTACACTGTTGGGCCTATGAGCACATTGTTTGTGTGCGACCAATAGGCCGACCCATCCAAATCGAGAGAGACCGGAGTACATAGGTTAGGATTCGGACGATGGGTCCAAATGTCGAACAAGAGGCAAGATCCCATGTCGTGATGGGTGACATTGAGTATTACGGTAGGTATGGGAGAGGGTGGCGATTGCAGAGATATTTGTTGGAGGCCTTAAGGGAACTATATGGTAACAAAGAACATAGCCGAGCGGTTGAGGGTGTATAGTGATTGATGTGGATCGCAGGGCACGTGCCGTGAGTATGAGAGGATTCCTCTAGATCGCGTGCGGTGACATTTGGATTTGTGCAGATATTCCCTTGGCTTATAGACCATATATGAGGATCGATGTCGAGGCAGCATTCTCACCTCCCCGGCCAACACCTCTAGAAGGGCCGAGAGGAGATAGCAACCGATCGCAAGGTAATGGATGCGAGGCGAGCAGAGGCCTATAGGTTATGGTGGGTAGCAGAGCTACTAGGTGTACATGATCACCCTGACATAGCTGTGATTACAGCGGAGAGGGATCGTCTGCAGAGTTTAGTTCATCAGCTCCAAACGCAGATGAATGAGACAAGAGGATTGTTAGTGGGTGCGGAGTCACGGGCGGAGAGACTAGAGGCTGGATTCCTCCATGCGAGAGGGCGTATTCATATGTTACAGGAGAGATTGGCAGATCAGTGGGCGGTACCAATAGCCATGGTACCTTTGAGGATAGAGAGGCCTGGCGAAAGGCGTCGACGATCACGATCATCACCTGGTTCGGGATGAGGCGTGAGGGTCTAAATAAATGTTAGCAAGGTATAAGAATAAATAAGGATGCCGACCTGCGTGTCGATGATAGAGAAGATGTATTTGTTTAACATCTAAATAAGACTGAATATGTATGTTGATTTGAGTTATGATAATAATAAGAATGTTTGCATTTTGACTTTGGGTGTTTTTTGAAAAAGGAGAAAGAGGAATGTGATTAAATAGAAATACACAAAAATATTTATATTTACCACACATGCTAGGTTATGGTAGGGGATGGTCGAGCTAACCTTGGGAGACCCCATGTCTCCTAAGTGCTGCCTACATAGCCCATTGCACAAAGCAAGGAAGGGCCTCGATCGATGTAGTTCTCCTTAGGACCGGGAGAGAGTGAATTTAGGAAATTTGGTACGGTTTAGGTAATTGGTTGGTTGGTAAAAATATTGATATTAATATTGGTAAGGTAAGGTTGTTGGTGTTGGTAATGAATTGGTGATGTTGTAAAAGGTATAAGGGAAGTGAAAGTTAGCCTACCCAAGTAAAAGGGAACCATGTCCTGATTAAGATCAACACACAATCCTAGATGCGAGGCAAAGAGGAAAGAGTGCTCCGTAGGTGAAAAGAGCTAAACAAACCACACAATGTAGAACGAGCTTGAAGCCCTAGGTACCGTGCATAGACGAGAAGTCAATAGGTGAAAAGAGTTGTATGATCACAATATATCGGGTGTACGTCACGTCCCTTGAGTTGAAACAAATGGTGAGGTGAGGTGGATGATATAGCTGAGGTACAGAGAACTTGTTACAAAGCGAGTGTTCTGACGAAAGAGAACCTACCCTAAATAGACAAGTCCATGACTCAAAAGTTCTTTTGAATGAGGCTTTTATTTTACTGAATATAGACTGATCGATGCGGGAAGTCTACAAGGGATATTGATTGTACTATTCTTGAGGTCTTCGCAAAGCTAATCAATGCGAGAAGCTTCTGATAAAGGCTGATTGTGTATAGCTGTCCTTCGAGGGAGCAGTCTATTTATAGTAGCAGATATGATTTTAGTACATACCTGTCCTTCGGGGAGCATCTATATATAATAGCAGCAATAGTTTGGCATATAGCTGTCCTTCGAGGAGCGAGCTATATATAAGGTAGATAGCTTAGATGTCCTTTTGACATGAAGCATCTAATTTTTGTAGGAAGTTTGACTCAAGAAAATCCGTAAGAATACGGATTATTTTAATACTTTGAAGTCATGGACTAGACTAAAAAGGGAAGGCATTGCTGAGGTGAAGTGAGAATCAAACTATGTGAGCTTGATTTTTATTATGAGGTGTAGAAAACAAAGTGTATATGGTGGTAAGTGAGCTCAAGGGACGAATAGTTGGTAGATAAGAAGTGATATAACATTAAATTCAACAGTAGAATGGTGGAAGATGCAAGACATTAAGGGGTTCAGGCTCAGGTTTACCATTAAGCGAAGCTAAACGATAAGTGCCTGATCCATAAGTGTGAGTGATTATATAAGGCCCAATCCAATTAGGAGCAAATTTTCCACGTTTTCTCTTTTCTAGTTTGGTTACATGTTGATTCTCTTTGAGGACAAGATCACCAACCTTAAAGGTACACTCATGAAGTCGCTTATCATAAGCACGCTTGATACGTTTTTGATAGATTTGGAGGTGATCAAGAGCTGTAAGACGACACTCGTCAAGAAGCTCCAATTGGGCTAACCGCTCTTGGTGGAAATCATCGTTGGTGAGAATATCCTGAAGAGATATTCTAAGGGAGGGTATTTGTACTTCGAGAGGCAGGATAGCCTCGGTACCATATACCAAAGAAAAAGGTGTGGCATTAGTGGAGGTACGAATGCTAGTACGATAAGCCCAAAGGGCAAAGGGGATGTGATCGTGCCAATTTCTTCCGGATTCATTGACAACTTTCATGAGGATTTTGGTTAGGGTTTTATTAGAAGATTCAGCCTGACCATTGGCCTACGGATAGTAAGGCGATGAGAAACTAAGTTTGATACCAAAGTTGTCACAAAGGTCTTGTAACAACTTATTTTTAAAATATTTACCATTATCTGTGATTAGGCGATGAGGAATACCAAAACGACAGATAATGTGATGGTTAATGAATTCGACAATTTTTTCTTTTTTGATTGAAATGAGTGGAATGGCCTCCACCCATTTTGTGTAATATTTAGTTGCTGTGATTATCCAACGGTGACGTTGTGAAGAGGTCGGGTGAATCTCACCAATAAGGTCTAAACCCCATTGTGAGAAGGGCCAAAGATCTCGCACGACCTGTAGCGGATGGCTAGGAGTATGTTGAAGGTTGGCATGTTGTTGACACATAACACAACACTTAACACATTCATAGCAGTCGTTGTTAAGAGTAGGCCAATAATAACCTAGGTGAAGGATTCGTTTAGCCATGGCAAGGCCACTAAAATGTCCACCACAAATCCCATCATGGACTTGTTGGATGGTATAGGTGACCTCCGCGCCGGTTAGACAGTGAAGGAGGATGCCATCAAAGCCACGTTTATAGAGGAGTCCCCCCATGACAACATAACGAGAAACACCTTTAAGAAAAGCACATTTGCCATTACTAGTAAGGTCAGGTGGGAGAACAGAGGTTGTGAGGTAGTCGTGAAATTGGTGGTACCAGGTATCCTGCGAATTAGTAGACACAGTATTTATCATACAAACTACTGGGGCTGAGTAGGATGGGGCAAAAAGTTGTTGGACCAAGACGAATATGTCAGAGTCAGTTGGTGAGGCAGGAATTTGCGAGGCTAAGCAAGCCATAGTATCCGTAAATTTGTTAGTGGAGCGGGGAATGGTCTGGATAGAATAACGAGTAAATGAGGTCAAAAGTGAATCCACATAATGTTTGTACTTTTGAAGTTCCTCATTCTTACATTGGTAGATGCCCATAACTTAATTGACTACCAATTGAGAGTCGCCAAAAATATTAATAGATTTGACACGTAAGTGTAACACAACCTGGAGACCCAAAACAAGGGCCTCGTATTCCATTGTATTATTAGTGCAGGGGAAATCAAGCCGGAATGAAAGAGGCATAGGTTCAGCGTCAAGAGGGATGAGAACAACGCCGGCTCCTCCGCCGCTACTGGCATTTAGATCCATCGAAGAAGAGGGTCATTTGATACGAATCTTCCCGAGTGAAAGAGTGGTGATGAGTTCGTCGGGAAATTAAAATTGGTGAATTGTTCCCGGGTAAAGGGGCCTCCGTAAGTTGGTCTCAATAGTTTTTCCTTTAATTGACTTCTATTGTGCAAACTCAAGGTCGAGGTCAGCGAGGAGCATAAGCCATCGGGCGATGCGTTGGTTTAGATGTGGTTTGGCATACATATAATGAATGGGGTCCATGTTGGTGATGACAAAAGTTTTGTGATTCAGGAGGTAATGTCGGAGTTTGGTGGCTACGAATGATAGGGCTAGGCACAATTTTTCTACATGTGTATACCTAGTCTCGTAATCCATGAGAGTATGACTTATATAATAAACGGCTTGTTCTCGACGTGCCGAGTCCCGATGTGCGAGCATAGCTCCTATAGCATGGTCAGTGGCAGAAAGGTAAAGGTAGAAAGGACGATCATCCTGAGGTGGAATAAGCACGGGTGGCTGCAAGAGATAGGATTTGAGAGCTTCAAAGGCTTGGTGACACTCTTCACTCCATTGAAAGGCAATGTCCTTTTTAAGAAGGTGATGGAAAGGGTGACATCGATCCGAGAGTTGGGAGATGAAACACCGGATGGATTGAAGTTTACCCTGCAAACTACGTAATTGTTTGAGGTTTTTGGGTGGGGGCAATTTCTAGGATAGATTTTACTTTAGATGGATCGACCTCAATGCCACGCAAAGATACAATAAAGCCAAGAATTTTTCCCGAAATAACACCAAAGACACATTTCTTTGGTTAAAGTCCAACTGAATATTGCAACAGGCGATCGAAAATAATGGTTAAAACATCGAGATGTTCACTACGATGTTTAGATTTTCCAAGAAGATCATTGAAATAATCCTCAAGGATAGTGTGCATAATGTCATGAAAATGTAAGTCATAGCCCGCTCGATAGGTAGCACCAAGATTCTTAAGGCCAAATGGCATTACACGATAATGAAGGTTCCCAAGGAGTTATGAAGGCGCTTTTATGTTGATCGGCCTGGCTACCAAAATTTGATTGTATCCCGAAAAACCATCCATGAGAGAAATCATTTCATGGCCCGCAGTGAGATCAACAAGTTGATCGATACTTGGGAGGGGGAAGTCATCCTTGGGGCAAGTGAGGTTAAGGTCTTGGAAATCTGTGCATATCCGAAGTCCCCCCATCGCTTTAATGACAGGTACGATGTTAGAAATCCATTGAGGATAGTCAATAGGCAAGATGAAGGAAATAGAAAGAAATCGTTGAAGCTCTTCTTTGACCAAGAGGGCAATGCGTGGATGCATTTTTCTCAGTTTTTGTTTGACTGGTTTGGAATCGGGGTTTAGGGTGATGTTATGGACGGCAATGGTAGGATCAATTCCTGGCATGTCAGCGTAAGACCAAGCGAAAGCTTGGTTGCGGGTACGGAGAAATGTAGTAAAGGAAGCTTGTTCTGATGTGTTAAGGGATTGTCCAATCTTCACAATGTGAGGATCCTCCTCTGTGTGGATGTTGATTTCTATAGTCGACTCATTCAACATGGTTTGAGTTTCAGACGGTAAGGCGCATTGAATATAGGAGTCGTCCACCCCAAGGTAAGTGAGGATGGAGTCGTCATCCTGGCACTCAACAACATTAATCGAAGGTAAATCCTCTTCGATCATGTCTGGATACAGAAGGGAAGAGAAGATGGATCCTCATTATTGTGTTGATAAGTGAGAGGACCTATGAAGATAGCATTTATGAAAAAAAAGTTATGAGGATAGATTCGGGTCTATCGACTCATGGGTGATGATGGCAAAGTGGGTGATGATGGTTTGGTAGGGGTGACGTCGTCTTCTTCCAGGATACAGCTGACACGAGGTGTCTCCTGTGTAGGTTTTTCAGGAAAACCGAGACCACTGCGATCATTGTGTTTGCGTGTGGTCACGGGAATGAGTGTATGTCGGCCTTGTTCGTAAAGACCAAAACCAAAGCCTTTCCAAGCACAGCGAGTCAAGAAGGTGAGGGCAAAATGACGATTTTTCAAGTATTGAAAATCAGATTGGAAAGGAACCACACCAAGAGGAGGTTCAGGGGTAATGGAGGATGCGTCAACACCCCCATATGTTAGGTTGGTGCGGCAATGGGGTGGTCCGTAAGAGATTACCTCCCCCACGCGACGGTCGTAGGTGGGATGTGCATGTAACTGTCCGTACTCCTGTGGGGTATGGAAAGAACTAACGTTATATAGGCGGTACTCCCCCAGCGTAAGGCATTGAAAAACATCTACTAAGGGGTCGGAGGTTGGGATGTTATCTGCGGGAAAGGAAGTAATATTTGTAACGGCGGTTTCATTAGTTGAAGGTGTAGGTGCATCGGAAGTGGATGGCTGGGTTGGATGAATGGGTGTCTTGACTGGTACAAGCACATCATTAGGGTGATACAACATATTGCAAGTTTTAAAGGGGGGAGGATCAGCTTTTATGGTGTAGGACTTCCCCTCGTACTCAAATTTTATGCATCTATGTAAGGTGGAGGGAATGCATCCCATAGCCCGGATCCAAGGGCGGCCTAACAACATGTTGTATTGGAACTCTCCCTCAAGGACATAGAAGAGTTCGGGTAAAGTACATGGTCCTACATGAATGTTAAGGATCACGGTGCCTAAAGTAGAAGTAATAGCATCATTGAATGATCGCAACATGATGGGGTTGGCACACATGCAACTAGAAGGGATATTCATTTGTTGGAAGGCTTTTGAAGAGATGATGTTTAGGCTAGCGCCCCCGTCAATCATAACATGACGTACCCAAATATCCCAAACGTACGCTGAGATGAAAAGAGCAGGGTCAGGATCTTCGGCACCAAAGTCGATAATTTCATCTTCGGAGAAACTGACAGCAGCGGCTTGCTGTACAGAGACAGAAGTGGTTGGGGAGATAGATTGTTTGGTGAGTGAAGCAACATGATTGGGTGTTAGAATAGAGGTAACAGGCAAGGTTTCATTAGGTAAAACCTCTATCCCTTGAAGGATCTCAACGAGAGCTTGTCGATGAGATTCAGAAGTCTGAATGAGATCATACAATGTCATTTTTACAGGCGATTGGTGAAGCTGTTTGATCATAGTTCGATGGGCAATGCCATTAGAGATGGGATAGGCGGGTCCGCGAATAACCACTTTAGGTGGTGGTGCAATCGGGATGGTGGACGGAGAAAGAGATGCCGCAGGCGTGTTTTCTTTCACTTTCCCATTGTTTTTCTGCCCTCGAGTAGCAACACTAATCATATTGATCTCGTGAATACGAGAGGAGGAAGATGGTAGGGATAGGTCATGGTTTTCGAGAGGTGGGGCTGTAATGATGATAGATCTTGGTGAGGCGGGGACATGTGGTATAGGAGAGGGAACTAAAGCTAAAGGTCTCTCTCTTCGTAAGTTTTCTTTCTTAACTTTTCTATCTAAGAGAGGTGACGGACAAAGTATGGTTTTAATGCTTTGCATCCCTCTATGTCATGTCTTGGTGTGCGGTGGTAAGCATAGATTTTAGACTCATCGTAACCTATGGGTTGAGGTTTAGATGGATCATAAGGTCTAAGTGTGGGTAGGGAAATGGTCACATTTTCCACCAACATGGCAAGGATTTTTGCGTAAAACCCTTTGAGTGGGTCAAATTCAGAGGAAAATGAGTCTATTGACTGGTCGATTCTCGTGATGACGTGGTGTGGTTGGTTTGTATGGGGGTGGTTTAGCGAAGGAGTTTTGATAATGGGTTTTACCTAATCGTGGTTTCTTTGACGTAGAAGTTATGTTGGACAATGAGGCCACGAGATGATATGGTATCAAAAAAACAACCACGGAGAAATAGGAGTAGACTGAAAACAAATCTTTTGATGATGGAATTTGTTTAGGGTTGATAGAGTGGACAGATACGCGGGGTGACGGTGTTGCTTTATACCCTTGGATTGCTGTATGGGTGCGGAAGGCGTAGGTCACTTTAAAGAAAATGTAGGAGGTATGATATATTGATGTAAGGTAGAGGGATGGGGTCCCAATATGGAAGGTAAGTGTGACGACGAGGGTTTTAGTTGTGTTAACAACATAGATGGAGGAGATTGAGTCTGTCTCTAATGGGGTGGATGGCTTTATTTTTAGATAAATCAAGCCGCTTAGGTGGGTGTGTTAGACGACACAAAATTTATGCTTATCATCGCTCACTAGGGCAGAATGTCGAGATTTGTAAGGATCTTAAAACCATTCTCCTTCAGCTTTGCGATTATGATAGTCTCTTCGAAGAAGATGATATGTTGGAGGAGGATTCCATTCTTTCTTCACCCATTTTCACACAACCTATCCCCAAACCCATTCTAAAACCTTTACTTTCATATCAAACTAGGGATAAAGGTAAGCCTAATCAAACCTCTTTTCCTCCTCCTATATTTGAAATTAACATGGTGCTTGTAACCACTCGGTCTGGCCACAACACACGAAAGAAAAAGGAAAGGAAAAAGTGAGTAACCCTTCTATTTCTCCTTCACCTACCATTACACTTACACCTCCCTAAAATTATAACCATCCTTGGTATGGCATTTGTTTCACCATTTTCTTTATGTTTTTGAATGAAAAAATAGATAGGGTTATGGGCTAGGAGGAATACCTATTAAATGGGTTGGTTAGAGGTTGATGTGTGCATTCTGACTTCTTGACCCAATGCCGATTGTGAGAGCTTCCTTTTGGCTAGGAGGAACTACCTATAATAGAAAATAAGACCAAAAATAGGAGTTAAATGATATATGACAGTGGACTTCCTAGTGTATGCTAGTTCCAGGAAGTGTGATACTTCTTAGATGGTCATCAATCCAATGTTTTAAAAAATTAATGCGAGAAATAAGTAAATTATTGTTGTAGTTGATATTATTTAGGTATCTCATTCAAGCACAATAAAAAAATATAATATAATAGGCTAGGTTATAGTTAGATCTATTGGGTAGGTAGGTGTCGGGTATTAGAACTGGTCGTGGTCCGATCCTTGGTTTTTTAGGTCAATTGGTAGGAGATTTTTAGCTATGTTCTTAGGCGGGTATGAAACACGATACTCGTGTCGGGCTTTGTATGACCGATAATAGTTTAGTAATAACCAATGGTGGTTACTATGTATTTTTAATAACTCAATATTTCATGGTTTAGGGATTTGTCCGAGACCGACTGGGGATGGTGAGGAGTGGGTGTAAATCTAGGTAAGAGTTAGAAATACTCATAGGTGTGTAACTATCGGGTATGGGCTATTTTGTGGTGTGGGTGAAGGAATGATCAAACTTGTATGGAGATAAATGGTGGGGAAGTGAGAGTTCAAGTAGAAGAATGCTAGTTAACAAGATACTTATTGTGATGCAGTTTGATGGCTGGATGGAGGTGATGGTTGATCAGAGGAATGGTGTTTGGTGTCATGGTAGTGCTTCTCGGAATGCTACCGTGGGTGCAATGCTTCTAGATCTATCTAGATAATGGTTCTAGATGCCTGGATGCATGAAAATACCTTGGTTTTGCTTGCATGCAGCTCCTCTTTCTCTTCCTTGATCTCAAAATGTGCCAACCCCTCCAAAAAGGTTGTTAAGGTGAATAAATGGTAACCAACGATGGTACCATCTTGACCAGATTCGATTAAGGTGAGATTCCCTAGGTTTACTAAAATGGGCAGATCTTTCTAATTTCTTGTGCCAAGTTGGTTTGTTGTTGCAGATGAGAATGGAATCTTCCCTTTTAATGAGTGGGAATGTGGTTAGAGAAATCTTAGGCATCGATTTTAGCATTCAACCAAATCTTAGCTCATTAAGGTAAGTAAGACTTAGTTAATGTTAGTTATGGAAAAATGCCAAGAATAGTTCTAGGGTGAGGTGGTTGGATGAGGTGTCTACGTGAGGTGGAAATTGGGTCAATTAAGACAATTAAATAATGAAGGTTGTGAGGATGATGATTAGTTTAATTAAAATAATTAAATTAATATTAATGTGGGGTGAAAGGGGCCATGGTTAGGTTACCATGTTTAAGTTGGTTATCCAATTAGGGGCTAAGGGAATGTTACCAAATTTAGATGTCTACAACATCATCTACTTCTTCCAGGGTTACACATCATTCAATGATCAAACAAATTCACCACTCCTCGTTGAATATGTCTTTATATGAATTGTTTCAAACTTGCGATTCTCATCAAAGATGCCCTCATTTAGGTCTTGCAATCCATTGAGGTTCTACCTAATGACACTTCACCTATCACCACCCTCATTACCCCTCATCAGATTGCTTTCATTAATTTCTCCAAATTAGAGATTTCCCCTTCACAACCTGATGATCTTGATCCTGCTCTTTTCATCTCCACTTACATTAATGATATTCATGTTAAATGCATTATGATTGATGGGGGCACTAACATCAACATCATATCTTCTCATGCTTATGAATAAATAGGAATAACAACCAATTAAATGTCTAGCAACCCTGTCATGCTTTGATCTTTTAACAATGTCATGACCATTACCCTTGCACCATTGTCCTTCACATCCATGTGGGACTCTGAAATATTCCCAAACTCTTCTATGTTCTCGAAGGAGAGTTCCAAAGATAACATGTTGCTATGTCGTCCCTAGATTCATGTTATGGTTTATGTACCTTCCAGTCTTCACTTCATTGCTTCAAATTAGAATATGAAGGGGAACCCGACACCATTTTTACAAAACCCTCCCCTTCAAAAACCTATAATATGATTTACAATCCAAATTACGTTCTAATCCCAATTAAGGAATATACCAAATCTACCACTTCGTAAGCTTAACGTTTCTCATCTAACCCACCTACCGACCCTCCTATTCCACCCTCTATTGATGCCTCATCTTCTCAAGATTCAGATAGCTCATTTATACCTTCTACCCAAGTACCAACCACAGACCCCTTGGTAGGAATTTTTCAACACCTCACACTCAGAGAATATCACCTCCTCAAAGATTGACACATTCCTTACTCCTCACCAAGATGGAAAATGACACCAACACCCACATTACAATCATCGTATATGAGATGTCATACCATACTAAACTCCCCACTTTCACACCAACCTAACCGATGGGGGATCAAAACTTCCTATTCTTCTATTGTACCTCCCTTGTAAACTAAACCTTTTTCATCTAAATTCTCCTACCTCACTACATGAAGCTTTGCACTTAATTTTCTTCACCTTGTGCCTAAAAAAGATTCATATTTGGTCATTCTGAACAATTTCGTCACATCGTCATACTATGTACAAATAGGAAAAATAACGACCATTGAGGTCTTGGATTTCCTAAGAAGCCTCCTACTAAGAAGTCTTGAATCACCCTCGTAGAAGATGAAAATCCTTCCCCACTTATTCACCTATCACACCACCTTCTCCCAAGAAGTCAATGGATCCCAAATCCATTCCGCCTAACTTTTTTTTTTGTGAACACTTTATCCTTGGGACCTATGGTCTATCAACATGATGGTGAGGTTCCCTCTTCCCTTCCTCTTATTTATCGTGAAATGTTTGACAATGATACACTTGTTATAAATTTCATTCAATGTTAGGATGATGATTCTATTATGACCTATTTAAGTGAGGAGGATTCTTATAGTCAAAGGTTGTCACCTTCCGACACGTAAACAATGATGAATGAATCTACCATATAAATCAACATTCACACTTAGGACGACCCATGAATTCTAAATATATCCCAATATTTAGACTCCACGTAACAAGAACAGTTCACATCTTTTAACATGATCATAGCAATGTATTTTCTTTGTATTATAGCAATATGTCAGGTATTGAACCTAATATCATGCTTCACAATATCATAACTAACCCTGACACTAAACCCATGAAATAGAAGTTGTGTAAAATGCATCCTCGCATTGCTCTTCTTGTGAAAGAAGAAATTCAATGCCTTCTCTTTGTTTCCTTCATCCTACCTATTGACTATCCACAATGGGTCTCTAACATTGTTCTTGTCATGAAAGTGACTGGTAGAATTTATATCTACACAAAATTTTGTGACCTTAACCTTGCATGTACAAAATATGACTTTCCTCTACCAAATATTGACCAACTAGTTAATCTTACATCCGGCCATGAGATACTATCTCTTATGGATAGGTTTTCAGGTAATAATTAGATAGTACTTGATCCATAAGATCAACATAAAACTTCCTTCATCACCCCTTGTGGGACCTTCTGCTATCATGTCATGCCCTTGGGCCTAAAAATTTTGGTGCTACCTATTAGCGTGTTATGACTTATATCCTACATGACATCATGCATGACATATTGGAAGACTATGTCGACGACTTTCTTGGTAATTCCAAGTGTTGCGCCAAAAACCTTATCATTCTTAAAGTTATCTTTGACCACCTTATCTAATATTGTGTTTTCCTTCAACCAAAGAAGTGTGTTTTCACAGTTCTCTTGGGTAATATCCTTGGTTTCATTGTCTCTTTGCAGGGTATTAAAGTTGATCCCGCTAAGATCAAGGAAATTCTTGACATGCCTCCACCTACTAACCTTCGACAACTTCGTAGCTTGCAAGGAAAATTGTAATCATTCGATGCTTCATCTCTCAACTTTCATAATGATGCTAACCATTTCACCACCTCCTTAAAAAGGAAGTTTCTTTCCATTGGAATGATGAATGTCACAAATCCTTCAAAGTGTTGAAGAACTACCTTCTTCACCTCCTATGTTCATTCCACCTAAATATGATCAACCTTTTACCTTTACATTTCTTCTACTGACCATTCCTTAGGTGCCATGCTCGCTCATCGTGATGAGAAACATAGTGAATAGGTAGTTTATTACATAATTTGTACTCTTCTAGACTACAAAACTTGTTACACTCACGCTGAAAAGCTTTTCTTATCCCTAGTATTTGTGGCCACCAATATTTGCCACTATCTTATTAATCACAAAAAATTTGTCACTACCAACACCGACCCTCTTTATTACATGTACCCCAAACCTTACCAACACCAATGCACTACTCATTGGCCCATTCTTCTTGTAAACTTGTATTTACAGGTTCATTCATCAAAATTCTGTCAAAGGACAAACCATCACGGATCAACCCGCAAAAGCTCGTCTTCCGGGAATCAATCCTCAAACTTTGATTTTCCCAAAGAATTTATCACCACCCTATCCATTGATGTTATTGCTTATCAAATGACATTATTCTTTTATGGATCCAAATGTCACCGTAGGGAAGATGTGGGGATCTTCCTCCTTCCTCTTCATTGTTAGCCTATTCCACTATCCTTTAAACTAGACTTTGACCGCAAAATAACATAGCTGAGTATTAAGCTCTTGTGTTAGGTCTTCAATATTCCATTTCCCTAGATGTTAAATCCATTAACATATTTTGTGACTATAAACTTGTTTTGAACCAATTTAATGGTTCACACCAAAGTTGTAACGATGAGATTCAAAATTATAAACATCATGTTGACCTATTTTTTACCATGTTTGATCATTACCTCATTAAAGTCACTTTGTGATCCACTAAAAATTTGCGAGATACCATGGCTTATCTTGCTTCAAAAATACCTACCTCACATTTGGACTCAAAATATTTGTCACAATGTAATGTAGATGCGCTTTCCTTCTTATATTATCCTCAGCCTTTAATTTCATGGGTAGCATCAATACGACCCATGTGAAATTTGTTATAAGTAATTCACTTACTACCTCTTGCTTTCAATCTTGACTTTGAATCTCACTCACAATGGAAAACAAGCCTTCCTAAAAAGAGTCTCTGTTATGTAATCATGGGAGGTATTCGCTATAAATTCAGCTTTAACGGTATCCTCCAAGTAATGCCTCACCATTTTTGAAATCTGTACACCATAAGATAAATTCATGATGGCATTTATGGGGGACATTATAGTGGCCTCACTATTGTAAAGTGTATCCTTCAAGTCAGATATTATTGGCCAACCCTTAGCCAATACTGTTATGACTATGTTAAATGTTGTGTGAAGTTTCAACACCTTGCTAACCTTCATCATACTCCTAGTCATGCCTTACAAGTTTCCATATACTTTTAGACCTTTTCTTAGTGGGGTTTAGATCTCATCGGGGAGCTTAACCCTAATTCCTCACAATTTCATTGCTATATTATCACAACGATTGATTATTACACTAAATGGGTGGAATCCATCCCTCTCATTTCTACCAAAGTTGAGAAAATAGTTAAATTTATCAACCACCATATCATTTTTCGCTTTGGTGTTCCTCATCACCTCATCACTAAAAATGGAAAACAATTCAAAAACAAATCCCTATGCAAATTGTGTGACAAATTTGGTATTTAACTTAGTTTCTCTTCACCATATTCCCCATAAGCAAATGGTCAAGAAGAATATTCTAACAAAACTCTCACAAAAATTCTTATGAAAGTCATTAACTACACTGGTAACAATTGGAACATGTACATTCCTTACTCCTTATGGGCCTTGTTATCCAATTTCCTCCACCGCCCGCTAAAATTAGATAACAAGCAGATTCCTGCTGAAATTGACTAAGAAGTTATGAGATTCCTGCATATTTGAGTCACTCGAAGGGTCAAGCCTTCGGTGATATGGGAGAAATACTTAGCCAAATCAAAGATGAGAAACTAAGCTAGGACAAGCCAACTCAAGAGAGTTACTCTCACAGAGCACGATGCCAAGTGTCAACTTTGGCATAAGTTCATAAATCAAAGAGGGGAATGAAGCCCAAAATTCCACGGGGCTTACACGTAGATTCAATTGTAAGGGTTTCACCCAAGAAAATTCTTCACATTAATAAGCAAAAGATCTATTAATTACTCAAAGGATATTAGCACTCTTGTAGACAGGTTCCATATGTCAACCCAATGGACTTCCAAAAGTGACAAAGAAAAGTAGAGACCCTGGAGATGCGCTTGGCCTCCATGTGGATCTCGCAAAAAATGGGCTCCAATTTTGAAGAAGGTTGCGAAATATTGGTGACGGGCCAAATACCACATATGGGAAATTATGAAACCTACCTAAAAGTTTTAAAAGCTTAGATCTTTTCAAAAGGTAAGAGGAAAAGGGTCATTCAAATCGTCTTTTCAGCAACAAAGTTAATGCACAATTTCGTGTAAAGAAGTGCGAACCTATGAATACTTAATTTTTTCACCTGCACTCAAAGGGTCATTTTAATAGAACAACATAAAAATAGGTGCCACCAAAAATCATGAGCCCAGAACCCGATGCATAAAGTTTAGATATGTAATAAATATTTGAAAGGTGAGTCTACTTCAAGGGATTCGGTTGCTAAAATAGTTAAGAGGTGCATTAAATGGGTATGGTTCTCACTCCTTGAAAATGGATCATGGGGAAGTGTGAGATAGATCTCACAATCTACTTCTGTCACTTCACACCATTTACCATAATTGACAAGTAGTTGGAAAATGGTTTGGGAATTATCTTCTTATCTTCTTCTCATCCTATATATTGTAATTGAAGGTTTTATAACAAACATTATTCATATCGGAGTTAGTTAATTCTTCTTTCCTGTCTCAGTTCCTCTTCTATAAAAGGTAGAGGTCTGTAACTCTAGCCTTCTCTCTGAGCTTTTGTAATAGCACTCTTCTTTCCTCTTATCTGTTGTAATACTATGCATACTTCTTGGAGTAATATAATATGCCATATGATGCATTTTTTCCATCCTTTGTATATCTGTATTGTCTTTGATAGCCTTTATTTCAATGTTGGTATACTGTGCATGTTTTAATGTTATTACTGTTCTTTGAAGTTTTTCTTAAGTATTCCGATGCGGGGCTCTGTGTGAATCTTATGTGGCCTCTAGTGCATTTCTTCCACCCTTTTCATTTCTCACCTTTTCCCAATTTAGGAAGTTGTATTCGTGACTAACTTCTTCCCTTTTCGGCGCATAGCCCCTATTTATTTTATGCTATGTTTTATTTTCCTTTGACCCTCATCTCACACAATAGAGAAGAGCCAACTTCTTTAAAATACAAAGTTTACCTTAGGGTGCACGTCCCACTAATCTAAGGTATCCGAAGAATTTGATGGGTCATCAATAAAGATAATAGTCAATAGGCATATCATACAAGCATTCACACCTCTATCGCTGCTACACCTTTCTCTTTGGTCTATGGTACAGAGGCCATCCTACCTCTCGAAGTCCAAATTCCATATCTCTTTATATCTCTTATGGATATATTCTCTGATGATTCTTTTTGCCAATAATGTTTGGTAGAACTTGAGCTATTGGATGAATGATGTTTAAATGCTCTAGACCACCTCCAAATCTACCAAAAATGGATTAAGCGTGCCTATGAAAAATGCGTTCGAGAACGAATATTCAAGATCGGCGATCTTATCCTGAAGGAAAATAAACACGTAACCAAAATGGAAAAATTAAACAAGGCAAGTTTGATCCTAATTGGCTTGGACCTTATGTTGTCACCTATACCTATGGATCAGGAACTTATCATTTATATTCTCTTGAGTTTAAACTTGAATTTGATCCTGTAATTCCTTGTATATTCGACCATTCTATTTTTTAATAAAGTACTCCAGCACTTTGTCTCATATATGCTTATCCCTTGAGAAAAAATCTCCTTCCATCTACCTCTTTTAATGACCAATGAATCAAATAGAATTATTTGACTATCCATCACCATTCATCCTTATTTTGAATATGAGTACCACAACTCTACTCATCTTATGATTCTCATGGATACTTTTCATCCTTTTCAAGATGGAATCCCATGGTCATTCGTCACTTGAAACCTCTCTTTCATAAGATAAGATTTTTCATGCTATGGTTTTCCTTCATAAAAGATACTTATGCTCCTTTATAGTCTTTTCCATGACTACAAGTCCAAAACTATGTGAAAATTTTGGGATAAGAAAAACTCTACTCCTTAATTCAAACTTCTCAAAAATGAATGATTCCCTCAAATGAAAATTTGTTTCTCTCAATTTATTTTATAAGTAAACTACTCCCTCGAAGGACAAATATACAAATCTAGCCTAAAATAAATCATTATCCTAGAGCTTCTCACATCTATCAACTTCACAAAGAACTCAAGGAATACACTACTATTCATCCTAATTTAGACTTCCCATGCCAATCGTTCTATGAATGCAAAAAGAAAAAAATCAAGAAAAATACAAACTTTTGGTCATGGACTTGCCTATGTTGGTTTTGGGTATCTTATAGAAGGGGCATGTTGTCCCACAACAAGGTTATGCTAAAAAAACCACTCCACCTTACCCTCTTTTATTTTTTCCTATCTACTCAAGGGATGTGGTGCTCATGCGACACTTTGTGATCATGCAACTTCTTTCAACCATAGACATATCAATCATGCAATGTCTTAAGGGGTTTATGTTCATAATCCTATTGGGTATGGCTGATATGGTCCTTGCCAACTATGGAGCATTTCACTTATTTTTGGTTCCCCTCTATTTACTTGTTGCTTCTTCAACAAGATGAGACCATCGACATTGGATATCTTGGTTCTATTCTTGTCTCACCCACACCTATACCCATCATCTAGTTCCCATAATACCATCATACATTGGACATTAAATCAAATAACATCATACACTTACCAACCCAACTTACCTTCCCACAATCTACCTTACCACACTCTACCTTACCCAATCTTACCCAACTTACCTTCCCACAATCTATTTTACCCAATCTTACCTAATCTATCTTACCCAATCTTACCCAACTTACCTACCACCATATTATTCTTCCTTATCTTATGGGAGAACTACATCAGCCTAAGGCCTCTTTTGCAAGGGATATGTAGGTAGCACTCCAAAGGCATGGGGTCTTCGGAGGTTAGCTTAGCCATTATTTTTCCCTCCTACGTGATCTTTCTGACTTTTCCTATCTACTTTAAACCACCCCATAACTAGTTTCCATAATATCAATACATTGGAAATTAAACCAAACCAAATCAAAACATCATCAAACATGCCTACATCTAATTTCCATAACATCAATACATTGAAATTTACACTAAACCAAACCAAACCATACATCGACCATGCCTACATATAATTTCCATAACATCAATACATTGGAAATTTAAACCAAACCAAACCATACATCAACCATGCCTACATCTAATTTCCATAACATCAATACATTGGAAATTTAAACCAAACCAAGCCATACATAAACCATGCCTAAATCTAGTTCCCATAATATCATTACATTATAAATTAAACCAAACCAAGCCATATATCAACCATGCCTACATATAGTTTCCATAAAATCAATACATTGGAAATTAAAACCAAACCATACAACAACCATGCCTACATCTAGTTTCCATAATATCAATACATTAGAAATTAAACCCAAACCAAACCATACATCATCACCATGTCTACACATCTAATTTCCATAATATTAATACAATGGAAATGAAACCAAACACAACAGATATAAATACCATCATCTATATACTAGAAATTCCATGTGTTAATACATTATATACACAGATATAAATAAGTCTCTCAAAAAATCTCATGTACAACTCACCTCTTTGGCATGCAGGCCGGTATATATAAGTCATAAATCAAAAATCAAAAATAATCTCCATCATCTCATCATCTTCGGGAGGGCCGACATGTCTATCACTCTCTCCCATCTTCTCACATGGCCTCTTTCTTTATGCACTACTCACCTCTTGCTAGCCATGTCGATGAGTATTGAGGATCCCTCAACTATCGGCACTATGGGTCCTTGAGCTAGACCTTTTAATGGCTACTTGATGAGCTTTGTAGGTATAATAGTTGACAATAGGAAGGCTAAGCTTTGTTATTTGATCCTCATAATATCTAGCCTCAGCCATAACCTCTCTGTATTGGTCCATCGATATCACCTGTGGTGGTGGCATCACTCTACTACCTATCTGTGGACCATGTCCCAATGGTAGTGGTCCTTATCCCTATACCTGAGGTCATGGACCCTATCTTGTAATCTGTACTATGATTATGTGACATGTTTTTATACCTATATCTCATCATGTGCCCTTAGAGGTGAATGAGGGGCATCCATGTGTCCCTTAGCCCCACCTATGCATGTGCTACCACTAAGTGTTTATGTAATGTTGTCACTTATGCCTATAAAGTAGTCACCGGGCCTACAGGTCCCATAACCTATGCCCCATCACCGACTTGCTGCTTGTGTTATTGCTAATTGTGTTGGTAATATGGCCACCGTGCTCAAAGTAGTAACTCCGGCCTATAATCCTATAACATGCACCTATAACCTATCTCTCGCACCGAGAACCGTGGCCAAATCAGGTTATCCTAGCATTGCTTTAGTGCTTCCTCTAATTCTATTGTCCAAAATTTCCTGTAGCTAGACATTCACCCAAAATATTCTATAATCTCATTAGCTACCTACTCCTCCAATCTTACTTGGTGGTGTCGATGTGGAAGAGGTAATGGCATCTCCAAATCATCTCGATGGTACTAAGGAAATAGCGGGTCACATCCTATTGTAAGACAAACTATCATCTACCTGCTCTACGGGTATATGCTCATGTTCCTCCTCCTTACGCCCCTAGATCTTGATCTTTCGATTTGATCTTTCCCTTTTATCTATTATGTGTCTTCAAAAAAATTCCTTTGACTAGTTTGTCATTGTTTAAATAATGTGTTCTTAAATGGTCCAATCATGTGAATGCAAATAAAATCCCATGTTTAGGGTGTGAATCCTCTTTTTTGGTCGAGGAATGTATTATTCATGTCATCCTTGAAAATCCTTATAAAAAATCGATTATTGATCGGGTTCAATCTTGAAAATATTCCTTGTATATCATCCTCTGGACCTTCATTACAAATTTCATATTTTGTTCCGCCACTTGAAGATACGTGGCATGTTTCCTTTGGTTGTGTTGCAGTGGGCTCAATTTGCAAAGTTACATCATTTACATAATAACTACAAAGTGAAAACTTAGCCCCGAGGCTTGACAAATATTCTCAGGAATATTTGAGTCAAAGGATGTAAAAAGGAGAAATTGACCCCACTCCCGAAAAGGAATACGTGTCAAAATAAGATTGGAGTGGGGAATCGGGCTAGTGATGTATTTTCCGACAATGAGTGATGAAGTGAAAAGTGTAATTAAATCTTCGATGCCCACCAAGGATATGTGTTGTGTTCTCAAAAAAGTCAAAGAGGAAGGGTTTCGAGTTCAACTTTTTAATTTTTTACCTAGTTGGGAAAATAAGAAAATGTGTAAAAAGGTCCCACGACTCTTATACCTCTAAGATCTAGACATGTGTCATTCTCTTGGTGAAAGTCAAGGAGCGTGGACTCAGGTCAAAATGCTAAACAATCATCCATCCTAAAGATAGTGCACAAGTCGAAAAGGACTTCGTGAGACTGCAAAGCATCAAGTTGACCCACGTGGAAAATCTACATTCAAATGAAAAAAGCAAGATAGAAGGCTTGGATCTTACGAATTTATGGTTTCCACCATTAATGTGTTTTTCCTCAAATAAAAACAAAATTATTTCAAACTTTTAAATTTTTTGAAAATTTTATTGTTGCATAAAAAGATCTCGAAGCCTAATTATGAGAATTCATGAAGGAGTAAAGGAAAATTGAATGAGAAGTGTCGATATTGATCTCGAGATTTCAAATCAAAGAAGAAGAGGATAATTACATGGAATTTGTACAAAAATGGGTAAGACTTGTACCACATTCGTATTTTTCATTGTTTGATTCACAATTTACAAAATATTAAAGGGAGAAAGTTAGGGTATAAAAATAGAATCCATTGTAGTCGGGTTTTCAATTTACATCCGGGATTACCATTGACCTAGATAAAATCACATATATGAACTTGGTAAATGCTGATTTGAATGATTTTTTTGTAAAGGCTCAATAATCTGAATAAAATTGAATCCATGGGAGTAATTGAGGTGAGTAACATTTCCCTAGTTGTTGATATACCTCCATCAGTGCATTGTTCCGAGATGGTAATGCTTTATGCTATAAATTATAATCCAGAGAAAAGGGAAGTTGTGGATGGAAGTGGTGAGGTAGTTTTGAATTTAACACCCAAAGCTTTTAGGTTAATGTTGAGGTTACCAAGAATCACAATACTGGTAACCTTGACCATTGAATCAACTCTTAAGGAATTTGAATCCAAAAAGAAATATTATGCTAGGGTCATAAAAATTAAATGGTTGTTAACAAACAAGAAGGCTACCACTAGACTCAAAAAAATTGGCTAGGGCACAGTTTGTGGAGGAAGTGGAAGACCTAATTGTGTTGCTAAGTAGAATGGCCGGCTTGAAATGGCTAGTGAATTCAAGGAATGGATGTGCCCATACATCTGGGTTATTTTTAAAAAGAAAAGAAGTATTTTTGGGAAACACTCATTGTTGATTGAATTTATACAAAATGTTTAACACTGGCTGCAAAATTTAACATGGGTGGTAATTTGGGAGCTTGAATTCTATATGATGACATACCTTATATATAATATTTTAGGCCATAGGAATTTTCCTGGCCTTGTACCACATGCACATTTCAAATAAAATAAATTGCATGAGATTTATCCCCAATTACAATTGAGCAATTGGAAAGGGAATGTAAGATTGGTAAATGATGCATTTTTGCACTGTGATATGCTTATTCAAACCTCGAGGGGACAATACATAATATCGAAGAAGACAAGAATGTAATAATGGAGTATGGTTGTTTTTTCATACACTATAGATTATCTAGCTACATTAGAGCCGCAGTGTTTTGAGGGAGGCCATGTAAACTGCCAAGATATCTAGATGATAAGATGACCTTGTGTGAACTCTAGAGATAACTAACACCCGATTGCACAAGTTGATTTCTAGAAATCATACAACAAATGTAAAATTACTTATTAAAATTGGAAGATACTCATGTTCCTCCATTATAAAATATAGATTGATGGAGGAGGAGATGGAAAGGTTTGACATGGAGAAATTTGAGTCAAGATCTAACTATGATATCAGATGGGTAGTCATCATTGCCTTGGGAAGTTCTTTTGAACATGAACCTCACTTTGAGGATTATTGGATGAATTATAGAGATGAAGAGGAGGTCAGGCTCAGAGATTTCTCAAGAATGAATCTTAGGAAAATTATTGATTTTAAAATTGTTGCGATAGATCTTTTCGTTTCTTAGGTGTGCACCCATGTCTCAGATCTCTAAAAGGGACAGAGGTGTCGATACAACAATGGAACCGTCCGCAAGTTATAGGACCTTGCGAGCTTGGGACGGATCTCTAAAGAAGGTTGGTTCCTCTATCTATCTCTATCGCTCATGTAGACACCTAAAATTGGTTACTCAATTTAGTGTCCACCGCGTTCATCTACATTCTCAGGTAACCTAGGGGAACCTTTATATCACCACCTCTCCCTTAGGGTATTACTTAAATATTTGATTTGAACATCTATCATAAGTTTATTATACCCCATTGTGTTTTACCCATGAATAATTAAATATTAACTATTTAATTACACTTTTTACATGTATCTTAACCGCTTATCTACCCCATATCAATTCCTAACCTCCCATATCAATTCTATCCATCTATCCCCCTATTTCTCCTCCCCCAAACCATGCAGTGGGATATTTCCCATATTTGAGTCAGAAGGATACACTTTCATCTTTCCAAATCATCATTTTTGGCCATTTTGGGACTCCATTCCCGATTGGCGCCGATCGTACTCGGTTGACACTTGATTTTTAGAACGGAACCGATTATACCTTGGTCGGCGCCGATTATAAAAACATGGCCAAAATTTATTTCTCGTTAGAGAAAAAAAAACAATAGAGAGTTTTGAGCATCAAGCTTGAGCATCGTCTATCAAGTGAGAGTGAATTCTATCTAGATCAATCCCTGAGAGGAGTACCGTTACTCTGCTCCCACAACATTGACATCGTGAGGCTTCATCAATCTCTTGGTGACTCTGTTCTTGTATCTAGCTAAGGTGGAGCTTTGTCAGTATCCCTACAGCTCCTGCAGCTCCAATGACACGTTGACGATCCAACCTTTGTTGTCCATTTCTCAATCTTCCCGCAATATTCCCTCGATCAATGCCAACCTAGACCAGTCCGATGCTGATTGACCCTAATCGACATTGATTCACCCAATCGACGCCGATTAGCCTGTAGACCTGTAAAAGAACTCAGGTAACACAAATCTAGCATTGTTTTCACAGTTTCCTATTTTCTGTTACTTTCCCTCTTTTTTATATTATGTCTATCATTTTTAATTAGAAAATCTAGACATTTACTTACATCTTTTATCATGTATGCTTCTTTCTTTAATTAAAAACATGGACTGACATCCGCCGAGGGAGCTTATCACTTCCTGCACCGCTTTTGGGTAGTCCACCCAAATATATTTTAACGTTGTCTTTTTCTGTCAAGTATCTGTGTCTCGCAGGTTTCTCGGATCTACTTTGCAGGATTGCTCGTGTGCACCCGTCTTGTCTACATCGGCTTTATTTTCCATCTACATCTTTGGATCTTGTCTTATCTATCAGGTATCGATTTCATTTGAGTTTTTCAGGGTTTTTGTGTTTAGTTTGGTACATTAACTTGGACAGGTAACAAGCACGGAAATTCTTGATCTACATTCTAGCACGCCCGGTGGGACTGACCAAAGTCCCCTATTGGTAATTTCATTTCTTTTTTAGTTTTGAACTTTTGTTCTTTTTCTTCACTGATTTTCATCAGTTTCCCTTAAGCATTTCTTTCCTTCATTTTGGTCTTGCTTCTTTCATTTATAATATGCAAAGTCAAAGTTTTTTTTTTTTACAAATCTAAATCCCAATTTATATTTCAAATATTAGTAAATCTTTCATTTGATTTCAAGATTGCATTTTTGATACATCTCTTTATGCGGAATTGTTATCTCCTTGAAAGTTTTCTAGTTTCTTAAATATAAATTTTCATTCTACTATTAACTAGATATATCTTTCTCGATTTGTTTGTGTTTTCTTAACCATTTCTTGCGGAGAACTTTTCTTGTTCACGGACTTTGTTTGAGGGGAAGAGCTCAACAACGTGCTTTTGAAGTCCACACACCTTGGAGAGATAAATCTATAGGTATTTCTCTTTACGGTGTTTTCTCATTTTTAAGAACTTAAAAAGAACTTGTTTGTTTTTTTTCTATCACATTCAGAAATTTCGATTTTGGTGCTTAAAAAAATTTAATCGCATTTGGGAAAGAACTTGTTTGACTTGTCTTGATTGAAATTCAACACTTCATTTCTAGTGCTTAAAAAGAACTTCTTCTTTGTCATTTCTGTTGTATGTTCTTCATCTAGTTTTCTAAATAGGTTGGAAAATTGATCAAAATTGGTAGTGACACTATTTGATTTTTATTTTTCACCCTTGCACACAAATCCAAAATCACTAGGTATCAAGCATTTAAACAGAAATTCCTTCCCTGGCCTCGCCTACTTGGAAGTGACATCCAAGAGGAAGAGCCTACGTGGTACTCGGGCCACGCTATAAATTCACGGAAGTTCTGGTATATATTTTAAAAGCACCCGACTCCCTTATCACAGCGGTGTGTGAAGTGTGGGGTAGGCCCTATATCAAGCCACGTACTGGTCTTTTACTAAAGTGCCTTCGGGACTCCTCACCAAAACATTCCCCAAACCATCCTTAGTTTGGCTATCTGAGTAGTTCTTGTTCTAAAAAGTTTTCCCTAATATTTTCTTTCTTAAAAGCATGAAAAATTAAAAGAGATAATCACCCATGCTACTTCATTTATCTGTGCATTAGTTAGGTTAATCTTCTTTTTCTATATTTCTACTTATTTATGACGGTCATCACCCAGTCACAATTTAGAAAAATGGCTCAACTGGCCCCTTCTTCATCCGAGACCACCACTAATGTGGATGTTTCGAACCTCTCGGTCTTCCTCAAGACCACTATTAGTTGGTTCCCCATCTTGGTCATATAATCCTTTCTATCATCCTAAAGTAATCCCATCACATCCAAAGTCCCCTAGTCCTTCGTGAGGTATCATCTCGCTTCGATATAGAGTATGTTCCTTAAAGAGATCCCGAATTTCAGATGCTCCTTGATCACAATCCGGTAGCCCTTATGGACTATCTAGTGCATAATTCTATTCGAATATTTGATTAGGGACCACCAATCCGTAAATTTTACGATTATTCTCATGAAACGTCCCCAAGGCTTTTATAGAATGCAGTTAGCATGATTTTTCTCACCTAGAACCACAAAAGAGGGTGGTTCATCTATGCCTCCTTTTTCTCTTCCATCAACCATGTTGACTGGTTCTAAAATGATCTTACCTATCCCTAGCGCTACGGCTACCTCGGCTACTCCACAAATGACCTACTTTTGAGAGGCCCTCTTCTTTAGCTATGATGACTATGTCCGAACTCTCATAGATTGTTGTTAATTATTCTATGTCGTCTATTGCATCTCGGGGTTAGTAGCTCTCTATGAATCAACCCCCTTCTATGAGTCGAGTCGGTTCCTTCTTCTCATACTCCAAAGAATAAAGTGACCTTTACCCATCCTCGGCATTAGTGCCCTTAATAACCAATCCGGCGGTCAAAATACTCATTCAGAGTTTTTCGCCCACCATATCCAATCAAGTCAACACCCATATTCCTCACTCCATTCTGATTCAGTCAATGAGTATAGGAGCCCACCAATCACAGTCTCCATCTTTCATTCAACCACCTTTCTCTCAACCACTTGTCATCTCACACTGCTTTTATACGCAGGATCCTTCACAAAAATACCTCACCAGGCATCACCTAGAATGTCTAGTTAATCCTCTTATCATCCTAGTAATCAACAGATGAATCCCCTATTAACGCATCAACAAAACCTACCATTTTATTCTTATGTAGGACACACCAACATTCCCCCCTCAATCGACATCGTCCAAATCCTTTTCAAGAAAATCATATACCTAGAAGCCTCCACCAAAGGGGCTTACCCTTCATACTCTTTTGAAGAAGTATGTAATGAACTAATTCATCCATCAGTGGCTTTTAAGCCTTATCCTCCCCAATGGGAACTTCCTAAGTTCTCAAAATTTCATAGCCGAGAGGATCCTCAATAGCACCTGTGAGCATTCAAACATGCTTGCTACCTTATAGTCCAGGATTAGGAGCTTATGCTCCGTACTTTCCCTATGTCTCTAGCAGGGCCTGCTTTAGACTGGTATAATAACATTCCCCAACACTCCCTATTTTCTTTCTCTTAATTAGCTCAGATGTTTGTTGAAAACTTCTCAATAAATATCACACATAAAATCTCAATTACAGATCTTTATAACATTTGTCAATTCGATGACGAGTCTATTGCAGACTTTGTCACTTGTTGGAGAGGGATAATAAATCAATTATCTTTCTCCCTCCCTCAATCTCAACAGATCGAGTTGTTTACTCGGTCTTGCACTAATCATATTTCTTCCACTTTAAGGATTCAAACCTTTCATACATTTGAAGAAGCCTTTATGATGGCACGTAAAATTGAGTCTCGTGCCATTGAACAAGGGAAGTTAAAACTTCGCTCTAAGTCTAAACCAGACTTTTCTCAATTTACAAAATCAAACCCTTCTACTTCTAACAAAGACAAGAATCAGGGGTCCACTAACGCTATCATATTAAAAACATCACACGTTGATAACACTTCTAATCAATCACCTCGGAGAGACTCTTCATCTTCTCGAAAAGAACCCTCATCATCTCGATCTTTTAATTTGTTGGGGGATCATATGCTTCTATCTTAGAAAAAAAGTTGGAAGTTCACATGATCAAAATTTCCCCTATTAGAAATTTTGATGAGAGCTAAGAATGACCATTCTGGTATAGGGAAAATGACTTCTGTCGTTATCATAGAAGAAAAGGCCATGACATTGAACGATGTCAGACCTTCAAAAATATTGTCCAAAAATTCATTGATAAAGGCGAGCTCATTCTGGATAACCTAAATGATCCCCCAAATCAGGCACTTGATGTCTTTAAACAACCTTTTCCCAATCATTCCCCGAACAATGACACTTCAGGGTCTCAAAAACCAAACACTCATACTATCAACTTCATTTCTAGCTGAATAATATTCTTCTAAACCTAATCCATCTATGAACACGTTGACCTAATCGGAACTTCCTCCCGATCCGTTAATCTCGATATTCGACCATCTTCGAGACAATCCATATTTTTATATTACTCCATTATTAGAGACGAATTCATCTATCTCTTCCTCTTTATCTGATCTTCCATCCATGCCAGAGACAGTTTCATCCTCATCTGTCTCGTCATCAGACATTCTTTCGATGCTTGAGGCATTTACATCACTTCGAGTTTCCACTACAAATACATCTACTGCTTCTCCCATTTTCACCGCAACTATGCCATTGGTAAACATACCTATAGTTGTACCAACTTCTCTACTCGATGGAAGTGTCTTCGATTTTGACTCTTCCGTTTCCTTTCCTATAGTAGTTACACCAACAATTATTGTACCGGAAGTATCTCCCTCACAAGGAACTGCTTCTTCGTCATCCACTTCTTCCATCACCGATGTTGCCTTACCTATTAAGGAAAAATCTAAAGAAATAGCACTGGCACCTACACTTTCAGTTCCTGAACTTAAACCGAGACAACTAAAGTCTAACATTGCATCATCAGTACCTCCCCATCTGCTTCCCCCAAAAAGGTTACAATCACCTTATGCGGTTGAAGTTGTCACTATCCCCGAAAAAGGAAAACCAATATTTCAGACTATCAAGACTCTTGGTGCCTTCCCTCAAAATCTCTCTCTCGTGCCTCATAAAAGATTGGATTTATCCACTAAAAAGGTGTCTTCTTATACAACACCATCAAAACCATCATCTTCGTCACCAAAAGACAAGGCACCCTTTGTCCCTCCTATCGACCTATTTTAGGAGCTCCTCCCCCATCTAAATTAGTTATATCTAAATCATCACTATTTTGACTAAGCAGCCTTCTTCATCTCTCAAGACCAAAACAATTGTCACATCTTCGTCATCCTAGAAATCTATCTTAGGAGCTCCTCCTCCACCAAAATCAAACTTGCCTCATCCGCTTCCATCTCAAGTACCCAAGGCTACTCATCCCAATAATAAGAAAAGAAAAATGATCCTAAAAATAATGTCAAACCAGGATATGCATATTCTTTTAGCTCGGAAGTTTGTTAAGGCAAAAGAGGTGCCTTCATCATCTTTGTCCTCATCTTTGTCTCTTGGATTCTATACTAAAATTCTTCACCAAATTATCCAATATTAATCTATATATCTTCCTCTCGATCAAACCCTATAATCCTAAAGGATTAAAACCTTCCCGGTTCAACTCGATTTGATTTGTGCTTACCACTACACTCCAGTGTCATGACACCGAGGGATGTAAAGCCCTTCAATATGTCGTTAACAACCTCTTGGAAGAAAGTGATCTTCTTTTGGAAGAGGAGGAGGAACAATTATCTCCTATCATCTCAATTACATCTGAGCCTCAACGATCTACTCAGACCTCTAGTTCTATTAATTCCACTCCGGATGGTCTTCTACCTTCTCAAATCGACACAATTCATATCACCACTAGAGCACAACAGTATGATAATCCATCATCTTCTACAACCTCTCGACCATGGGTTGTCATTTCTATGGCCCCTGAAGGAGTTCATCCTTCCTCATTAGCCTCGAGACCTCGGTCTCTATTCATGCTTCACCTCAAGCTCATATTCCCGTGTTAGTTGAGGAGAGTGTTATGAAACAACTCACCCATGCTCCAGTCAAAATGTCTCTTTTTGACCTCATTCAATCATCTCCACAACATCGCTAGGCTCTGATTGATAATATACATCGCATCATAGTGAATTCAGATGAGCCCCAACCTTTCGAGATGGTTGTTGGATTGAATAGACCGTCAACCGCCATTTCCTTCAAGGATTCTGAAATTCCTCCCCTTTCTTTTGAGGATTTAGAGGCTCCCCTCTTTATCACAGTTCAAATCAACAACACTACATTAAAACGCACTATGATCGACAGTGGTGCTACACTCAAAATCATTTCCTCCCACACATTTGAGAAACTTAAGTTACCAAAGAATGTAGTTTCACCACCACCTTTCGCGCTTTGATCATTTAATGATCAGCTGACAATTACTTTAGGAACTGTGGTCCTGCCCATTCAGGTAGGTAAGAAACTACTTCACAAGATTTTTTACATTGTTGAAGGGAACTTCCACTACAATATGATCCTCGACGCTCCTAAATTCATACAATGCATTGCATCCCATCAACCCTCCATCGATGCTTAAAATATCATTATGAGGAAAAATCTATACTCATCCGGAGATCCTTTTCCTTCCACGTAATGCGACATGACCATAGGGTCTACCCTCCAAAAGAGAATGCTTGTTCTCCTGACGAGGATTCATCCTCTTCCATACCTGAAACAAAACTACCATATTTACAAAATTTGGAAGAAACATTGTAGTTTTTTTCACTAAGAGAGCTTCCTCTTTTCTCTTTTGACGTCCATCTAAAACCTAACGAGTATGGTAGACCAGACAAACAACCTGAATATCAGCCAGGTCTTGGTCGCATCGTCACCATTGGTCTACCCAATCAATAGACGAACTTCATCTACGGTGGTCTTCATACACCTCACTTTAGTTTGGTTTCTCCCCTAGGGCTAAACCCTATTAAGCAGGGTTTGATTGTCTACAGAATCCCACATTCGCAAAAACTTATCTATATCGATGCACGTGGAAGGGCTTTGGCCTGGGAAAGTATGAACAAGGTGTGCATGACCTCACATCCATTCCAACTCTTAAACCACATCAAAAATTTGGTTTAGGGTTTAAACCTCTCTCAAAAGCCACTGTCACCATTCTCGATGAGCCTCTTTCCATTAAGAAACCATCTCCTCTCGTCAGTCGGAAGCATCACTTGATCTAGATGACACCATTTCCAACCCACCTAATTTATTTTTTAGTCAATACCATTACCCTAGGTCCTCTGACCTATAAAACTAATGGCAAATCCACTTCCCTACCATTAGTCTTCCCTGAAATAGTTAGAGACGACTCTCCCACTATCAACACTATCCACTGTGTGGATGATGATTTTGTCCTCACTTATCTGGGGGCAGAGGATTCTTATCTTCCTAAAACCATTCCTTCTAACATGTCTACGCTTCTCAATGAAGCCACTTTGTCGACCTTAATAGAGGGACTTCTAAAGACCCTCACATCATTAAGGTCGGCCAATCTCTTAATCCACAGGAGTTAGGAGACTTCACCACCTTTCTTTCCAACCATCGCCAAGATTTTTCTTGGTCATATGAAGATATGCCAGGCCTTGATCCTAATATCGTGGTCCATAATATCATTACTCTTCTAGACATCAAACAGTTAAACAAAAATTATGTAAAATGCATCCTCGTGTAGCCCTTCTTGTTAAAGAAGAGTTGCAATGCTTGCTTTCTGCTAACTTCATCCAACCCATTGACTATCCACAATGGGTTTCAAATGTAGTACCAGTAACCAAAGCTACTGGGAAAATTCAAATTTGCACCGACTTCCGGGATCTTAATCTCGCTTGTCCGAAAGATGATTTTCCTCTACCTAATATTGACCAACTTGTGGATTTAACTGCAGGTCATGAGATGCTTTCTCTTATGGATGGTTTCTTTGGATATAATCAAATTCTCATCGCACTAGAGGACCAGCATAAGACTTCCTTCATAACTCCTTGGGGAATTTTTGTTATTGTATCATGCCCTTCGGTCTTAAGAACGCAGGAGCAACTTATCAATGTGCCATGACCTACATCTTCCATGATCTCTTACACAAATCTATGGAAGATTACATCGATGACATACTCGGTAAGTCCAAATGTCATCAGGATCATCTTTTCATTCTTGAATCTCTCTTTGAGAGGCTCCTTCACTTTTGTATTCACTTAAATCCATCTAAATGCGTGTTTGGCATTCTCACTGGTAAACTCTTAGGCTTTATCATTTCTATTAGGGGCATTGAAGTTGATCCCACAAAAATAAAAGATATCCTTGAGATGCCTCCCCCTTCTAACTTAAAGCAGCTCCGTGGTCTTCAAGGATGCCTTCAATCAGTGCGTCATTTTATCTCGCAACTATCAGACCATTGTCAACCTTTTCATCATCTCCTCCATAAGAATGTTCATTTTGAATGGGATGAGCATTGCCAAAAGGCCTTTGATGATCTCAAAGCTTATCTTCTTTCTCCACTTGTGCTTACACCTCCATGTGAGGGGGAGCCATTCTATCTTTATATTTATGTGACTGATCATGCTTTTGGAGCCATGATCTCGCATCGGGATGCTAACGATAAAGAACAAGTTGTCTATTATATCAGTCGTACTCTTCATGAGTATGAAACATGCTATTCTAAAGTTGAAAAAATGTGTTGTGCTCTCTTCTTCGTGACTTCTAAAATTCATCACTATCTCCTTAATCACAAAACTTATATTGTTACAAGTGTCAATCCACTCAAGACAATGCATGCGAAACCTTATCACAATGATCGTATTACTCGTTGGCTCATGCTCATGACAGAGTTTGATCTTGAGTTCACCTTGCAAAAATATATCAAGGGTCGGGTCATTACTGGATCAATTAGTTGATCTTGCTCTTCCGTACACTCAAGTCCCCCTTACTCGATTCCCAGATGAGTACATCCAACAAATCAATTTTGTTCTGTCTCCATTTAAAGTAAAACTCTTCTTTGATGGGTCCAAATGTCAGCAAGGGGGAGGTGCAGGTTTCATCATGATTCCTCCTTGGGGTGCACCTATCCCTATCGCACACAAGCTTAACTTTGAGTGTACCAATAATATGGCTGAATATGAAGCTCTTGTTTTAGGTCTTCAAAATTCCATTAATCTTGGTGCTCACCATATCGACATCTTTGGTGATTCTGAGCTTATCGTTAATCAAGTCACTGGTGTCTATCAGTGTAAAAATGATATCCTTCAAAAATATCGCGATGTTGTTCTCTTTCAACTTCAATCTTTTGATAAATTTACTATCCAAGCTATTCCTCGCATTGCGAACCACTTCACTGATATCAATGGCTTCTTTAGCCTCGCTTATTCCAAATTTTACCAAATAATCATGAATTTATGTGGTTGTCCAAAGTTTAGACCAACCATCTCATCTCGAGCAAATCGACTCCAATCAACACCATCACAACCAACACTCAAGATGAGTGGTATCAACACATTTTTTATTATCTTTCTCATTTTGTTCTTCCTTCGATATGACTTCCAATGGCGAAGATATTTTATCCTACGTGCTAATCGCTATACTATCCTCGGTGGAATCCTCTACAAACGTGGTTTTGAGGGTATTTTGCTTCGGTGCCTCAAAACTCCTGAATCATCTAAAGCCATCCAGGAAGTCCATGATGGTATCTATGGTGGACATTTTAATGGCTTGGCTATAGCTAAATGCATCTTACGTTTAGGGTACTATTTTCCTTCTCTTAATCGAGACTGCAAGTTGTGAGTACACTAAGAAATGTGTCAAGTTCCAATAGCACTCTAATATTACACATATCCCTAGTCAGGATTTGCAACCTACAACGGATTTGTGGCCTTTTTCACAATGGGGTCTTGATCTCATTGGTCTCATCAATCCTCACTCTTCATAGCGTCATCACTCTATCATTACGGCTACGGAATACTTCACTAAGTGGGTTGAAGTTATTCCTCTTTCATCAACCAAAGTTAAACCCATTGTTGATTTTGTCTATCAACACATCATTTGTCGCTTTGGTGTCCCACACAAGCTCATCACAGACAATGGTAAATATTTTTAAAACATCGATTTACAGAACCTTTGTGACGCTTTCAATATCAAACTCAACTTTTCTTATCCATATTATCCCCAAGCTAACGGCCAAGCTAAGGCTTCCAATAAAACTTTGCGTAATATCCTCACAAAGGTAACTAGTCGAGCTGGTAGGGATTGACATTTACATATCCCTTTTTCTCTCTGGGCTTATCAGACTAGAATTCGTACTCCTACTGGTGCTACTCCCTTCTCTCTCGTCTATGGGTCTGAGGTTGTCCTTCCTTTTGAAGTCTAGATTCCATCTCTTCGTGTATCTCTCAAATAATTTGTCTCTGATGAGGACTATCGTCAAAATCATCTAGCACAACTTGAGTTGCTAGATGAGTGGCGTCTCAATGCTCTTGAGCATCATCAAGTCTATCTTGAGCATGTCAAACGTGCTTATAACAAGCACTTGCAGCACCATGACTTCAAAATTGGTGATCTTGTTCTTAAAGAAAACCAAAATGTCACTACACTAGAATGGAGTCAGCATGGTAAGTTTTCTCCTAACTGGATGGGTCCGTATGTTGTCACTCATAAATATGGGTCTGGGGCTTATCATCTATCTTCCATGGATGGTGTACCTGAAATGGAACCTCTTAATGCCTTGCATCTGAGGCCCTTCTATTGTTAATATCTATCTTACATGATTTTAGTCACAAAATGATTCTTCATTCATCTCGCAACCAGGTCATATATTTTGTAGTGATTCGAACTATGTGGTTCTCCGTATTATTTATTTTTATACCTTAAATATGAGTACCGATGCTCTACTCATGGAATTTTTCTTACGGATTTGTTCCTACTCATGGTACGAATACCTTAATTACTACTTCATCTGTCCTAAGTGTCTATCTTAATCGAATCTACTTGGGGCATAAGTACATGTTTGTATACGTTCTCTTCCCTCTATCTCGATCTATCTGGTCTAAACTCATCTTCTTCCAAAAAAAAAGAGAGAAGAAAAAGAGATGCTATCCTAAAAGATAGACTGATCCCACAAAGGACATTTATCCATGCCTTATCAAATAAATCAAAAAGTATAGACCATTCCCTTAAAGGATGGCTACCATCAAATTCAAAATATAGACCACTCCCTGGAAGGATGGCTATTTATTTCATGGAATTTTCAGGCTTCTCGCATTGATCAGCCTTTGCAATAACAAACTTCCCTTTCATCTAGTTTGTTCATTTTTTAGCATCACTGAAAGACTACTTGTATTGATAAGTCTTTCTATATCTAGCAAAATTTCCACGTTGATCGGTTTTACTGTTCTATCACAAAATCATGAAGCCGAGATATAAGACCTTTTTCGATCATATGGAGACCCTATTTTCCCAATATGAGCACGTATTCTGTCCTTCATGTATTTTGACGAGATACATACTTACTTCTCGTTCCATTTACCTCCTAGATCTAGTTTGTGACTAACTAGTGTCAGGTTCATTTTATCTGTGTCTATAGCCTTATGTGCATCGTCTTTGCAGTTTTCTATCAAGGTCTCTATTTATGGTCGGTTAGGGGCCTAACTTATCATTCTTTTTCCTATCTAGGTGTAGTTCTTTTTATTTCTAAACAAAGATAATATCATTACATCCCTTTCTATCACAAGGAATGCTTCCCTTGATTATTTTTCATTCATCCAATTAAATTAACATTTAACATGTTACTTTAGTCAAATCTATCCTCTATCTATACTTGTCTTATCTACTTCGCCTAAAACACATCAAAGCATGTATTTAAAACACATGTTAATCCATCTATCTATCTCATTTACATTAAATTAACATCTTAAAAATGTTTATTCTATAAAATCACATCAAATCATATAACATCTATTCATCTATCCTCTACAAACATACATTTATCTCTATCAAAATTAAATGCATAAGTATAATCACATAACACAAAATTATATATATTTTCATGAATGTCTCAGTACAAAAGAATAGATAGATTCCAATCGAGCCATCTATATCATACATCAAAAAATCCTTCAAATCGAGGCTACATCAGTATATCGATACAAGAATAACATATCTATATAGTAAAGTCGGATAGGTGGAAGACACTATCTCCTCCACCCTTCTCTAGTCCAGGATATCTCTCCTGGCCATCTCCTACCAAGATAAAAGCACTGCTACTTTGGGCCCCGCCGCCACCTTGATCTCTCTGGTGCTCACACCCTCGATGCACCACTAGTTGCGGTTGTCGTTGATCTCCTCCTCGCACCATAACGAGGCACATCAGGGGCATGTTGTGCCAAGGAATCCTCATAGTATCTCACCTCGGCAAGGAGAGCCTAATAGGTGCTCAGACTCACCATACCGGGTGCTCGTAATGGCGTTCTTTGCTGCCGTGGAGGTCCTCTTGCTGCCACACTCGTGCCTTGGACTCAAGTGGTGCCTATATCACCGTATTTGGCCCTGAGGGCCTCTTTGTGCCTATGGTAGTGATCTCTCTGTTGTATCGCTGTATCCCGCTCCTGACATGTGGTATCTCTCTCCAATATCAGTGCATCCCTCTCCTCTGTCAGAGCTCTAATCTCCTCAAGGGCAGCCTGGTGTGTGTGTGTGTGTTAGGAAAGCATGCTCTCCCTCCAGTCTCTCCAGTGCAGCGGCTATGTCCTCCTCATCTGCATCTATGGATGCTGGGGGGTGTCGTGGTAGCTCTGTGGAGTACCATGCCACGTAGCCATCATCCACTCCTACATTGTTATCACTATCTGTGGAAGGTGGGGCCTCCTCGGTGGATCTGCGCTGGGATCAAAATCAGTAGGTGAGTCTCTCTACTATCCTACCTATATGGCATATATGTGGTTGAGACCGTCTATACTAAACCAAACTTCCTCAAAGACTCGTATAAATGGGACGTGCTCCCAGATATCTGGCCTGCACCCTAACCACCCTACTCTCCTCTCGGCTCCACCAGTGAGCATCCTAACTAACCCATGTCGGGTAGACTGATATGGTCTCCATATAACTCCGCTTCTCGGTGTTAGCATCCCGAATCGCTCAATATACCACTCTGCAGATCTCCATGTATCTCCCGGGGCCATGTCTACCCGCCATCACTAGAATCCATACTCGAGGGCCCCCTCTGCCACTGGCATCCATGGAAGCCCTGATGGCCTGATCACTGCTATATGCTCATATGCCCAGCAATGGAGCATAAAGCTAACATCAATACCTATCCGCCTGCCTGTGGTGTACATCCACAGCTCATGATATATCTATGCTACTAAGGCATTTATAAAAGTGAACACCTTCCTGAACTCTAGGATGTCATAGACATAGTCTAGTAACAGCAGTGGAAATCTCCTACCTCTTGAATCTGGTAGAGTAAAATAGGAGATTGCCATCTGAATTAGCACTATCCGCCTACTCCTAGCATCATCCTGTCTATAATGTGAGGCTATCCTCACCGCCCTAGACACTATCTCTGAATCATCTTCCCTATCTCCATATAATCATCCTAGGGCCCTCTGTTGCTACTCTCGTGGAGTGGTCTCTATCAGGTCCCCTGAGTAATGGCAGCCTGAGGATCCTATAGATATCCTCGTGGGTGATGGTCATCTCACCCGTCCCCGAACTGTAATGTGCATGTCCTCTCTTGTCCCATTGCCGTATCAATTCTCACATCAACTCTACATCTCGAGGCACCCGTTGGTAGTAATGGAAGCCCCCGAGCCCAGCTAGCTCCAGGTGATGCCAATCGACGTCTATCACATCAGGAAGAATAGTCTCTAGAAGCTCAGAATATCATCCCGCATAGGTAAAGCCTCTCGTGCAAAGATCACACGACATCATAAACGGTGTTAGCTTCTCATTTATTCAAATCAAGCATAAAAACATTTATCTACTTTCTACATCTAGTTAACCCAATTGCACCGATTGAGTTCAATAAACATCGATTGAACCTAATCGGCGTCGATTTTTCCAATCGATGCTTTGATTGGGAGGCCGAGTGTCCAAAACACTCTGGCCTCCCACTTATCCCCTTTTCCCCTAAAATCTAGCATCCTAGTATGTTATTTAACAATAAACATATACACAAGGCTAAGGTAGATCCACTTACCCCAGGTCGTGTCCTCTTTCGCTTCTGACTGCTCCCAAAGGCTTCCATGTTGCTCAAAGTCAATTTTTGACTCTTTCTAAATCAATCGTCGTGGAGTAAATAAATCATTCATGTTTCCCTTTCCCATATTTATATGGGTTTGGCATGGTTGGTGCCGATTTTTATGATCAGCGCTGATTGCTTTAGTTAACGTTGATTTTGGCTTGGTTGACGCCGATTAAGGCTAATCGTTACCGATTGGTTACAATCTTGCCTTTCCACATTGCTTTCTTCCAATGAGAATATCTCTTCATCTTCTTTTGCCAAAGTGTTTATGCTTGGCTTGTTTATCTGATCATTATTATGAACTAAGTGTTGTTTTTTGGCATATACTTTTGATATTATCACCCATTTAGAGTTTGTTCCCTATACATGGGTCACTTGCATTTGTGGAAGCCTAAAGATAGCAGGTCTATAGGCACTAACACCATCTGGTTATACCTACCAATGTGTCACTCTTTAGTTGCCTTTATTTTTCAGCCCTCCTTCCACTCACGGGTCTGTAGGTACTAACGTCGTCTCATATGAAGACCGTCTAGCCTACCCTACCAATGTGAGGTCCTTAGGTTGCTGCCTTTTTTATTTTTTTTCGTGTGTCATTGATGATCAGATCTACTCCCGACATCTAGCTGGGGCATCCTTCTTTCTCATCTACCTTTTTCAAACTCAAGATCGATTGCACTTTTTGGGGCCACCCCATCCCTAGTTCGAGGGGGATCACATCATCACTTTTTCTTCCTTTCTTCCAACTCCTTTTTTTTTTTGTCTTGCAACTTTACTTATCACAAGTTACTCAACAAAAAGGAACAGAATGTAGACACCTAAAATTGGTTACTCAATTTAGTGTCCCCCATGTTTGTCTCCTTTCTTCGGTAACTGGGGCACCTTTATATCACCACCTCTCCCTTAGGGTATTACTTAAATATTTGATTTAAACATCTATCCTACCATTACATTTTACCCATGGATAATTAAATATTAACTATTTAATTACACTTTTACATGTATCTTAACCGCTTATCTACCCCATATCAATTTTATCCATCTATCCCCCTATTTCTCCTCCCCCAAACCATGCAATGGGATATTACTCAGTATTTGAGTCGAAGGATACACATTCATCCTTCCAAATCATCCTTTTGGCCATTTTGGGACTCCATTCCACGATCGGCGCGCCGATTAGTACTCGATTGACACCGATTTTTTTGAAACGGTGCCGATTATACCTTGGTCAAGACTGATTATAAAAACAGGCCAAAATTTAGTTCTGGTTAGACAAAAGAGAATGACAGAGAGTTTTGAGCATCAAGCCTGAGCATCGTCTATCAAGCGAGAGTGAATTCTATCCAGATCAATCCCTGAGAGGAGTACCGTTACTCTGCTCCCACAACATCGACATCGTGAGGCTTCATCAATCTCTTGGTGACTTTGTTCCTACATCTAGCTAAGGTGGAGCTTTGTCAGTATCCCTACAGCTCCTGCAGCTCCAACAGACATTGATGATCCAGCCTTCATTGTCCATTTCTCAAGCTTCCTGCAATTTTCCCCTAGTTGATGCCGATTGAGCCTAATCGATGCCGATTCACCCAATCGACGCCGATCAGCCTGCAGATAGGTAAAAGAACTCAGGTAACACAAATCCAACATTGTTTTCATAGTTTCCTATTTTTTGTTGCTTTTTGTCTGCTATTTACATTCTGTCTATCATTTTTAATCAGAAAATCTAGACATTTACTTACATATTTTATCATGTATGCTTCTTTCTTTAATTGAAAACATGGACTGACATCCGCCGAGGGAGCTTATCGTTTCCCAGACTTGTTTTTCAGGCAGTCCACCCAAATATCTTTTAACGTTGTCTTTTTTTGTCAAGTATCTGTGTCTCACAGGTTTCTCGATCTACTTTGCAGATTGCTTGTGTGCGCCCATTTTGTCTACATCGGATTTCTTTTCCATCTACATCTTCGGATCTTGTCTTATCTATCAGGTATCTATTTAATTTGAGTTTTTCAGGGTTTTTGTGTTTAGTTTGGTACATTAACTTGGACAGTAACAAGTGTGGAAATTCTTGATCTATAGCTACTGCTACTCCTAGTCTTGAAAAGGGAAACTAAGCTAAGAACTCCAAGGGACCAGGGAAAGAAGATAAAATGAAGTAAACTACACTAAAAGGTGATAGCATAAGAAAAGAGGGATGAACACAATTTTTTTCTCGAGAAAGAATGACAGGGAATGTGTGAGAGGAGGCTAGGCACGAGTAGCACAACAAAACATGCTTTGTAGACACCAAAATTGGGTGACACTCCCTTTGGTCCCTCGATAATGAAACACCTTGAACACATCCACCTAGCCATGGTCCCCTTCACCCCACTATAATATTAATTTAATTAAATTAATTCATTATCCTCACCATATTTATTATTTAAATATCCTAATTGAGATAATGCCCACATATCCACCTCACCTAGACACCTCATCTAGCCACCTCACCCTAAGACCTATTCTTAGTAAGTTTCCATAACTAACTAAGACCTACCCAAACCCTAAAAATCAATGCCTACATTCCCTCTAACCACATTCCCGCATGTTAGAAGGAAGCTTCCATTCTAATCCATGAAGAAAAATGAACGAGATCCCAAAAAATCAAGGGGATCTACCTAGTTTAGTAAACCTAGGAAATTCTACCCTAGTTGATGCAAGTCACCATAAACCGCTAGTTAACCCGTAACCATCATCGGTTACCATTTAAACCACAAAACAACCTTATTTCAAGGTTGTCACATTGTTGAGAGGTTGATACATCTTTTGAGAACAAGTGATGAAACCAGAGCTGCATGTAAGCGAGCGAACATCTCGTACACGCATCGAGCATCCATAACCAACACCTAAAGCAACCACCAAGCCATTTTCCCTCACTCGAGAATCTCGGGAAGTGCCAACACCACACCGAATTATTTTCATTTGATCACCCACCATTGCTAACTGTATACATCAAGCTCGTATAAATAGTAATTTTTGTTAACCAAAGACTTGGTTCATTATCCTTTACTTCGTTGTTAGTTTATGTTCCCATTCCCATTCCCTACCATTTTTACCTCCATGAAAACTTGACTATCTCTTTACCCACACCTTTGAACTGCCCATATCAAGAATTTCATCATTCTTGTGCATACCTAAGACCCACACGAACCTTGCCATTGCCCTTTCATTTTTATCTAGTCTCCCGATCTACCCTCACCTCATGTTTTAATTGAGTCTCCTATACCCTAATCATCCCGTTGGCGGCTACCCACAACCGTCGATGGTTCACCTAAACCGACATCGATCATACCAAATCGACGCGTCGATCTCTCGTGTTTTGGCCAAAAACCCATATCGAGATTAAAACCTCCACAAAATACCCTAAATATCCCGTAACCTGACTGACCAATACAAGTACCTGACAAAGTGACCTTGACCTTTAGATTCAATCATATCTTAACTTTTGTTGTGAATGAATTTTCTTATTGTAGATGAATGAGATACCTAAATCATTTTAACTACAATAGGATTTTCATTAATTTGCTTTAAATAGTGGATTAACAAATGCGTCAGGAAGTATCACACTTCCCAGATCTAGCACACACTAGGTAGTCCACTGCATATATTGTTTAAATTTTATTTGGTTGTATTGTTTTCCATTTCAGGTAGTTCCTCCAAGAAAAAGGAAGCTCTCACAATCAGTTGTGGATCCAGAAGTCATACACGTGCAACAACCTACAACCAATATCTCAATAGGTATTCCTCCTAGCCCTTTACCCTTATTTGTTTCATCAATATTTGAAGAAAAAATCTAGAATTAGGTGAAACATTTTGGCATGCCCGGTGGGACCCATTTAGGGTTCTTTGCATTCTTTCATTTCTAGGTGAAAATGTTGTATGTTTGTTTCTTTTCTAAAAATTTCTTACATTAAAATTTCTCCCCTGGAACCTTCTTCTCTTCTATTGTCTAAAATCCATCGTATTTTAGTGCTTAAAACAAACATTTCTTCCCTTTCATTAGTATCGCATTAGTGAAAGAGAATCCCTTCTCCTATTCATCTATTTGTGGCATCGAATTCTACATTTCAATTTGGGTTTAAAAATCATTTCATTTCATTCTACTTTTCTGCATTAGCTCACATTAATTGAGGGCAACCTATATAGTGGAAGTCATTCCCAGGTGATGGTTGAAAAACAAATCGTAGAAAAGCACTTCCTTTCTTTTTCTCTCTCTAAGTCTTACCAAAAATCACAAATTTAAAATATATACACATTCTTAAACAACATCTCATCTAGAAGAAGTTATAGGTGATCACACGATCACAACATAGTGGGCACCCCATTGGTTATCTCTGTCCAGTACCCCATCAGAGTATGGCCCACCCCTGCAATAACATACCTAAAACCTCTCCTTGTAGATCTCCTTCTTCGTAGAAAGCCACCCTCACAAAAATTCTATTCTAAAGTTCATGGGTCAGTCCTTAAATAGCATAAGCTAAACAAACACAATAGAAAAAGAACTCTTAGGATCATATTTTTCTTAGTGTTTCTGCTTGGCTTGCGTTTTGAGGTGAGAGGTCACGTTCTTCATTTTTATTATTTCCCCTTGCACGCTCCTCATCACAGTTGGTGTATTCCAGCTTCATTTGAGTGTTCATGGACCTTATTCTCATCATTCTTAGAATTCTAGGTTTGATTCCACATTTAATTTTAACTCACAACCAAATTTTCTTCATCGTAATTCAATTTCATAGTGACCCGAAGTGTCGTTCTAGCAACCATTGTTGGTTACCCTCTAACTGCCATCAGGTTTCACTCAATCGGCATCAGTTCACATTATTTTGGTTAACCTAACCAAAAGGACACCTATTCACCTTATTTGATTGTTCGAGTCTCTCACTCTTATCATATTCATTGACTTAGTAATTCCATCAAATTCTTACATACTTGGCAAAGTATTGGTCTTTTTCCTTGTTTTAAAAAACTATCCATTATCCATAGTGACCGATAGAGGTTAATTGTGACCGATGTCGGTTTACTCTAACCAAAGACCAAGTTAAGCCAGCGGTGTAATTTTCTAGCTGACATTTTAACCCCAATTCACCCAAAGACTTCCTATTTATCTGTCTCTATTATATTTCTATGTCGATTCTGGTAGTCTTTGTCTCATCGGTGCTTGATCATATGGTGCTAGCTGAAGCCAAGAAAACACCCCCATATTCCATGTCAGTCGTCAACCACTCCTACCTAGTCCTTCACCACCTTCTATTTTATCACCCATGGATCCTACCCAACCTATCACTATCACCATAGGAGACGAGGAGTTCACTCGACTCCTTGACCAAAACCCTGTTGCCTTGTAGTTTTATCTTTCCCACTCATCCAATCAAGATGCCTCAGGTCAGTTGATATACGGCATACCCATACCTATCCCCCTGACACTTGCTCCTACTTCTTCCCTAGCCTCTGCTAGCTCTGCGCTACCACTGTATCTCGCCTTACCCCGCTTGTTTCACGCTTTGGCCCCATACCTGCTATAACCATCATATCTGCCACATCTGTTATACCCACCACATCCACTATACCTTCGCTAACCACCTAGAACATAACCTCATCTACACCTATTGTTTCATATATACCCATAGCTACACAACCACCCCTGTGTCAGTGACCCCTACCCCTTTCCAAAATGTTTTCCTTTCTATCCCACAATCCTTAGCCCCCATTACCACTAGGGTCACCATGACCCTTCCACCTCCATATACGTACTATCAACATCCTCTCATTTCATCTATCATTCATTCTAGGTACATACCCCCTATTTCATTCCCTCCTTCTCAATCTACCTATATGGCAACACCATATACTAGAATGCCACCCTTGTCATATGCCCAACACCAACCCTCTTACACTACAGGAGTCACCCAACCATCACAACCTACCAACGACCTAATCAAGTTAATGATGGATAAGATGTAGACATTAGAAGCATCAGTTTCTGGCTCCCACAACACTCTCACCTATGATGAGATTTGTAATGAGCCTATCCACCCATCCATTCCTATCCGCCCATATCCCATGCATTGGGAAATGCCTAAATTTAACCGCTTCAATAGGAAAGAATACCCTTGATAGTATTTTATGTATTTATAACATGGGTGTTATCTTATTTCTTGTAATGCCCGTTAAAATAACCCATTTGAGATCCAAGAACAACCTAGAATTAACTAGGAAAATTATGGAATAATTTTTTTATTAAAAGAATCTACAACCATGTTACAAGACAACAATGGTCACTAAATAGGTTTAGGAACAATTCTAATTTACTAGAGTATACTTTTATTTTATTAAAAATTATTAGAGGTCACAAGGTAAAAAATTTAGGGTTACAAGTTTCAATTAGGTTCAGAGGGAAATTCCTCACCATACACACTCTCTAACATGCTTAAAGTTTCAACTAGATTTTTCTCACCCTTAACACATTCAAAATTTTCCAAAATTATTCCCATTGGATAGGAAATTTCCTCACATTTACAGTGATATAAATAAGTCCTCCTAACTCCTTATATTTTTTAAGTTATGGGCCGAGACAGCCTTGGGGTGAAAATTTTCCCCAAGAGTGGGCTTGTGGGCCCAGGGGTGAAAATTTACCCAAAGGGTAGGTTAGCGAGCCCTTTGGAAGACCTTAAAATTTTTTTCCCATGTGGGGAAAAAATCACATTTTCACCTACGCTCCCGCGGGTTAGTATGTCCACAAGGTACATGTGGTGCTCCCTAAAGCAACACCAGGAAAAAACGAGGAAAGGTGTGGCGGCGGGAGACATTTGCAAATTCTCTGCGTGGGGTGAAAGTCATATTTACATATGCAATCCCACCAGTCCACAAAGGACATGTGGCATCTCCTATGCCAAAACAAGGAAGATGGGGTAGAGGGGAGAAAATTGACTTAACGCCTTGAACGGTGAAGAGGGAACATAGACCTGCGCCTCCGCCGACACCTCGCATGCCACATGGCAGCCCTAGATTGGTTCCGTGCCAGCGGATAGTGGGGGAAACTTGGAAAGATTTCCAAAAAAATTCCAAGTCGCAAAAGACAAAAAGGGATCCGCTCCTCTGTCGATGCCTCATGACACCACATGGCATCACCTGATTGGTTGCGGTCGATGGGGAAAGTTTGGAATATTTTCCTAAAATTTTCAGAAAATGCTAAGTTCAAAAGAGGATACGCCCCTCCACTTTCACCTCATGGTGCCACATGGAAGCCTCTGATTGGTTGCGGGGTGGCGGGGTGACAGAGAAATTTTTTAAAATTTTCCCAAAAATTTAAAAATTTTAATGCCAAGTGAAGAAAACTTCAGAAGGCCATAACTTTTGATAGAGATCTTGGTTTGGGGAAAATGAGGACTTTCTAGAAATATCTTAACGTCCTCCTTGCATAGAGCTCATTAATTTTAGGTTTTTATAAATTTTAAGGGGTCAATTTTAAGAAAACTTCCTGTAGGCTTATACAGTGTGAACTGGTAAATTTAAACTTGTTAGATTTATTCAATTTGATCTTCCTTCTCTCTCAACATGTCAAATAGACATGGAGGATTGTTCCTAAATGGATTTAAGGAAGGATTCAAGGTTCAATTTGTCTGATTGACTTGCAAATTTGAGTATTTCTGTTTCTTGACAGAAAATGACTGCAAAATAGTTTGAGCACAATTTTTCTAAGTTTTGAAATATTTTCATAAGTTTTTTTAGTATATTTGAACTCGTTTAGGGCCTACTACTTCAATTCAATAATTTAATTTGTCATTTTATTGTTGTAGGTTTGAACTATGCGTTTTTGGTTTAAATAATTGCCAGTTTGAAATTACAAATAACAAGGATCAAATTTTAAAGGATTTATTTGTCATTTTCATCTTCTAAGTATTAAAATTCATTCCAATTCCAATCTAACACATTTTAGTTGATTCAAAACAAACCATTCAAGACCAAAATGCAATTTTGATTTCCAATTTTACACATTTCCAAAAGACAAAATACTTGTATTTTTCTCACACGCATTTCTTCCTTTCAAATAGAGATTCCAATACATTGAAATGATCAGATTCAATACTACAATGCAATTTGAGAAAAAATTACATTCATTTGTTGGTTCCAATAGGAAAATTTACAAATTCTTTCTTTTATTCCTTCCAAAATCATTTATTGAACATAGGGCAAAATATTACATTTTCTTTTCACGTGTTCCACTTTACCATTTTTCAAACAGAGATTTCATAGAGTATGCAAAACACATACTTCCAATGGAATAACATCATATGGACAAGACAAACCATTTCCATTAATTCAAATGAACTCTTACAACTTCCTTTCCATTTGATTACAAAATGCAGTATACCAAACATGTATCATTCTTTCACATTCTTCCTAAACAGAATATAGAGTATAACTCTTTTACATTTCTAATTTCCACTTGCAATCAGTACAACATATTTCCATTACAACATTTACAAGATCATCCACTTCAAGTGGGAAGGTTACAATGAAATTTTATTTCACAAGGGACTGTCAAACTATCTTTCCTCATCTCCAGAACAACAACATACATTCTTCTCATTCTTCCAATTTTGATCACAACAAAGGTAGGGGAAAGGAAATGCTCTCCACCTAACCAAGACATCTAATGAAAGGAGAATCCATCCTTCTTTATTGGAGACTCGAGCCTCAACCACAATGCAATAAGAAATGTATTTCAACTCATGGAAACAACAGGCTTCCACATCACAATGCAATCTTTCAACATGCACATTTCAAATTAAAAACACAGTCCAAAACAAAACCACAGTTTTACAACCACATGAAAGACATCACACAAAACTCAGGCTTCACCATGCAAGCCAAAGGAGAAAGAACTATGGGGGATGCTTCTTATGCCTCCCAAATGGGGAAATGGGTATCACCACCTAAGTTACAAACTGCCAAAAAGATAGTATATCAAAGCCCTAACATTCCTTATGCCTCCCCCAAGTACCCCTTATTCCTCACATTTCCTTATGTCTCCCCAACCTCTTATGGAACCCCATAACGAGTAAATAAATGCAAGCTATTTCTTTGTAAGGTGGAACCCAAATCCTAACTCCCTCCACCCTTATACCTCCCTAAAACACACTTGTGCCTCCCATAAAATAAACCCCATAGTCTTCTCCTACACCATTCCTAGGCCATCTACCCATAGCCCACAACAATAACAAACATACCAGCATTTACATATTCATAAAAGGGAAAAGAAGAGTATTTCCAAGAGCCAAGCTCTTACCTCTCCATGATGGAGTTTGTTCCAAGTTCAAAACAGCAAGCTCCTTCCAATGCAAGCAATCCAAAAATCAACCCAACACAAGCATGCAACAATCTTCCAAAAACTTCTCCAAGCAAGAGCTCCCAAAACAACAAGAAAATTCACCCAAAAGAAGTCTCCCAAAAGTGAAGCAACCCAAAACAAGAAAAGAAATTCAAATTTTATAGAAGAGGGAAGAGAAGAGGATGAGGTGGATCCATGTAGGATGCCACATCACACATCCTCAACCCCAAACACAAAGTCAAATTCATTCTCCAATGCATAATAAATAGGTGGGTGAATAATATGATAGTTTACTTATACACTCAAATCCAACCCACACCCCAAAGGACTGAAATTAAATCATGTAAGAAAAGTGCAATTAAAACCTACAATTTGTCTTCCCAAAATGCATTATAAAAGTCTAAATTTAACCCTCCAACCATAGGCAAGGTTGGTATGTAAATTTAAGAGGCATGGGACAAATTTAACTTGTCCCACAAGCCTCCAAAATTAACCTCCAAGGACAAATTCGAATTTCCAAGGTGGAGTGTTTCACACTCAAAAGTTAACTTACACATCACTTACATATTCTTACAACACTTTAATTCAAGGCCAACAACTCTATTAATTACATTCTTATGACATATTTTAATTAAATAACTAAACAATATGATTACTCAAAATATTACTACCACATTAATTAAATAATGAAAGGGGTAAGTGCACCAAAAATAAACACATGCAAACATTGAACAAAAAGGGACCAAATAAAAGAAAAACATAAAATCCCTTGGTCACATTTAAAGGTGATCCCCCCCATGGGAATCCCTAACACTAAAAACACACACACAAACAAAACTAGTTACCATGGTGACCTTGTTGAATTCATCTAGAATTCCAATGTGGTTGGTCTCCAATCCCCCGATGTTTGTTGTGATATTTTAACCTACAAAACACAAATACCTCCTTCGGCCTCATGGCCATATCAAAACGTCCAAAATAATATAAATATAATTAAATTTCAAAATCATCTAGATATATGAATCACAACAACATCAAAGCAATCTAACAATATCATTATAGTTTTATCAACAGCTATATCATCCTCCAATAATTTTCCATTTCTAGGGCTACTCACAATATCCAAATATCACAAGTCCAAACAACATCCATCATATAACCATGTCCAATAGTATAACATCATCAACATATAAAGTGTCTCTAATAATCATCATGCATCATATAAGAATCAAATTCAATAATAATCCATGATCAAATACCTAACATAATACTAAAGCAAAACTATAATAATGTCCATAATATAGTCGATAGTGTTATGATCGATCAAAAGGTGTCAAATGGAATTGGGCACTACATCACCCATGATGATGCTTTTCTTTTGACGATCTTTCCCATATCTTTGATTGGGCCTGCATTAGACTGGTATAGTGGGTTACCTAGACACTCTATCTTGTCATTTAATTAGGTATCCCAAGCCTTTTTGGATCACTTCTCCATTAATGTTGTTAAGAAGGTTACCATGACTGACCTCTACTCTACAAGTCAATATGACGACGAATCTATTGTAGATTTTGTTGCTTGTTGGCGTAGTCTAATCAATCAACTCACATTCCAACTACCACAAGATGAAATCATAGAAATCTTCATGCGGGCTTGTGGTAGACATATTTCACCCACCACTGTAAGTTTAGACTTTCTCAACCTTCGATGAGGCATTCACCATGGCATGAAATTTAGAGATTCGGGCCATCGAAGAGAAGAAAATCCAACTACACAATAATAATTTGGCCTTCAAATCAAATGATGCCTCTTCTGCTCCAAAACCACAGAACAATTATTCAAAATCCAAGGGAACCGCTAACGCAGTGGTACTCAAGGCTGACCCACTCATCCATCAAATCAAAGCTAGTCCCACATATAATCTTTATCCTATTCAACTTTTCAATTCGACAAGAATAATGGAAATATACCCCAATTATGGAGCCTTATTCTTCGTATTAGAAAATATCATTAAAGTTGGGCCCATCACCCATCCTCCCATAAAACAACACATTGGTTTTGACCCTTCTCCCCACACCCGCATGTTATAAAGAACATAACTTCTGCAACTATCATTGAGTGAAGGGTCATATTGATGGAAATTGCATCACTTTTAAAAATATTGTCCAAGAAATTCTTAAGAAATGCGATTTAACCTTGGATAATCCTAACGCGCCCGCCAATCATAACCTACACATCTTCAAGAAACCCTTTCCTAATCATGCACCTTCTTCCAATCAAACTTAAGAGTCCCCAACTCATGACAACCATACCCGTGAGGTCCATACTATTTTCAGCGATACATTCATTTGCTACCCAATTACCTCATATTCCTTCCATAAAGGAAATCTTAGCCCGAAGTCCTCCACCTACACTTGAACCCACTTCACCTACTCCTCCACCCACAAAGGGACATCCTTCATCTCCTCTCTCACCCATGAAGGAGAATCCTGTTGACATCAAAATTACTTCACCTTTGACTTCTCCACCTAGAGAGCCATCACCCACAGTACTTCTCCAGTACATGGAAGATACTTTTCCATCTCCTCCACTCATATAGGAACACCCATTTTCTCCTCCACCTATCAAGGATCCAAAGAGAAATACCTTTGCATCTAGGTGACCATTCTCCATCAGCCTACCCAAGATCCTGTGGACTTACTTTCATCTATCTTACCCACGTAATCCAAAGCTAGCAAATTCCCCTGTCTCTAAGACACATTTTATGGCAATCACCATTAGATCCTCATCAACCTCACCTACAACAGTTTCATTTTCACGCCTAGCCAATCACCTAGATTATGTGGATAGAGCCTTACTTTGGGGCGTCTTCTACTTCCTATCTCCACACAAATGCAAATGTCACTTACTGACACTTCCACTATCTACCCAAAAATATTTTGGCCAATCGAACCAAATACAACTACAACTATCACAAATTCCACCACGATACCACTCATGGCTCAAACCACACCCCTACCCATAACCCAACACACATCTACACCCAAGCCTACACTTACATCATCTTCCTCACCTAAACCCAACACTACCTTAGGGGTCATCCCAACCACCAACCTTACTCATCCACCCATCAAATTAGATTTAGATACATCCTCCAAGGCCAATACCAAACCTACTCCGACACCCAAATAGAAGAACCAACCCCATAAATCTCATACTCCAACCTCACCGATCACACCTTCATCACCTTCACCCTTTTTGTCCGTCTTAGGACCTCACCCTTCTAACATGGTTAAGAAACCTCCACCCACCGGTAAACTAAAAACATAGCATCCCATTCCTCCATCACAAACCTCAAACATACCCAAGCGCCCGCCATGACTTCCACCCATACCTCTAATACCATTGATCACTCCTTCACTACCCACGACACTTCGCCTCTCTTTCCCTCACACCTCTAAGACGACCTACACCATCTACCTTCTCAAGCACCTCCATTATCCCCGTGGGTAATACACCCTCTTCCATCATCCATATTTCCCTCTAGATCTCATGTTCCCGTATCACCTTTACCCAAGAAGGTACAACCTAAGGAAAAAAATATGCTACCCTCCAATAAGGTAGTCAAAACAACCACACACTCTCCTGCCATTTTGTCTACCATACCCCTACCCAAACAAACACGATGAACACAAAATCACACCAAAACCTAAAACCCTAGCTCGACATACTCCCCCTCATGCAAAGACCTTTCCTCTACAGTTTGTCATGCCTACACCCAAACCCACCTTCACTTCCCATTGCGATCCACTAGCAGGGTCCTATGCCAAAATCTTAACCAACCTTCTGGAAAATTCTGTCATCACATTACCACCTCTCAGACCTTATAACCCACTCAAACCCAAATCAAAGGGGTTCAAAGACACTAAAATTTGTGCCTACCATCATGTGTCGTGGCACAATGTAGAGAAACTAAGCTTTAAAACCATTCTTATCCAAATTGTGTCCTCCCAAAGAAAACTTTGTGATGATGACATTTTTGATGAGGACCTCATTTCACCAACACCCATTCCCATAGCTCTTCCCTCACTTCCTACTCAACGACTGGATTTTTACCCCCATAGCTCCTGTAAACCAGCTTCAAGATTTGAAATTAACATGGTTCACATCAAAGAACTCATCAAACATCCACCCAAATTTTAGTGTTCTCAACTCATACCACAAGGTTCCTTCTCACCACCGGGATTTTACCCGTCATGTCGTTATACCTTTCATTTCTCGGGTACCTCACCTACCTCGCCACCTCGGATCAACATGATCCACATTGTTACCCATGCTTAGAAGGATAAAGGCAAGGAAAAGGCAACCGACTCACCAACCAATCCTATACCCAACATGTCGTCTACACCCACAACTAAAATCATTATCCGTGGCCCCACATATCCTATTTCTAATGGGGTCACACACCACGTGATGCATAAAAACCACACCAATCCCCCTCAAAATGTCCTTATATGACCTAATCCAAACCTCAAAATCCCATCGTCAACCTCGAAATGGAGGTCCTTCAATATATTGAATTTTTACCCAATGATCCTACACCCATGGCCTCTATTATCACACCCCATCATGTAGCCTCTCTCTCACCAAATTACCCTCGCGCCTACACCTCTAACTACTCTTCAAGTAGCCTCCCTTAGCTTCTCGGATGAATAGATCACATCGCACCGAATCGATGACCTAGACCAAGCTCTCTTCATCTCTTTCCACATCGATGTTATATGTGTATGTCATGTTATGATCGATGGTGATGCTAGCATTAATATCATTTACTTCCATGCATTCACTCAAATGTGCATACTTGAAAATTGCATGCATAAACATCCCTTCATGTTGTGTTTATTCAATGACACTATCACCTCTACACTTGGCACCGTCATCCTCCATGTTCGTGTGGGCCTCTTTACTGTTCCAGAGTTATTTTATGTCTTGGAGGGGGAATTTCAATATAACTTGTTGCTTGGTAGACCTTGGATTCATGTCATGGGTTGTGTTCCTTCCACTTTGCATCGTTGTGTAAAGTTTGAGCATGAAGGAAACACCTATACCATTTTGGCTGACCCATCACCTTTCAAAACTTGCAACATGATTTACCAACCCAATGACGTGCTTATACCCATTAAAGCATCTACCTCCACAACCACTACCTCTTCACCTCCACCTTCACTCACCAATACATCTGTTTCCTCAACCAAACATGCCTCCTCCATTTAAACCGCACTGCCACAACCTCCACGGCTGAACCTTCAGCCTCCCAATCTGTTAGCTCCACCTCCAATCTGACCTCTGACACATCAACTATTTTAGCTACCTACATACCAACCACCGATCCTTTGGAAGGAATTTTTCAATATCTCACTGGGTAGTATCTCTTATATAGTGTGAACACATTCCTTTCTCCACAAGAATATGAAAGTCTTCACCGTAACCCTCACTATGATCACCGTATAGGAGAGTGCCTCCTTTATGGTCCTCCACACCTTCATACCGGTCTCACTTATGGGGGTCTTGATACTACCACTTACACACCCGAACCACCTTCACCAACCTCGCCCATTTTCCGCTAACTTCCAGTCACTCACCAATCACCATTTTTCCCACACCTTCCTGCATCAATGTGTATGGAAGGGTTTTGGTTTTGGATTTTACGAGCAAGGCCGCCATATTGTTATTCCATGTACTACTCGCAAGCATAACGACCGTAGTGGTATCGGATTTGTTGAACCACCTACTAAGAAGGCCCGCATTGAACTCATTAAAGACATCAGCCATTCTCCACCTTCGTCACCACCTTCACCGATGGAATTAATGGATCCAGTAACCCATTCCTCCTAATTTTTTTTTTTTCATAAACACCATTTCCTTTAGGCCTCTGACTTATCAACGTGAGGGCATGGCTCCCTCTTATCTTCCCTTCCTGCACTTCGAAATAATCAATGGCGATACACCCTTAATTAACGTCATTCAATGCTAGGATGATGAATCTATACTCACCTACCTTGGTGCAGAAGACTCATATATTCATTGGTCGCTACTATCCGAGATGAAATTCATGTTTAATGAATTGACTATAAAAATCAACATTCATACTCGGGACGACCCACACATCCTAAAGATCGAGACAATCCTTAGATGCTGATGAACAGGAAGCCATCACATCTTTTCTCAAAACCATAACCACGTTTTCACTTGGTCTTATGCAGATATGCATGGTATTAACCCCACCATAGTGGTCCATAATATTGTAACCATTCTTGATGCTAAGCCCGTAAAACAAAAGATGAGGAAAATGGACCCTTGCATTTCCCTTCTCATCAAAGAAGAACTTCAGCGCCTTCTTTTCATTTCCTTCATCTTACCCATTGATTATCCGCGTTGGATTTCTAACATTGTCCATATCACTAAGGAGACAGGGGACTCCTTATTTGCATGGATTTCCATGACCTCAACCTAGCTTTCCTGAAAGATGACTTTCCTTTACCTGGTATTGACCAAATGGTTGACCTTACCACTGGTCATGAGATGTTTTCACTCATGGATGGCTTCTCGGATTATAACCAAATCTTGCTTTCCCTAGAGGATCAACAAAAACTACATTCATCACCCCTTGGGGACCTTCTGCTATCAAGTTATCCCTTTTGGCCTTAAAAATGTTAGTTCCGCATATCGGTGGGCTATTACCTACATCTTCCATGACATCATGCATCATATATTAGAAGATTATGTGGATGATCTCCTTGCCAAATCTAAACACCACTCCGAGCACCTCATCATCCTAAAACCATCTTTGATCACTTCATTAAATATTGCATTCACCTTCAGCCCAAGAAGTGTGTCTTCTCGCTTTATAAGGAAAGATCATAGGATTTATTATTTCCCTATGTTGTATAGAAGTTGACCCTGCTAAATTCAAGGCCATTCTTGAGATGCCTCCACCCACTAATCTTAGGCAACTCCACCTACAAGGTAAGTTGTAGTTTGTTCACCATTTCATTTCACAATTGTCTAATCGGTGTCAACCATTTCATCACCTTCTCAAGAAGGATGTCTCCTTTAAATGGGATGATGACTACCAAAAAAATTTTGAGGCCTTAAAACAATACCTTCTTCAACCACCTGTACTCATTCCACCTAAAGATGATCAACCCTTCTACTTATACATCTCAACACTGGTCAATCCTTGGGAGCCATGCTTTCTCATCGAGATGAACAACACAGGAGAGCGGTGTAGTTTATTACATAATCCATACTCTTTTGGACTAAAAACCTGATACACACATCCCGAAATGTTTTGTTTATCCTTAGTTTTCATTGCCACAAAACTCCGCCATTACCTACTCAACCACAAAACCTATGTTGTTACCAACACCGACACCTTACACTTCATGTATGCCAAACCTTACTAAAATCAACGTGCCACACACTCGGCTTATTCTTCTAGCCAACCTTGACCTCGAATTCATCTATCAAAAGTCCATCAAGGGCCAAGTTATCACCAACCAATTCGACGATGTACCTATTTCCGGGATCAACCTCTAATTTTGACTTTCTAGATGAGTCAATCCACCCCTTTACTAGACGCAGTCCACTTACCAAATGATACTCTTCTTTGACAGCTCCAACTATCAAGATGGGGTTGGGGAAGGAGTTATACTCATTCCACTTGATGGTGAACCTATGCCTTTGTCCTTCAAAATATATTTTTATTGTACAAACAATATTGCTTTGAATACGAAGCACTCGTATTAGGTCTCCAAGTTGCCTATGCCTTGGATGTAAAATGTATCAACATCTCGTGGTGATTCCCAATTGGTCATAAACCAAGTCAATGATATATACCAATGTCATAGTGAGACACTTCAAAAGTACAAACATCATGTAGATATCTTTTGACCACCTTCGACCGCTATGCCCTTCAAACCGTCCCACGTTCACCCAACCAATTTGTCGATACCATGGCCTCGCTTGGCTTCTCAAATACCCACTTTGCCCACCGATTCTAAAATATTTTTCACCATATAATGACTCCAATCACCCTCTTATTTACATTACGACATTTACTCTATCGAAACCGCTGCCCCCAACCCGATTGACCTTTGGTATAAACAATACTCCGACTATCTTTCTCTCTCCATCTTACCTCCTAACCTCACCTGTAATGGACAACATGCCTTTTTTAAAAGGTCTCTCATTATGTCATCATGGGTGGAATCCTATATAAACGTGGCTTTGATGGTATTCTCTTACGATGCCTCATGAGTTCTAAAATTCCTTATACCATTAAGGAAGTTCATGATGGGATATGTGGAGGTCACTTTAGTGGCCTTGCTATTACTAAGCGTATTCTTCACCTAGGCTATTACATCGCCAACCTCAATCATGATTGTTGTGACTATGTTAAGCTCGTAAAATGCCAACAACATGCCAACCTTTGGCCCTTTTCTCAATGGGGTTTGGATCTTGTCAAAGAGATCAATCCCCATTCTTCCTACCAACATCAATGGATCATCACCACTACCAAATACTACACAAAATGGGTTGAAGCCATACTTCTCATCTCCATGAAAGCTGAGAAAATATGTGAGTTCATCAATCATCACATCATTTGTCGCTTTGGTGTTCCACATCACCTTATTACGTATAATAGAAAATAATTCAAAAATAAAACCCCGCAAAACTTTGCGATGCCTTTGGCATTCAAATTAAGTTTTTCATCACCTTATTACCCGCAAACCAATGGCCAAGCCAAATCCACTAACAAAACCTTGAACAAAATTCTCATAAAAGTGGTTAACGATATTGGGAAGGAATGGCATATGCACATTCCTTTTTCTCTATGGGCATACCGCACTAGTATTCATACTTCCACTACTGCCACACCCTTTTCTCTAGTCTATGGTACAGAGGTCGTTTCTACCTTTCAAGTCTGATTCCCTCACTCCTCATTTATCTCCATGACATGCTCAATGATGATGACTTTCATCAGACTATTTAGAATAACTTGAGTTATTAGATGAACATCCTCTTAATGCCCTCGATCACCTTCAAGTTTACTAAAAATGTATCAAACATGCCCATGACAAATGTGTCCATGAACAAACCTTCCAATTCGATGACCTTGTCCTGAAGAAAATCAACATGTAACCAAAGTAGAAAAAATTAAACGGGAAAATTTTCTCCTAATTGGCTTAGACCATACATCATGACCCATACTTACGGATCAGGTGCTTATCATTTATCTTCACTCGATGGTAAACCCGAACCTAAGCCCCTTAATTCCTTGCATCTTCGACCATTCTACTATTGATTTTTAGTCCTACCTCATCTTCTGTCTCTTTCCATGCTTGTCCCTTGAGCGCTATCCACTTCTTACACCTCACCAACAATTAAACAAGAATCATGTGTGTACCCATCACTTTTTATCTTCTCTTGAATATGTCTACCATGGCACTCGCACATAGTATGATTCTCATAGATACTTTTCATCTATTTTTAGATGAGATCCCATGGTTGTTTCACCCTACTTTCTAAACAAGAATCCTATTCTTCACCTTGGTCTTTTCCATGACTTAAAACCCCTCACATGAGATCCAAATCCTTGATTCAAACTTCAAATAAAATGATGACTCCCTCAAAAGGAAATCTTCTCTCTATAATCACCTGCTATAAATAGACTGCTCCTCCTTGAAGGATAGCTATGTAAAGCTCTTTCAAAAAAAAAAGAGACAAGAATTTGAAGCTTCTTGCATAGATAAGATTCATGAAGACCTCAAGGAGTTAATTTTTTCATCCCATATAGAATTCCCTCATCGATTAGTCTATCTCAAACATAAATTAAAATAAACAACCTTTTAGTCATGGACTTTACCATTATGACCTTGGATCTCTTGCCACAAAGGCATGCTACCTCGTACCATATAAAAATGAACCACTTTTCACCCTCTCACCATTCACACTCTCATTTCCTACTGCCTCAAGGGACCTCTTGGAACTGTGACATTTGGTGATCATGTGACTATTATTCACCTTTAGGATAATCAATCATGTAAAGTATTTAGGGTCTTATGTTCACTAGCCTACCTACGGTATGGTCCACTAGTTATGATCCTCACCAATCAGGCAGCTTTCTTGCCCCTCTTATCTTTTAACCTTCTTTATTACGTATTGATTACCTTATATAGACCTGGTCCTCGATGCTTACCTTTAGGTAATCTTCTTCTTCCATCACAATCAAAATTACCTATACCAATTTTCCCACAACTCACCCATACCTAACAAACCTAAACTCAAATCATGCCTAAAACCTACCAACTCATTCTCATACCTCCTCACATTCTTCCCTAGCTTATGGGAGAACTACATCGGCCTGAGGTCCCTTTTCATCGGGACTATGTAGGCAGCACTCCGAGGGCATGGGGCCCTTAGAGGTTAGCTCGGCCACTATCTACCCTAACCAATTCATCTTTCATTTTCCCCAATCACATTTTACCCTACTTAGTTTCCTTTTTATATCAAAAATGGAAATTAAACCAAACAAACAACAAGTTGCTTCACATTTTTATCATCAACAAAACATACATTTATTATGACTACCATTTCTTTACCATCATCATGCATGTATTATAAAACATCTTAAACATGACCCATATCATCATTCATTGCACAAATTAATGAATTACAACCTCAACCAATTTAAACTCCACCATGCCTATGACCTAACTCCACCATGCCTAAAACCTAACTCAATCCATGCCTAGACCAAAACCTAACTCGATCCATGCCTATGACCTAACTCCACCATGCCTAAAACCTGACTCAATCCATGCCTAGACCAAAACCTGACTCAACCATGCCTACAACCTAACTCGATCCATGCCTATAACTTGACTCCATCCATGCCTAACACACCTATCCTAAATCCATCTATGCATAATAATAAGATTGTATCAACACAAACACATATTGACCATCATAATCATCATCTCTATAAATAAAATATCAAAATATGTGTATCCATATACATAATTGTCAAATGTCTTTGCCACGCAGATGGTGTATATAATCCAATCTCTCGAAACTCTCATATATAGCCTCACCATCTTTAGCACGTAGGCCGGTATATGCTCAAAAATATACAAAAATCTCATACATCCCCACCATCTTCGGCATGCAGCCGGTATATATCAAAAAATTACTAACATACATCAAAATACGGGGATGGGTATCAAGCCTCATCTTGTTAGACATCATCCATGTTAGTCTCTCTCGGTCTCCTCCTCGCTCCTATCGGACGGCTTGGTATCATCTCACCTCATACCATAGGTTGTGGTCAACCCGTTGCTAGTACATCACCTAGAACTAGCCTCTATGAGCTAGTTTCCTCACCCTAATCATGTCTCAGGGCTCGATGGCCCTCTCGTGCACTCCACGTTAAGAGTACGGGATCTCATCCTCTCACTAGAGGCCTTTTGTGCCACCTGTACTCTCCATACCGCTATCAACTCGATCCCGATAGTATCTTACCTCACCTAAGACATATCATAACCTAAATAGGGGTACTTTCTATGGTGGCCCTATCAGCCTCAAAGACATGTATCTATCCTATGGGACCCTATCTTTCTCCCGCCCGTGAACTAGGACCCTATCTTGGTACCTATGGATGTGTTATCGACCTCTTCCCCTGTGCCTATATCTCGGGCCTATAAGGTTCGGATCTGCACCTATACAAAGGCTATATGGCCTGCGCAACCCCGTGACTTGTGTCTGCAGGCAAAGGTGGCTAGCTACCCCTATAACCTTGTAAACCTATACCTTTAGAGCGGCCACGTGATCATCATCACCATCCCCGTCTCCACCCTGGGCCATCTAGACCTATAGACTAGCCACCTGCGCATGCAATGTGGCCATATCTACCTTCGATTCTACTAACTTCCCCTATACCATCCCCAACTGGGTAATCAAGGTCACCATCCTCCCCTATAAGGCATCTCTCTGAAAGTGATGGTGGCTAAATTTGGATTCCCGGGCTTGGAAGGTACTACTCATAGCTACGCTACCCACCACTATATATACCTATCTCATCACATTGGCATCATCAATCCGCCATGATCTATAACCTGCTTCTCCTACCCAATAGGTACTGCGGATGTGGAAGTGGCCGTGGTCTCTCCACATCAACCCTCCGGTACTTTCATGGGAAGGGTGGTGGTATATCCTATAAAAGACCAAACTTTTGTCGACCCTATCTACGGGGATCATCTCGTGCTCTCCTACATGACGCCCATATATCCACCTAAGTAGATGTAGGCTAGCTAGCTCCTTATCCATCTACATTTATGAGGGATAACCCACATACGGTCTCCATATAATGTCTACCTAGGATAGTCCCTCCAGTAGCCTCCGGTAATATGCTACATTATGTGTAGCCCTTTCTAATCACCGCTCTCCAAAGAACATGCACCCATCACCTGTACCCCACACGTAAAAAACGAAGATGAAAGGCATCTACTTGGGGCATACCCACTGGATGCACACAGATAATGTGTTCATAGGCCCAACAGTGAAGTAAAAAGGTACAACATAGGCTAAACATGCGGAGCCGCCCATACACCCATAACTCTCTATATAACTGCACCAAGATTGATAGCACCCACGAAAATTGGGTCCTCTCTGTCATCATGTCATGTAACACCAGAAGTGATCATGGGAATGTCCCACCCTCTACATCCGTAAGTGCAAAACAACAGACTTCCTACATTAGTAATACTACTAGCCTTGTTTCCTCTAGGCAGGATAGGTATATCTCCCCATAGCTCAAAGCACTGCTTTGTGGAATTTCATCTCTTCCATCCACTCGTAACATATTGTCAACATCAACTCCTTTGATTCCTTTGAGGAGATCGAATATACTTATGTACCTAATATAGGTAACCGCATGATCCTGAACATGTCCTTTAGGGTGATCACATCATCTCACCTATCGGTAGGTGGAATGTGTTGGTCAACAAATCCCATCTATCGATGAGTGTGACCATCAAATTCGGTTACCAAACTACATGCCAGTAGCATCGGACCCCACTCAGGCCCACCTCCTCAAGATGCTACAACTTCTCATTGTTGTTATACCTCACACACTTTATCAAGCAAGGGTGACACCTATCTCATATTCTCAAGGCTGATCTCTTTCCCCGCATCTAACACAAAAATCCCATTATTTAAGCTCAAACCATACCCACAATTGAACCCACCCATTCCCTACCTATTTTACTTCACTACTTACTTGTTTATCCCATGGCCTAACTACCTACCCAACCTAACCTACACGTACTCACCCTAACCTTACACTATCCACCCCTAACCTACCCTAACCCTACTCAACCCAACATCACTTTACCTATTTCCATGTACCCCTCACCTACTTCCATTTTGACCCACTCCCCAATCTTACCTACTTGCCCAAAAGTCTTGAAACTTGGTCCTAACCGCCTAGCCCTTGCCTATTCCACATTTTTTAGGCAAGTGTTTTATCCTCCAAACCAAGGTGCAGACCCTCTCTCGCATCGACCTCGCCTTACCCATAACCAACATTGGTCTCCTCATCCATAACCGATCCTAGTTATACACCACCTACGCTAGTCAAGATTCGACGACATCGGTCCACTATCGCGGCGACATCCCGCGGCAAAGATGCCCTAGATTTCCCATTTCTTTCTCATTCCTCACCTCCCCACCCCCCATTCTAACCTACAATCCTTCCCACCCAAAGATAATACCTATTTCAACCCTCCTTGTCCCTCTTTTACCCAATTTCCCCCCACACATTCAAATTTAATTTCCCCCAAACCCATCTTTCCCCCAACCCAACTTTCTATCAATTTCTTTAAAACAAACACGAAAGGGATTTGAACCTTACCTCATCTCACTTGTTGTCTCCATGGTGGCACCTCCAGGTCGTTGCTGCAGACTGGTGGTCCCCCGATCCCTCTCCTACCTCTACCATCACCAAATGACCTCTCACTCTCCAACCAATCAATCCACTCCAATCGATCCAACTTAGCTCATGGATCCACCTATCACCCAACTATCCTCCGCCACGACGCTCACCAACTCAGCCTTCAGTCTCACCTTGTCCCTTTTCACCTTTTCCTCTCTCTTCTGTCATTTTCTCCTCTTTTGCAAAAGACAAATGAATTGAAAAAATGTGGATTTTTCTCTTTTTATAACAACCCCAACCTAACTAGTGTCGGTTTACCATAACCAACATCGGTCCTATGCCCTAGCTTACCATGGTCGGTCTAGCTTGACCGGCATCGGTTACCTTAAACCGTCATTAGTTTCCCTACTTATCCTTTTTCCTACCCCCTACCCCTAATTTTTGACCTGAATCCTTTTTATCCTACACTCACCTCACTTGGCCACACCACTTGACCTTCTTGACCTTACCCTTTATCCCCTCACCTCATCCTCATTCGGGACTCATTATTTTACCCATACCTTGGCCCTACCCATGCCGTGACCTAGATACTTGGACCTAGAACATTGCTAGTGACTCGTGACCTATGACCGATTGTTGACTCCGATGACCCCCTTGCCTCTTGTTGTGATCGCTTATCCTGACCTAACCCTTGGTGTACCGGAACATACCTAAACATTCCTGCACCTAACCTATGTTGTGTTTCTTGACCATATCCTATACCTTGATACCGGAATCACTTTAACCTTGTTTGGAAAAACCTATCAACCTTAGACAATGTAGATTTTTCCTTCTCTTCAACTCCGTACCATGCATGCAGTTTATACATGTGAGTGCACTTGAATATTACTACCTTTAACCCCGACCCATTACCTAAATTACCCAAGTAGACCCTTTTCTTTTTTTTTCCCAGCTACCCACCTTCCTCTTCACCACATTCAAATTTTATCAAACCACTCACCAATTCTACCTTCCCTGCCTAGTCGGGCTTCTGGTTTGAGGGGGATCACCTTTACCCACACATGGGGCAACCACATCTTATTCTTGTCAACGTCCCTTACCAATACAAGCTACGTAACAAAAAAGGGAAAAATGTAGACACCAAAATTGGGTCACACTCCCTTGTTCCTCGACAAATAAACACCTTGAACACATCCACCTAGCCATGGTCCCTTTCACCCCACTATAATATTAATTTAATTAAATTAATTCATTATCCTCACCATATTTATTATTAAAATTTCTAACCGAGATAATGCCCACATATCCACCTCACCTAGACACCTCATCTAGTCGCCTCACCCTAACACCTATTCTTAGTAAGTTGCCATAACTAACTAAGATCTACCCACACCCTAAAAATCAATGCCTACATTACCTCTAACCACATTCCCACATGTTAGAAGGAATATTTCATTCTAATCCACAGAGAAAATGAACAAGATCCGAGAAAATCAAGCGAGATCGGCCTAGTTTAGTAAACCTAGGAAATCCCGCCCTAACCGATGCTAGGTCACCATAAACCACCACCAATCAACCCAAAACCACCGTCGGTTACCATTTAACCCCTAAAACAACCTTATTTCGAGGTTGGCACATTGTTGAGAGGTTGATACATCTTCTGAGAACAAGTGACGAAACCAGAGCTGCATGCAAGCAAAACCAACATCCGTACATGCATCAGAGCATCCATAGCCAAAAACTGAAGCAACCACGAGACCCATTTGCCTTCACAGAGCATCCGGAGAAGTGCCAACACCACACTAAATTATTTTCATTTGATCACCCACCATTTCCAACTAGACATCAAGCTTATACAAACAATAATTTTTGTTAACTTGCAGACCGTTCATTATCATTTTAGCATATCCTTTTACTTATATTATTAGTTTCTGTTCTCATTCCCATTCCCCACCATTTTTACCTCCATGCAAACTTGACCATATCTTTACCCACACCTTTGAACTGCTCATATGCAGACTTTCATCATTCTTGTGCATACCTAAGACCCACACAAACCTTGCCATTTCCCTTTCATTTTTATCTAGCCTCATATCTACCCTCACCTCAAGTTTTTATTGAGTTTCTTGTACCCCGACCATACCATCACCAGCTACCCACGGTCATCGCGGCTCACCTAAACCGACACCGTCCATACCAAAATGACGTAAGTGTCTTTGTTTTGGCTAAAACCCATATTAGAGCTTAAAACATCCACCAAATACCCCAAATAGCCCAAAACCTGACCTTGACCAATACTAGTACCCCTGACAAAGTGACCTTGACCTTCATATTCAATCATAGCTTAACTTGTTGTGAATGAATTTTCTTATTGTAGATAAATGAGATACCTAAATCATTTTAACTACACTAGGATTTCCTTTATTGTTTGCATTAAGTTGTTTTAAACAGTGGATTGATAACCGTCTAGGAAGTATCACACTTCTCGGATCTAGCACACGCTAGGTAGTCCACTACATATATTGTTTTCCATTTTAGGTAGTTCCTCAAAGTAAAAGGAAGCTCTCACGATCAACTATGGATCCGTAAGTCATACGCGCACAACAACCTACAATCAACATCTCAACGGTATTCATCCTATCCCTTTACCCTTATTTATTTTTTCAACATTCGAAGAAACGATCTAGAATCGGGTGAAACACACACATTCACCAACTCATCCTTATGGAACACAACCAAACATGGAACTGCATGGGACTGAAGTAGCACAATAATACACAATGCAAGGAGAAGAAACATAAACACGCTAGGATAGATAATAGTCACAAAACGATGCTTCCATTACTTCCGCATACACAAAACTATTATAATGTTAAGGAAGCTAATATCCACATGCAAGAGCCAAACATAGAGGACTACAACTCATAATATAGAAAATATGGAGTCCTTATTAACATGCGTAAGGATCTAGAGTATCAACATAACAAATGAGCCTTGCTCCTACATTTATAGATGAATCCATGGAGAAAGAGAGGAAAAGGAGGGAAAAACCTTAATTTGAAATACAACCACCAATAAGAAGCATTCAATATCTATAAATTCACTTGGAAATATTTGAAATACACTTCCCCGTGCATGTTTGACGTATTGAAAATAAAAGAGAGTGGATCATACGAAATTGGGTGGTTGGAGCAATCAGATCTGCTCATCAATGTTCAGGGAGATGTTTTCCCAATTCTCACCTACCGATCCACCAAAATCTGAAATTTAAATTTACGCACCGTTGGTGATGTTAGTAGCTTTTTGACAAGTCCAGGACACATGCCAATTTGAGCTTTGTAGTTGATGATATGGCTGTTAAAAGATTTCAAATTCATTGGCATATACAAGACATGTTGTGCACACCGATTAGCTAAGATGGTGGCAAAATGTATAGTTATTTGTCATTTCCGCCATGTGTTAATCATTCATTTGTTATAAGGATTCGGTGCCCGACTAGTCACACGCTACACACTTAAGCGTGTTAAAATATGATCTAGCATAGAAGGGCATGTGGATAAAATAGAGGAAATCACGAGAGAGATGTGTCACGCGCATAGGGAGATGAATCAAACTAGTGAGTATAAAACGTATGGTTAAGGCACAACTATTACAAAGTAATGGGTGCAGTACACAAAGGGTCAAAGACTTAGGCGCGAGGGGTGGAAGGAAACTGACTTGGAAGAAGGTGAACATATGAAAGGAGGGTGCGAGGGGAAGTGAAAGGAGGAAGGAAAGGGGAAAACAAGAAAATTGAGACCAAAGGAGTGTTCCAAATGATGTTGAGCATGCACAACTTCTTCAATAGATAACTTAGGGACAAAATGTATATGCAAGTTATCCTAAATTGGTAGGGGATCTATTTAGATAATAGTTTTGGTGACTTTTGGGGCCATCTACCTACTAGATGAAAGAGACCAGTAGCCTAAAGAAACCATTGGGCATGGATTCAGCTTGTTCAATCATGAAAATGCCCTTATTGTCACTTTGAGCATCATTTCTACACTTTATCCTGAATCTCACAACCACCGAGAGAAGCTCTGCAACACTCAAAAATACAAAAGAGCTCGTGCGGGAAGCACATGAGAGGAAAGAACTATGTACAAACAAACAATGTGCGTAAAGCACACTTGGAGGAATTGAAACTACTTTAATATATATAATATGATGTAAAAACCTAATGGAAGGGTTTGAGATAGATCCCATTTATTGGGATTTGCAGCGTGCTTCCATCTAGATGAGTTAACTCAAAAGAGTTAGCTTCTTTTCAAATCTTGATGATGTATGGGAAAATCCAAAGTGCATCAAACTTTGAATGGCACCTAGGTTTAGCTTTATCAGCATCCCACTTTAGAACTAGGTCTCCAACTTTGAAAGCTTGTGGCCTAGCCTTTCTATCAAACCATTTCTTTGTTGCTTGTTGATGTTGTTCTAGCTTGATCATGGAAGAGTTTATGAGCTCTTCAAGATGAACTAGCTCTGTCATCCTAATTTCTCTTTGGTCCGCGCCCTCAAATTCTAGCTGTTGGGCAAGCGCTAATGAATTTAGTTCTAGTGTCAAAGGAAGGGTAGCCTCCTTGCCATAGACAAGCTTGTAAGGTGAAGTTCCTATTGCCTTTTTTACTATGATTCTATCTTCCCGAGTGCATGCAAGACCTTTGTATGCCACTGTCTTTGTCTTTTGCTCATCATGCACTTCATGATTCTCGATCGGAGTTCTTATTTTTGATTCTACTAGATCGTTTTCCTGACGGTAATAGTTGGAAGAGGTTTTTAGGTAAATGCCCAAACTTAGAGCCCAATCAGTGATTTTAGCACCAAGGAAAGACTTTGCATTATCAGAGATAATGGTTTGAGGAACACCAAAACTTGTGACTAAACCTTCAAGAAATTCAAGGATGACTACCTCAGTTGATTCCTTAAGCGTGATAGATTTTGTTCATCTAGTGAATTAATTTGTAGCTATCAACACCCATTTGTGTCTAGCACTTAAAGGTGGATTATTCATGCCTATGAAGTCAAGACCTCATTGTGAAAAAGGCTGATCAACTTGGATTGGTCAGAGGGGAAGCACTGCCAATATTTTTATTTCATGTAAAGAAAGTGCATTCTTTACATTTTGTGACCCACCTATGTGCATCTGTAAACAGGGTAGGCCAAATGATACCTACCATTATGATCTTCATTACTATAGTTTTGGTAGAAAAGTTTCCACCAGAGAATCCATCATGAAATTCTTCTAACACTTGTTCATTTTGCACACCGTTGATACATCTTAACATCACGCCATCTAGATTTCATTTGAAGAGAATTCCATCAATCAAAACATAAGGAATAGATTGCAACCTGAGATGCCTTATCTTTGCTTTATTCAAATAGGGAGGGTATACACCCTCGGAAAGGAATTTTATCATGTCCTTCATCCAATCATGCATGTCGGGGTCTATGTTCTATTCATGTTCTACACGTGGGAGGTCTTCATCCATAAATAGTAAAGCCTCGGGTTCACTCTTCACATCCTCGAATCTGCTTGCATATTGTGCTACCTCTTACCATCTTTGTGGCCTTAATAGACACATCATATTCCATGATTTTGGTCACCCATTGCGCTCTCTTCTCATAGATTTATTCTGCCATGATGAATTCTCTAACAAATGATTGAGATACTAACACCTTGATATGCTTTTTGGTGAGCATGATCTTGAATTTCTTGAGCGCACGCATGATGGTGAAGACTTTCTTTTCTATGTGGTTATATTTCAATTCATAATTCTTTAGCATCTGGCTGAATAAAGCCACTTTGTTTGTTCCAGTCCTTATTCATTTTCTGTGTCAAGACAAAGAACAATGATTTCATCGCATACCATAAGCATAAAGGAAGAAATCCTTTGAGTAATCTGGATTGATGAGTGTTGGCACACAAACAATTTCTTTCTTGATCTTGTTGAAGCTTTCTCTTCCTTATATTTTCCATTTGAAGATTATGTCATCTGGATTGATGAGTGTTGGCACACAAACAATTTCTTTCTTGATCTTGTTGAAGCTTTCTCTTCCTTATATTTTCCATTTGAAGATTATGTCCTTCTTGAGCATAAGGGTGATGGGTTGAACTAGTCCTATAAAGTTAGGGATAAAACGTCTAACAAATTTAATCTTGCCAAGGAAGGAATGTAAGGCTTTTTTCTGTCTGGTAGGGAAAGGGATAGGATGGCTGAAATGCACTCAGGATCAATCGTGATGCCATACTTTGAAACCACATGGCCCAAGAGCTTGCCCTGAGCCACCACAAAATTACACTTCTTGGGATTAAGAGACACCTCAAATTATCTACATCTCTCAAAGACCTTTTTCAAGGGTGCCATGTGATCCGTGCTCTACTTTGAGAAGACATTTATATCAAGGTAGACCAAGATTAACTCATTGATGTAACCTTTGAATGCAATGTCCATGGCACATTGAAACGTTACACCTGCATTTGACAGACCAAAGGGCATTTTTTTATATGCATATTTTCCCCACTTAGTTGTAAATGTTGTTTTGAATCGATCCTCTTCCTTGACCAGATCTGGTTGAAACCTGATTATCCATATAGCATGGATAACCTTTGCATGCCAGCTACAGATCTATAGAATATTCTCTATTTAAGGATACTTGATCCTTTAGAGATGCGTTATTCAAATATCTCGAAATCAACAAAAATTCTGATTTCACCATTATTCTTGCAAAGCGGAACCAAATTTGTGACCTAGGTGGAGTATTTGATAGGAAAATAATTTTTGCCTCAATGAGTTTTGATAGTTCCTTTCTCATGAGGGGCTCCATCCTTAGATTGACCGGCCATTGTTTCGTCGATGAGCTTTATGCTAGGATCAAGGTCAATCGAGTGTTGAGTGATACTTGGATCAAAATATTTTAGGTCTTCATACTCCCATGATAAAATGTCGTTGTATTTTTGGTAGAGAGAGATGAAGGCCTATTTTTCTTCATGCGCACAAATCTTGTTGAGCAGCGGCTCCTTTCTATGTGTAATAGTAATGGAGGACCAATCATCTTGTGTGGCATGCATGTATCTTTCTTCACCCTTGAACTCATCATCGGGGCTGAAATTTTTCTCTAAGGTGACCAACCCTTTAGGAAACTTATTTATCTTCAACTGTATTACTTGGTCACTATAGCTGTCATGCAAGTCAGCTTGCATACTTGATGAAAATTAAGCTTCATTTTGGATAAACTAGATGATCTACGCATCACTTTCAAAAACTTTCCAGTTGGTGTTATTATCTAGAATGGATGATCTGATTACCATCTTAATTTGCTTGAGCGTTCCTTTGACAAATTTCTTATCTCGAGAAAACTATGAACCAAGCATGGCCATTTGGTTAGCCTCCTTGTTCATTCTCCGTGGAACTACCTACAGATTAAGAGCATTAAAGCTCTCAAGTAGGTCCCAAACTCTATGTTTATAATATTTAAGAATCTTATTCTTTGTCTCGAACTTTTGGTGACTGTTAGATGACCAATTATGTGTCCCCAAAGATCTGCGCAACACTTTAATTTTCTTTTTTTTCAGCAATAAGCAAGCCATGCACTAGTGCTTCATACTCTGCCACATTATTAGAACATGTAAACTGTAGCCTATGCATGAAGAATAATTTCTCATCCTTAGGGGAAATGAGAACCACTCCTACTCCTGCACCATTTTTGCTTCTGGATCCATCAAAGTATAACTTCCATAGACCAATTTGAACTTTGTCTCCTATGAACACGTGTGGAAGCATAACATCTTCTTCTAGAATGTAATAAGTACCAAGCCCAGTTTCATAGGATTCTAGTTCTTTATCATAGGGATCAAATTTTTGATGCCTCTCCACCCATTCATCAAGTACTAGGTCTGGAACAGAGGGTGGAAGAGACTAATCTTTAGGAATTAAAACTTGTTCTTCTTGGATAAGACAATTAGCTCGGAGAGGGAATGAGACATATGGCTCTACATGATAATAAAATATAGGATTATCTTGTATTGTAAATCAGGTACCATACCTCATCTTGATTAACATATGATACCAATCGAGGACAAGTAACCACCCACATTAGCAGTAAATTCTCTTGATATACATAGGCAAAACAAAGGAGGTAGGTCAATAATTGACACATATTGAGTAATTTTCAGGCTTGGACATGCATGGAGGGTTAAGTCAAGATCCTTTATGACTCCCAAGGTAGTTACAACTGAGCCATCAAGTTGTAGGATGCCATTAGACAAAGGGCTATATTTTAGACCTAAGACATAAACTATCTTCTTAGGCATAACAAAAGTACTAGCACCTGAGTCAACTAAGTAGTTATGCACTAGGTGTTTACCTATAATCAAGGAAATATAGAAGGGTGGGGTTTTATAAATTTTGCTTACTTGTTTCTCCTCTTCTTGGTAGATTTTGATAGAAGCGTGCAAATTTTGCATAACCGGTCAGGCGCATCCCACATTGTGACGTTTATGTTTGTTTTCTTCATCTGGTCAACAATGCTAAATGGAAGCCCCCACCTTGTGAATTTGGGGAACAACATCCTTTCTTGATTGTTCAGATGTGGAATCCTAAATTTTAGCTAGAACAAAGGCTTGGCCTACCAAAGGATGGGTGTGCACTGCTTCAAAAGGATATTTACGTGGGACCTCCTACATAGGGGTTTGAACATTTTTCCTACACAAGGTCTTATCTGATTCTTTTTTTTTTTGAATACCTTTTTGCATTGCTAGGACTGTGACCTACGTGCCATACTCTAATATTATTTTCTTATATCTTGTGTTGTCCACAACTTGGACGTGTAGTTTGTTTGTATCTTCTGCATCTTGGTTGATTGCATTAAATTCATCAGCACCAAAGAACATCAAATTGGTTTCTGAGGAAACTTCTGGTCCTTCTGGATTATCTACTTCATGGGAACTTGTTAAGGGTTCATAGGATGAAGCATTCTAGATCATGAAGGCTTGGGCACACACAACATTAGCACAATGGTACTGACTATGAGGCATTTTTCAACGAAGCACCACTCGATTATTGAGCCAAGTTTTTCTCGAACTAGGATGAGCACTTGGCTCACGCCGGGTGTTGGGAGAGAAGGCACGGGAGGGATAATTTGTAAGGGCAGATGTGCACTAGGTAGCCACCTATCATTCAATTGGTTGGGCACATATCTCTGATTTCTGTATTGATTTCACCACGGCTGATTTCCTTAGCCATGCGCCTGTTTGGAAATGCCTCTATACGCTTGCGTTTTCTACCTTTCTAAATATATGTCCTTGTTTGATAAATTTTTTCTGAAGGCCTTCAATTCTTCATCTTCCTTGTGTTGTGATGGAGAATAGTATGTTGAGGCAAATGGTTGCGCACTTTACTCAGGAGTGGGAATAGGGGCCACAAAAGGATGGGGTACTTGTTGCATCTCCGGGAACAAGGGTATGGGCAGTCTAGAAGCCAACTTTCCACCTTGAATAAGAATATTTTTTTCCCTTACTACAATGTTATAAGAAGCTGGTAGAGTCCTACCCCCCATAGATTGGATCATAACTGAAATTTCATTATTGAGCACCTTCGTATAAAAAAGGAAACCATGTTGGGCTATAGGTCTTACCACAAGGGGAATTCTGTCCCAAGTCTTCTAAAATCTGATGTTGAAATTAGTTATATGCTCATTGGGTGCTCTCCTTGTTGTTGTCAGGTTCTTCACCAAATATAGGTGATCTGACTTGTCTCTAAAATAACTGCATCGAGGTATTCCCACTCATCCCAAGTGGTGATAGATCCAAGTCTCAAGCCTCGGTAGCATTACAATGCTTTACCTTTGAAAGAGGCTGCAAGTAGCCTAACTGCTACATCATTATGTGTGATCAGATAGAATGAACACACATTTGCTACATCCTAGATGTGCTCATGAGGGGTGACTTGATTCTCACCAGTAAAGTAAGGAATACTTTTGAGCATGCCATTGGGCATATCATGTTGCACATCTAGGAGTAAGGGGCTCCCTCCATCAAAGTTTACAAAACTTCTTAATGGAGGAGGTGGTTGATGCACCATTGTAGGGTACACAAGTTGTCTATTTATAGGAGGAGTTGAATGGGTGTGGTGCGCTAGAGATAGAGATGTGCGCGGGGATTTCTGGAATGAACTTTTCTTGGGGATAGCTAGAGGTACTCAAAAGAGTCTTCAACTACTACACTTCTTCTTGTGTGCACTTTTCTCATGAAAGGTGCTCAGGACTACTAAAACAGAGATTTTAAAATATTGGGAGTCACCGGATGTTTTTGAAAGGAGCCCCTTTAAAGGTTGAAACTCTAAGTCCACACACTATAACTTAAATATATGAAATTTGAGCTTTTAATGCTAGTCCCATCAGGCGTGCTTTAAACTCTTGGTTTCTCGGTGTGCACCCATGTCTTGGATCTCCAAAAGGGACTGGGTTTCGAGACCAAAATTGAACTGTCCCCAAGTTATGGAACCTTATGAGCTTGGGACGAATCTCTGGAGAAGGCCTGTTCCTCTATCTATCTCTACTGCTATTGCTACTCCTAGTGTTGAAAAGGGAAACTAAGCTAAGAATTCCAAGGGACCAGGGAAAGAAGATAACATGAAGTAAACTACACTAAAATGCAATAGCACTAGAAAAGAGGGATGAACACTATCTTTTCTAAGCAATAATGACAAGGAATGTGTGAGAGGAGGCTAGGCACGAGTAGCACAACAAAACACACATTCACCAAATCGTCCTTATGGAACACAACCAAACATGGAACTGCAAGGGACCTAAAGTAGCACAACAATACAAAATGCAAGAGAAAAGGCAAGAAGAAGAAACATAAACATGCTAGGATAGAGAATAGTCACAAAACGATGCTTCCATTACTTCCAAAATGCACAAAAATGTTACAATGATAAGGAGGTTGATATCCACATGCAAGAACCAAACATAGAGTTTTGTAACTCGAATATAGAAAATATGGAGTCTGAGCAACATGTGTAAGGATCTAGAGTATCAAACATAAAAATGATCCTTGCTCATACATTTATAGATGAATCCATGGAGGAAGAGAGGACAATGAGGGAAAAATCTAAATTTGAAATACAACCACCAACAAGAAGCATTCAATGTCCTGTAAATCCACTTAGAAATCTTGAAATATGTTTCCCCATGCCTATTTGATGTGTTTAAGATAAAAGAGAGGGATCATACTAAATTAGGTTATTGGATCAATCATATCTACTCATCAATGTTTAGGGATACACTTTCCCAATTCTCACCAAACCATCCACCAACATTTGAAATTTGAATTTCTCGCACTGTTGGTGATGTCATCAAATTTCCGACAAGTCCATGCGCATGCCGATCTCGAGCTCTATAGCTAATGATATGGTTGTCAAAATATTTCAAAGTCATTGGCATATACAAGACACGTGGCACATGCTAATTGGCTTATATGATGGCAAAATGTACATTATTTATCATTTCCGCAACGTGTTAATCATTCATTTGTTGCGAAGGATTCGTTGCCTGTTGGTGCACTCCCCGAGGGTCCTACACTACACACTTAAGCATGTCAAAAGATGATCGCACGAGAGGGGCATGGGGAAAAAACCGAGGAAAGCATGGAGGGAGCATGTGTGATGCACATGGGGAGATGAATCAAATTGGTGACCGAGAGAATGTATGGTTAAGGCATAACTATTACAAAGTAATGGGTGTGGTGTGCAAAGGGTCAAATACTTAGGCATGCGGGGTGGAAGAAACCGACTTGGAAGAAGGTGAACGTGTGGAAGGAGGGCGCAAGGGGAAGTGGAAGGAAGAAGGAAAGGGGCATGTAGGAAAATTGATACTAATGGAATGTGCCAAATGATGTTAAGTGTGTGTAACTTATTCAATAGATAACTTAGGGCCGAGAATGTATATGCAAGCTATCCTAAATCACTAGGGAGTTATTTGGATAATAAGTACCTCAGTGGATTATGGATGACCAACAAATAGTGAGTCAATACTATATTGACCAAATTTTTAAGTGCGGACAATGGCTCCTATAAAATGGGATGAGGGAGAGTCAGATAATCAATATAACAAAATTGCTAATGTAATGAGAAGGAATTTGACTTGGCTGAAAGGAAAAGGTATGGATTTATCCATACAAAACACAAAGGTACTTAATGAATTCAAGGATTTGGGAGTTTTGAAAGAAGATCTTCCCCTTTTGAGGGAAGGAGATGAAAAATTTAGATCCTTTGGGAGGAAAGGATCCTCATTTTCCTTTGAAGAGACCTACCACATGTATCATTGATGAATGGACTATTACTACTAGTGAAACTGGGACTTCCATGTCTGTTTTAAAGCAAAAGATAGAAGAAATGCTTTTAAAATCCATGCAAAATGCTCCCATTACTTTTGCATTACCATTACAAACTAAAGGAACTGGTGTAACTAAAATAGGAACCCCCACAACAATATTTATAGGGGCATCCAGTTTAACCAAGACAATGAGAGGATTTATATCAGTTATTGGCCCAACATTTTTAGTACAAGGTGCAAAAAGAAATAAAGACACTAGATATTAAGAACTTTGAAAGAACTAAGAATAAAGTTAAACTTGTATTTGAACAGCCTTTGGAAAGAGATGTTGGTATTTTAGTAAAATAAAGTGGTCATGTATCAAGGAATCACAAACATAGAGAGCCTAAGGTGATTGACCCTCCTACTTTGACTGAGGAAAAAAAGAGAGTAGTTGTTTCCTTGGCTCATCAGGTAACTCTACCAATAGATCCAAGTATACCACAGTTGATTCAATTGTAGAACCAACATATTCAACTTCATTTCTTTTTTAGGGAGGAATAGTCTCTGAATTAACCCAAGAACGGGTAACTCAAGGTAGCCCCCATCTAACCAGCCATGCAGTTCTATGATAGAACAAGGGTTGAAGAAACCTAATGCAATACCATTTGAGAGTGTGAATGTACCCCATTATGATCAACCACATGAGAAAGCAAGGACCTCTCTTGGAAAATTGGACATAGATATAAGTGGAGAAATTCCTATACTTGAACCCTTTAAAGTATCAGTTGAGACACATATGGTAGAAGGTACAAATGCTTTTCAGTTGGATGAAAGAATGAAAGAATCTACCTAGTTGCCAACTGTTGAAACAAAAATTCCAATACCAGGGGTCTCTATTGAAGGCCAAATAGTTTTAGAAGTAGGTAGATCAGAGACTCAGAGAATTGCTAGTGAAGTAATTATGGATATTGTGGCACCAACCAAAGAAGGTCCTCAAGAGGAAATAAAAGTAATCAACCACCCCAAAAGGTAGATTTTTCTAAAGAAAGGGTGGTAGAAACCACAAAGGAATCCACTAAAAGGGAGAAACTGATGATAGTCAAAGTGTGCAAACCATTGATAAGGATGAAATGCCAATTACTGGAGCTCAACACACTGAGAAACAAAAGGAAGAGTTGAAAGAGAAAAATATTATTAATTTACCAGTTCATGAAAATGTTTCCACTAACATCATCCTCTAAAGGAGGCAGATATTGCAAAGAGAGAAGAATTTCCCAAAGTGACAACACCAACCCAAGAGGTTCCAAAGAAAACCATAGAAGTAATTGTTACCCCAGCTGAAGGAAAAAATAAGGAGAATGCTCCAATTAAAAATATGACTCAGGAAGAAACCAATCAATCCCAAGTTTGGGATCTAGAAAATTAGTAGCTGGAGTTAAAGCAAAAATAGGATGAACCCAAAGAGTCAACATTGGGAGTGGAAAAGGCACAACAAGAAATTCCATTGCTGCAAGTTGTCCACAAAGCATCTAAACAATTGGTTGTTTTCTCTGAGGAACCCCAACAAGCATCACAAAATACAAAAGTGGGGACTACTCTCACAACTTAGTTGGTTGGGAGGGTTGATCTCAGAAGAAGAAGAGGGGTTGTGCCTCAAAAAGTAATAGATATTACAACTTTGGCCTTCCCAAATCCCAAGAAGACTCCAAAAAGGGATATGGTTATTACTAAGACTCATGTACATCCATATGGGTCTAGAACCCTAGAGGTTGCAACCCCACATGAAGGAAAGTCAAGAAATGACATAACAACAAGTGACTATGACATCCAACACATCCCATTGGGAAAAACTTCTAGAGAAACATTAAAACAAGAAGTTTCAGAAGTATTCCAAGGCTTGTTACATAAATTGGATGAGGAAAAGATATCAAAAATGAAATTGAAAGAGCAGGTCATATATTTGAATTCATGCTTACAACAGTTAGTGGGCCAATCTAGTGAAGACCAAGAAGAGGTCTCTATTGTTACTCCTGAAGTTAATTGGAAGCATTGAAAAGGTTGTTAAGAAATTCAAGGTTGTTGACGATTGGATATAAAGGTTATTTAAAAAGGGAAGAATATCTTTGAGAAATACAGAATAGGATATGGAGAATTTAAGACCAAGCTCAATGATTAATTGAAAAATGTACCACTCAAATTAATGAAGATCTAGTTGAAAAGGAAGGAATTGTGCCACTAGAACAAATGGGAACCTAGTATGCAATTGAATATTTGGCTAAAATCAGGATTGAAGTTTTGAATGAAGTTAGAGAAAAATGGAGACAGAAAAGAAGTGGGTTGAAAAAGGCATTGACACCATAGATATGAAATTAGAAGGCATGGTGTTTGAAAAATTCAAAAAGAGTTATGGTAACTTGGAAATTTATTTCTTAATTAATTATTTTGAGAAAAAAATCCAAGATGAATTTTTTTCTTATGAGGTCATCAAGAGGATAATGTCTGTAGAGAGCATAATTGCATAATTAAAAGGAAAGTCATGGGAACATAAGCAAAAATGGATCAATGTGGGGATGCATTGAACAAGTAGACCCTGATATTTCAACACCACTCAGGTCTAACTGAAGAGGATTTACAAAATTTATTTCAGAGGTATGATGCATATGTGGAAAGGAAGCCAAATGAGGAGGAAGATGATGAAGATGAAGATACAAATGTGAAGACCGATGAGCAAGATTAAGCTTGTTTTCTTTAAACAACTTTTTCATCTTATTATAATTGTTACTTTTGTTTCATGAGAGCTGAACATTATTTTGAATTATTGTTTTCAAATATGAATGTAGCTTGATACAATACATTATACTTTTATATTGCTTTGATATAATTTTTAATCTATTATGAAGCATGTATATTGATGTAACAATTTGAGTTTTTGTGTTGTGGAAAAAATCAAAATAGGGGTTCTATAGGGGCCCCAGCCCATGAAAAAAATTTCATATATTTCTAGAAACTATATCAAAAAGAAAAAAAGAAAAAAGAAACCTAATCATCTTCCACCACAAAATCCTCTTTGCAAAGAGGAAGTTTCTTCACTAGACTATTCTTTCTAAGAACAAACTCCTCGGTTCCCACTACCATTTAAACAAACACAATGTCTCCTACCAGAGTGTGAGACATACCCAAAGACATAAGTTCATCAATGCTTTTCATAGGACCATCCAACAAACTAATCAATTGTGACCTCCTCTCATAGGAGGAAACCCATTCAATCATGTCTAGACCTCCCTTAAGAAAAGCCTTCTTCCATGTTGCTTTAAAAGTAAAGGATGGATTGGTAGCTTGTGCATAAGCAAGAAGTGAATAAAAATGATCTTGGAGTAGATGAATTAGGAGGTTTGGAACTGGGTTCACCCCTACATTTCTTCATGAATACTAGTGGAGCTTTAGGAGGCTGTGAAGGTATGGTCCCTAATGGTTTCCTCTCAAGAATGAAACATGTTGCTCCAGTTCATTCATCTTTTGAAAGAGAATAGGCATAATACCTAATGAAATATCTCCATCAAGTGCATAGGACCCTAAGGGGATATCCTTCACAGTGAATGCCTCATCACAAATGAAGGGGCATGTGTAATTGGTTACACCTTGCACAGTAGGCCTGCTCATGAGCCAAAATTTCTTCAACACATCAAGAGTCTTTTGATGTTCTAGTCTGAAGAGATAAAAATACATCATCTAGGAAGGAAGAAAAGATAATAATTATCCTGATAATCCTTCTAATCAATGCTACATGAATATATTGGGTGGTTAATGGCCCATTTTAATCCTCTGGGTCTGTAGTATCAAACAACATCCTTACAAATGCCTCCTCAGGGCTTGTCAGTCAAAAAAATTTATTTAAATCTTCGAATAAATCTCTTTCAAACTAGGTGCCACTATCACTCCCACCATGTTGAAGATAGATAAATCCACCATACCTTTTCACACTCAGGAAATATGTGATTTTGTAAAGGAAATAATGTGCATTTATAAGAAACTCTAAGTGTGCAAGATGAGTAGAGTATAATCATGGTGATATGATCTTTAAGATCTGTATATGATATCCACATAGGAGAAATAAGTTTGAAATCAGTTTGCATTATATAGAATATAATGGTTGGTTTGATGTGACATGATCCATGCGAGAACAATTAACCCAGAAAGACATGAAAAAGAGTGTGTGTTCTCCAAGATAGATTCTCAAAAGGAAAAATGGATTACACATCAAATTAAACCATCTAGAGGTGCTCAAAAATCATCAAAAATTTCTCTCTCAGCTTACCTAAAAAGATAAATGATTAAACATATAAAAAAGGTGACATGGCATCCCAGTCATTCTAGGAGAATGAAAAATGTGAATCACTCAGTAATTCTTCCACCTGGAAACATAAAATAGAATATTTTCAAGGGAATAATAATGGATTAGACTGTGTATTGTAAAGGAGAATATTCCTTTGAAGATTCATGTTTGTTGGGGGAAAAGAGAAATATGAGAGGAATGAAATTGTATAAATGTGATGAGAATGCTCTCACATAAATGAGGGGGTTAAATTTTTCTAAGATTTTAGAAAAGAAAGGAGAAAACCAATTTGTATTGTCTTTAAGTTGAACTAATCTAAGATACCTGAGAGTTTCTTCATCCATTCCCAAACCTTCTCGCCAAGATGATTGTGATGTACAGTCATTGGTAAACATTGAGGTCATAGGTGTTGTGTCCCCTTGTTGAAGTGTTGGTGTTTCTTGAATTAATTTGTGTGTACTCTCATGAGAAATGTTAGTTTTTTTCAAGATGAATTACTTTGAATCAATTATCTACATTCTTGTTTCAATCTTGTCTTATTAATTTCTCTGAATTACACAAAGTCTTAGTCTAAATAGTGAAAATTTGGCAACTACAACTACATTATTGATGGATCTTTCCTTCATGCTATAGTAAATGGTTTTAATTCAAGTTGTATCTATTTGATTTAAGATTTTTTTTAGTTATTGAGGGTATCTTGAACGTATTTGATCATAAATTGTTAGCATTTTATTGAGAATTTATCATGAGATTTTGTGTTTAGGTTCTCAAAGTTTGTGTGAAATCTTGTATTCTTGGGCTTCCATGAATGCAAATCTTCTAGTTGAAGGAGTGCTTTGAATTGTGTGATCTGTGTTTTGAATTTAGAATAATTTCCTTCAAAATTGTTAAGGTTCATTTAAGTATTTTGTATAATCAAATTTATCCTGCTTAATCTCCCATCAATACATCAAAATCACAATCAATAACCATTTGATCCATCTGAATTACCCATGCTTGCCCTATTTATACACAAATGCTAAGGAAATTTGTTATTTCTATCCATCCTTTATAAAAAATATGTAGAAGCAATCTGGAATTATAACTGTATTTAGTAACCCGAGCCTTTTTTAGGAGACATCTATATTTTTTTGTGTGACAACTCGTGAGGGTTAGATAATGTCTTCATTCACTATGTATTCTTGAGTCTTTCTTTTCAAACCCCTAAGAGAGAGTCTAAAATAGTGTTATTCCATCCACTCTTCTCACAAATATAGGTTAAAAAATTGGTTCTCTCACCCTAGTTTTAGTAAAAACCTAAAGTAGTAGGGTAGGTCATACCCTCAGTGAGGTGCTATCCAAAATTTCCCAAGCCAAAGTGACAAAGAGATTGCTAGATCCATCCCTGGATATAAAATGACTTAAATCTTGGTCTGTCTTTTACTAAAAATCTTGTGTAGCTTGTTGATGTTGTTTGACTTACAAGGTAGAATGAATTGGGTACTAAAATATCCATCTCAAGATTTGTAGACCTTCTACCTCCTCCTTCAAGGTATGGCTTCCATAAAATCTTTACGGGTGACAACATATCCAGTACCAACCAATAGTATGTAATATCCTGAGTCACTCCATCCGCCCTTGCTGCTCTCTTATCAAGCATCCATCACTTGTATCCTACCCTCGTATACACCCACGTGCCACCACCGCACAAGAGACCTAGTAGAAAAAGGCACATAATGTGCTTGTACACCCAATAGTGTAACAAATATGTTCAACAAAGATCGTATCGATGTATCTTCCTATAAGCCAAAATATCCCTATGCAAATACACCAAGTAAGTTGGTCCCCATGCAAAATGAACCCTGTCCATAACCATGTCCTCTAGAAATCCTACCAAGACCCATGGAAACCTCCCACCCTCTAAAGTTTACAAGGACAAAACAACTTATGTCAACCATCATCACCACTGCAAGATGGGTCTCTTGAAGATGCATTGCATACATCGCACCATAACTAATACTGCACTATGGTATGTCATCTCTGCCATGGTCATCCCAAACACAATAATAATATGCTTTACCACATCATCAGATGACACATGATAAAGTGGCTCACAAGAAGCCACATAATCATGTATACATCCTCTAATGTGACAGTCATCTCTCTCATCGGCAAATGGAAGGTGTTGGTAGTTGGGCCCTATCTATCATGATGAGGGATACCATTATACTATGGTCTCGAGAAATCCTCTTGTACCTCCTCACCGTGCGTATCCCAACTATCTGCATGTTCTCCCACTCCTCATCCATAACAATGGGTCTCATATGTACTAAAAGGGGTGGACTCCAGTCCCTCATAGTCATCTGTTTCCTAGCTTGCATCATCAACACCCACACAAGTTCATAGTTTTCCCTTTCAACTTTTTATTCGAAACTCAACCTTCCCTAATGTTTATCATGCCTTACTTAGAACATTCACCTTCACCTAACCTACTTAACAAAATCATATTCTTCCCTGTCCTATGGGAGAACTACATCGGCATAAATCCCCTTTTGCAAGGGCTATATATGCAGCACTCATAAGACATGGGGTATTGGAGGTTAGCTCAGCCAATATTTTTCCCTTCATTTCACTATTTTCCCCATTTTTCTGATCTTACCTATATGCCCTCAAACTAGTTCACCTATTGACCTACCCAACCCCATCCCTCCTAAAATCATCCTATCACATCCTCTTTCACCCAAGACCCTTTCCTAAGACTTATCTTTTCCCCTAACTAGCCTAAACCTATCTTTAACATTCAATATCAACATTTTATAACATTTTTTCTTTTCACCGAGCAATCGACATCACTCACCCTACGATGTTAGTACATTTATATAGTTATTTGTGGTTCATCAACCGATCTTTGACCGATAATGCATCGACGTCGATTCTTGGTTCACCCAAGAAAAAAACCCCCATGTACCCCCAATGCAAAAAATTGACAAAAACACCTAATTTACCCACCCAAATCCCTTTAAACTTGTCCTAAGTTTCTTTTAACCCTTAATTATTCTAATTCCACCCTCCCCCAGCCCAATTTCACCCCCATTTCAATTAAATTTCAAAAAACAATTTTTTTATTCTTCCTTGCTTATTCTTCAACAAAAACCAAGATTAAAGCTTGAAACCTACCTCTACTCATAGGCACCATTGTGGTGGGATGGGTGGATCTTGAATCGGATCATCCCCAAAGCCTTATCCTACCTCTACCATGTCAAATAGCTCTCCAATCTCTCAAACAATCCAAACCAACTAGGTGGCTACAAGTGGGCCCCCGAACTCACTCCTCCAACCACTAATCTCTCACCAAATCACTCTTATGAGCCTATCTATCATTTTCCTCGCAAATATGCTCTCCACCAATCATTTTTAGCCTCAAAAATTCTCAAATGAATTACCTTTGGGAGGGTTTTTCATTTTAACTCGTCATTTTGGTGACCAACGTCGATCTGGTGTGCCTTAGGTGGTGCATAGGTCACCCTACTAGCATCGGTTCCTCTAAACGACATTGGTCACCTTGCATATAACCAAATATGCTGCATTGGCCCTAATATTTTCTATTGATTATTGTTTTCATGTTGCCATAGCCCTAAAACATCCATACATGATCACAAACAACCTCACCACCTTACCATCTCCCTAAGAGTACTCAGGGTCGCGTTTGACATTACGTTTTCCTTACCCATGGCCTCACCTATATATCCTCTCTGAACCGAGCTCACGTATATGACAAATGAACTCGCTTACTTGATCTATTGTGAGATAATGCTACCCATGTTGTTTAGCCTATAGACCTTACCTTACCTTATTTTGTGACGTTTATCTTGACTAGAAAAACCTTTTGGGTGTTTTGGAACACACCTATACCCATTCCTGCACCTTGACCTGTTGTGTTTCTAGGATCACATCCTATACCTTGGATACCTAGACCACATCACCCTTGTTTGGATAAACTATTAACCTTTGACGAGTTCAAGTTTGGGTGCTCTTCAACCTTGTGCCTTTTGCATTCGAGCACGTGTGTGTATTTGAATTTCTTCACCTTTAGATCACCCCATCATCACCATTTCCTACACCTACACCTTACCCCATTTTTCATCACCTACCACCTTATCAAACCCATCACCGATTCTTCCTTCCACTACATCAGTTCCTAGGTTTGAGGGGGATCACCTCCACCCTTAAGTCTAGTTTCTAGTTTCTAAGATACTAAATTTTATTGAAAATGGATAAGTTTAAGTGGGTCAAACAACTAAAATACCAATAGATGCTCCTATTTTTTTGTTAAAAACATAATAGAGTGACTTTCGTGCCCCCCACCATTTTTTTAGCACCATTTAGTATTTTTGAAAACCCTTTGGTAGAAAGATAGCTAGAGCATCTAGTTTGGGCTCCATTTTTTTAAAGATTTTTTAGTGAATATTTTTTTATTTATGATTTTTCTAGTACAAAAATTTTATGTTTTGAAAAATAATGGAGCTCCACCATGCGCCCCCCCCTAACTACCTCAAAAATATCGAAAATTAGATTTTTTTTTTTTGAATATGTATAGAATTATGCCTAGTTTGGGCTAGTATATATTTTTTTTAATTTCGATCACCCAAAAAAAGATACACCATGAAAGATAGACATATTTACACTTCAAAAAATAGCTATAAAAAGGCATAGTTAGAAAATAAATAATATGGAAACCTTATATTAGTCAAAATTTGAAAAATTATATTTTTAGAAAGAAGAGACTCTTCTCTACGTCATGGTATAATTTTTTTAAAATGGATCGATTGTTTTATTTTGATTTATCATAGAGGAAGTGTCATTTTTACATTTTCTTGTAAAAACTCATTGTTTGTTGTGTTTGTGAGTCCCATGCCTCAGGCTTGGGGATCCAAACCGATCCCAAGCCTTGAGGCATGGCTTGGGAAAAGAGAAAACAAAAACATGTACATGTTATGTGATGCATACGTGTTACATAATGCGCATTTTTCTTTTTTTTATATATTGTGGCCCCCCAACGTCCCTTTCATCTCTTTCACGGGAATTCTGCAAACATTCTGTTTTGTCTGCAATATTCTCTACATTCTTGCATGATTTTTTAGTATTTCATTTTGTCCCCTACCCCACTAGTTGATTTTTTCTAATCATGGGTGATAAACGTCGAGCTAAGGACAAGAGGAAAGTCAAGAATAAGACACCGAGCAATTGGAAGAGAAGAGAATAAAGAAATTGAAGAGAATGCAAAAACTTCAAGTAGGGCAAGGTACATCCGCTATATCAAATGTAGCTAATGTATTAGAAAATTGGGATGAAATACATAATGAAAATGTAGAGAATAATGATTTTGCAATGAATAATGATATTGAATTGAATGATAATGTTGGTATGGATGAAGAAATTGATATGAATCCAATTGTTGAACCCTTACTTGAGAATCCAAATGTTAACCCCAAAATTTGTATGAAAACACTAATGAAGAAAGTAACCTTGTAAATGAATCTTCACCTCTAAGAACACCTCCTTCCATTTCATGAAGAAAACCAATTCACTTAATTGAAATTGATGAAAACATTATAAAACCAATGCCTAACAAAATGTCTGAAAGAAATGCGAGAAGAAAAGCTAGTGGAATTTGGGATAATTACTTTGAGAATTTAAATGACACACAAAGATGTCAATTATTTGTTTCATTGATGAAATTAATTAAGATGAGACCTATAATGAAGACCCTGGGGTTAAGAACATCTAATGTTGTTGATCAAAATGCGTCAATTGTTGAAAACATACATAAAGCATACCAAACTATAGGTGGAAAAAGACGCACCAAAGATAGTAATGCTACACATGACGTGCACTAACTAATTGTATAGTAAGTGATAAAACAGTTAATAAATGCTTGATTAGAAAAACAAGTAGTGCTTTGAAGCTAAACAAAAAAACACTAATGAAAGCAATAGAGACGTAAACGTCTTGAGTTAGTCAATAACACTGACTATTGGGATTTCTCTAGCAGACTTCCATGAAAAGACAAGAATACATCTGATATTCTAAAAGAATTAATTGTAAAATTTTGGAATGAGAACACAAGGGTGTCACCAATAAGAGATATAGTAAAAAGAAGAATAGGTTCTCGTAATCATGAATCATGTGCAAAACATTTCTTAGATATGACTCAAACAAAATTGTTCTCTAAGTTTAAAAATGAAAATCCACAAATTAACATTAGCCAAAGATTCTTTGAAATGAGCAAACCCTTTTATGTGAAAATCAATCACTCACGTACCACTTGTTGTTGTAAGCATCATGTTGAATTTTCAATGCATTATGATGTTTTTTGTCAAATACGTAGTGTTTTTCATACTGACATCATGTTGCAGAGTGTGGAATAAATGTCCCACAAAAATCTTCAAGGGAATTTATTCCGACAATATTTTGTGAAAAATCAACAAGACAATTTTTTTATAACAAAGCATGTTTGGATGGAACGTGCAATGTATGCGGTGGCTTGCCAAATCTGAAAAGTTGTATCCACGAGGAGAGTACATATTCAATAGGAAAATAATTGGTTGATTTCACCAAATATAAATCGGTGGCATATCAATTAAAAGATGGAAAAGAATCTAAGAGGTGTGAGCTTGTTAGAAAACAATTACCTGTATCAATATATGGTCAAATTCAGAGAGGAAATTTTTATGAGTATGCAAGGCACACACATAGAGCTCGATGGTTGGATGAACAATTCAAGTTAAGAAAGGACACATTCCCACTTGGTACTATTGTTTCAGTAGTTGACTTCACAGATAATTACACATTAGCAGCCACAAATGGAGGTTCAATCTCAATATTATAACTCAATGCAAGTTTCTATTTTCATGCATATAACATTCATGCACTCTCCTAAAAGCACTGAGAAAGATCAAAAATATTAAGAGAGTATCATTTCTACATCAATGATGATCGACACATTCTACAAAATATGTACAAGGGTGTTTCTGTGTTTTATGTGAACTTGAATGAGAGGAACATTAGTTTCGATCAACATTACATTTGGTCGACAACTGCACATCACAATTCAAGAATGCATGGATGTTTTATTGGCTAAGTAGGATGCACAAAGAAACAAATGTACAACATATCTAGAGTTTTACTGAGGTAGGGCATGGAAAAGGAGAGCATGATGGTGCAGAGCATGTGTGAAAAGAGCACTTGCAAGAGAAGAGTTAAAGTTCAAGGATGGTGCTAAATTTATAGATGCAAAAATATTGTTGATTGGTGTGTCAAGAATATGGGCCATGAATCTCAAGAGAGATCAATGGTTCATAGATATTTTTGGTTGATAGAGCAACAACATCTGACAAACTTTGAAGATTGTATGACAATTGCAGGATCAAGTGATATGCACTCATTCCGTAGTTCAGATGCAAATGCTTGACTATTTATACTAGGTGCATGACATGTTTTTGTATATCATGCATTGATTTTGCATGTGGAATGAATGTGAGTCACAATAATGGGTGGATGAATGGACTTGTAGACCTCTAATTCCACTCGACACACATCAAGTTCCATGAGCATTACAACTTGCAGGGTCTTCAGATCAAATGACAACATCACCTGACTTTGACCAAGTCTCTGATTTAGTGCAACAAGGTACATACATATATGTACATGCCATGTTTTAGATTTATAAATTATTAAATGGTCAACTCTTAATGTATTTATAAATTGACTGAATAATTTTACTTTGTGATACATAGGGCACATTTTTTAGTTATTGAATGGAATTTAACGAAGAGGGAACAAACTACTTCTTATCTCATTGTGTGAGAGGGAAAAAATTGACTTCCACAAATCATTGATGGTGAAGACCTTGAGTATCCCACGGATCAGTGGTAGTCACCGAACTTGGCTTCGATGATATCCTATCAAAAATCAAACATTTGGTTGTTTGAAGACTATGAAGTACATCGAAGATACTTCACTATTCACATTTGGTCCTTGCAAAAAATATTAAATTGATCAAATATCGAGGTCAGCCATCAAAAAATAATCTGTGGAAGGTTCATGAATCAGATCATGAAGCAATTCTCTTGCTATCACAAAGAATAGAGTTGATCCTCAGTGGTTCATTGATTGAATTTGCAAAGGTATGTTCTTCATGAATTTAATTTGAATATTTACTTAAATGATTTTGTTTAAATTTTGTATGATTTAAAATTCTATTTAATTGCTTACTAACATGTTTATGTAGGTTAGTGGTGCCAAAAAGCTTCCACCTTCACGTGGTCGGGTATCATTAGAGAGAATTTATTATTCTCAAAGCCAAGTGAAGCTAAGAAAAATTAAATATTAGAAAGGAACAACAAACAAAATTCTCATTTCACCACCTATATTGTAAAAATATCTTATTAAAATTCTCATTTCACCACCTATATTGTATGAACCACCTATATTATTCAGGTGATTGGCAATGGACAACCTTACACTAACTCATGGGAGATGGAGAAAACCATGAGAGAGATTTCAGAGGGCCCCAGAGGGGCATAGGGAGGTCTCGATCTACGAGACGCCTCTAGGTGCCACGAGTCTGAGAAATCACCCATCGAAGATATGGCATGTTTGGGCCTCAGGGCTCTTAAGCGACTACGCCCAGACGAGGTAGCCCAAAAGCACAGGGAGCATAGGGAAACCAAAAAAAGCCTCCACTAGCATTCACCAGCCACCCCGACATGTTGGCATAGTTGGTTTGGTCCCACGAGCTTCCGTTTGCAAACTACAACCTCCTCTCAACCTACACACGACTCAAACTACACTATTTCACGCATTTGCAAACAATAGCACAACGAGAGAACCAGATGGAGATGGAGAAAACCATGAGAGGATTTCATGTAGAGGGCCCCAACATGGAGGTCTCGATCTAACGAGACATCTCTAGGTGCCACGGAGTCCGAGAAATCACCCGTCAAAGATATGGCGTGTTTGGGCCTCAGGGCTCTTAAGGACTACGCCTGATGAGGTAGCCCGAAAGCACGGGGAGCATAGGGAACCAAAAAAAATCCTCCACTAGTGTTCACCAGCCACCCCAACATGTTGGCGTAGTTGGTTTGGTCCCACGAGCTTCCATTTGCAAACTACAACATCTCTAGCAACCCTACACTGACTCAAACTGCACTATTTCTCACGTTTACAAACAATAGACACAACGAGAGAACCAGATGGAGATGGAGAAAACCATGAGAGGATTTTGTAGGGGCCCAATGTGGAGGTCTCAGATCTAACGAGACATCTCTAGGTGCCACGAGTCTGAGAAATCACCCGTCAAGATATGGCGTGTTTGGGCCTCAGGGCTTAAGGAGACTACGCCTGAAACGAGGTAGCCCAAAGCACGGGGAGCATAGGGAACCAAAAAAAAGCCCACTAGTTTCACCAGGCCATTTGGACATGTTGGCATGTAGTTGGTTTGGTCCCACGAGCTTCTTCGCTTGCAAAATACTACATCTAGAGCCCTACACTCGACTTAGACTACACTATTTCACATTTTTGCAAACAATAGACAACGAGAGAACCAGGATGGAGATGGAAAAACATGAGAGGATTTTTGAGAGGGCCCCAACATGGAGGTCTTGGATCTAACGAGATGTCTCTAGGTGCCACGGAGTCCGAGAAATCACCCATCAAGATATGGCGTGTTTGGGCCTCGTGGGCTCTTAAGAACTACGCCTGACGGGTAGCCCAAAAGCACGAGGAGCATAGGGAACCAAAAAAAGCCTCCACTAGCATTCACCTAGCCACCCCAACATGTTGGTGTAGTTGGTTTGGTCCCACAAGCTTCCGTTTGCAAAATACAACATCTAAAGAGCCTACACTCGACTTAGACTACACTATTTCACACGTTTGCAAACAATAGCACAACAAGAGAACCGGATGGAGATGGAGAAAACCATGAGAGGATTTTTGTAGAGGGCCTTGACATGGAGGTCTCGATCTAACGAGATGTCTCTAGGTGCCACGGAGTCCGAGAAATCACCCATCGAAGATATGGCGTGTTTGGGCCTCAGGGCTCTTAAGAGACTACGCCCGAACGAGGTAGCCCGAAAGCACGGGGAGTGTAGGGAACCAAAAAAAAATCCTCCACTAGCATTCACCAGGCCACCCCGACATGTTGGTATAGTTGGTTTGGTCCCACAGCTTCCATTTGCAAAATACAACAGCATCTAAAGCCCCTACACCGACTTAGACTACACTATTTTTCACGCTTAAAACAATAAAGACAAGAATGAGAGAACCGAATGGAGATGGAGAAAAAACCAGAGAGGATTTTTAGAGGGCCCCGACATGGAGGTCTCTCATATCTAATGAGACATCTCTAGGTGCCATGAGTCCGAGAAATCACCCGTCAAGATATGATGGCGTGTTTGCCTCGTGGGCTCTTAAGCGACTACGCCCGACGAGGTAGCCCAAAAGCACGGGGAGCATAGGGAACCAAAAAAAAGCCTCCACTAGCATTCACCAAGCCACCCTGATGTGTTGGCATAGTTGGTTTGGTCCCACGAGCTTCCATTTGCAAACTACAACATCTGAGCAGCCCTACACTCGACTCTCAACCGCACTATTTCATCGTTTTGCAAAAACAATAAAGACAACAAGAGAACCAGATGGAGATGGAGAAAACCACGAGAGGATTTTCATAGGGGCCCCAACATGGAGCTCTCGGATCTAATGAGACATCTCTAGGTGCCACGGAGTCCAAGAAATCACCCATCAAAGATATGGCGTGTTTGGGCCTCAGGGCTCTTAAGAGACTACGCCCGGATGAGGTAGCCCAAAGCACGGGGAGCGTAGGGAAACAAAAAAAAGCCTCCACTAGTGTTCACCATGCCATCTTGACATGTGTTTTGTAGTTGGTTTGGTTTGGTCCATGAGCTTCCTTTTGCAAACTACAACCTCTGGCAGCCCTACACTAACTCGACTCGCACTATTTCACGCGTTTACAAAACAATAACATAAATGAGAGAACCATGATGGAGATGGAGAAAAACGTGAGAGGATTTTGTAGAGGGCCCTAACATGGAGCTCTTGGATTTGAAAGACATCTCTAGGTGCCATGAAGTTTGAGAAATCATCACAAAGAAGATATGGCATGTTGGGCCTTCAGGGCTCTTAAGTGACTACGCCTGAAACGAGGTAGCTTTGAAAGCACTAAGGGGAGCATAGGAACCAAAAAAGCCTCCACTAAATTTCACTAGGCCACCCTAATGTGTTGGCATAGTTGTTTAGTCCCATGAGCCCGATGTTCTTTGCAAACTTTTCAAATAAACTTGCTACAATACTTTCAGCACTATACTGAGTAAAACTATTTTTAAATCATTAACAAAAATAGATCAAAATGACATGTTGTCCTTAAGATTATCCATGATTCTATCAACAAATCACATAGATTTTCCATTCCAGTTCAAGTAATTTTTAGATCCTTCCACACTTCCCATTTTTCCTTTTCTTCTTTCTCTCTATCTTCTCTTTAAGTTCTTCCGAGATGTTTTTGGGTAATCAAATTGACTCTTTATGACTTTCAGAGGCATTTCTTCTTGAATCATAGTGACATCTTCACCTAATTATTTTTCTTCATGATTTTCATTGTCATCTAAAGTTGAAGACTGAATATTTATATGGCCTTCTTCACTTCTTTCAATTGGGCAACAAACAACCTTTTTAATGTCCAAAAAAAAAAATTCATCGTAAGCTTTTCATTCTCTGCTTTTTGATTGAAGATATTCATTCTTTCAAAATGAACAATTGGAACATTGGTGGTCTCCCAAAAAAACTAAGTTCATAGTCTACATAGTTGCATCCTATGGAAAATCATTGAACATTGGTGGTTTCCTCCACTACCGTGCTTTCGCCTACCCATCCCATCCGGGCATAGTCGCTTAAGAGCCCCGAGGCCCAAACACGCCATATCTTCAATCGGTGATTTCTTTCTCAAACTCCATGGCACCTAGAGACATCTCATTAGATCCGAGAGCTCCATGTTGGGAGGGCCTCTACGAAATCTCTGTGGTTTTCTCCATCTCCATCCGGTTCTCTCACATTGTCCTATATTGTTTGTAAAACGCAGAAATAGTGCATCTGAAGTCAAACAGTAGGGGTTGTAGAGAGGCTATAGTTTGCAAACAAGAAGCTCATGGGGACCAAACCAACCATGCTAAAAACATCTGGGTGGCCTAGTGAAATGCTAGTGGAGGCTTTTTTTTTGGTTCCCTACTCTCCTCGTGCTTCGGGCTACCACATCATTCCTCAGGCGTAGTCTGCTTAAGAGCCCCGAGGCCCAAACACACGCCATATATCTTCGAAATGTGATTTCTGACTCCATGGCACCTAGAGATGTCTCATCATCGTCCGAGAGCCTCCATGTTAGGGGCCCTCATAAAAATCTCTCATGGTTTTCTCCATCTCCATCCGGTTCTCTCAAGTGTCCTATTGTTTGCAAAACGCAAAATGTAGTCTAGTCTAGTCAGTAAGTAGGGTCACAGAGATGCATATATTTTACAAACGGTAGCTTGGGGACCAAACCAACTATGCCAACACATCAGGGTGGCCTGGTGAAACACTAGTGAGGATTCATTTTTGGTTCCCTACGCTCCCATGCTGCTTTCAAGGCTACCTCGTCCGGGCGTAGTCCGCTTAAGAGCCCCGAGGCCCAAACATGCCATATCTTCGACATCTGATGATTTCTCGACTCGATGGCACCTAGAGATGTCTCATCAGATCCAAGACCTCCATGTCATGGGGCCCTCTACAAATCCTCTCAGTGGTTTTCTCCATCTCCATTCGGTTTCTCTCGTTGTCCTATTGTTTGTAAACGTGAGAAATAGTGTAGTCTAAGTCAGTGTAGGGCTGCTAGATGTTGTATTTTGCAAACAAAGCTCGTGGGACCAAACCAACTATGCCAACACATCTAAATGGCCTGGTGAATGCTAGTGGAGGATTTTTTTGTTCCCTACGCTCCCGTGCTTTCGGGCTACCTCATTCCGATCGTAGTCTAGTCTTAAGAGCCCCGAGGCCCAAACACGCCATATCTTCGACATGGTGATTTCTCGACTCTCTGGTGGCACCTAGAGATGTCTCTCTAGATCTAAGAGCTCCATGTCGGGGCCCTCTACAAAATCCTCTCATGGTTTTCTCATCTCCATCGGTTCTCTCGTTGTCCTATTGTTTGCAAACACGTGAAATAGTGTAGTCTAAGTCAAACAAGGTCAGCTAGATGTTGTAGTTTGCAAACGGAAGCTCGTGGGACCAAACCAACTATGCCAACACATCGGGGTGGCCTAGGTGAATGCTAGTGGAGATTTTTTTTGGTTCCCTACGCTCCCCATGCTTTTAGGCTACCTCGTCCGGGCGTAGTCCTTTAAGAGCCCTGAGGCCCAAACACGCCATATCTTCGACATGTGATTTCTCGACTCCGTGGCACCTAGAGATGTCTCATTAGATCCAAGACCTCCATGTCATCGGGCCCTCTAAAAATCCTCTCTCATGGTTTTCCATCTCCATCCGGTTCTCTCTCTTGTCCTATTGTTTGCAAAACGCACAAAATAGTGCAATCTCGAGTCAGTGTAGGGTCGCAGAGGTGTATAGTTTGCAAACGAAAGCTCGTGGACCAAACCAACTACACCAAAACATCTAGGTGGCTAGGTGAATGCTAGTAGTGGAGGCTTTTTTTGGTTCCCTATGCTCCCTGTTTTTCGGGCTACCCCGTCTCGGGCGTAGTCCTTTAAGAGCCCCGAGGCCCAAACATGCCATATCTTCGACATGTGATTTCTCGACTCCATGGCACCTAGAGATGTCTCATCAGATCCAAGACCTCCATGTCAGGTCCCTCTATGAAATCCTCTCACATTTTTCCATCTCCATCCGGTTCTCTCATTGTCCTATTGTTTGCAAACACATGAAATAGTGTAGTCTAAGTCAAGTCAGCCAGGGGCTCTAGATGTCAGTAGTTTGCAAACGGAAGCTCATGGGACCAAACCAACTATGCCAACACATCCAAATGGCTTGGTGAATGCTACTGGAGGATTTTTTTGGTTCCCTACGCTCCCGTGCTTTTGGCTACCTCGTCGGGCATAGTCTCTTAAGAGCCCTGAGGCCCAAACACGCCATATCTTCGACATGTGATTTCTCAGACTCCATGGCACCTAGAGATGTCTCATCAGATCCAAGACCTCCATGTCAGGCCCTCTACAAAATCCTCTCATGGTTTTTCCATCTCCATCCCATCTCTTCTCTCACTTGTCTTATTGTTTGCAAACGTGTAAAATAGTGCAGTCTAAGTCAAGTGTAGGGCTACTAGATGTTGTAGTTTGCAAACGAAGCTCATGGGACCGAACCAACTACGCCAACACATCAGGGTGGCCTAGTGAACGCTAGTGGAGGATTTTTTTGGTTCCCTATGCTCCCCGTGCTTTTGGCTACCTCGTCCGGGCATAGTCGCTTAAGAGCCCTGAGGCCCAAACATGCCATATATTCAACGGGTGATTTCTCAGACTCCATGGCACATAGAGACATATCATCAGATCCAAGACCTCCATGTCGTGGGCCTCTACTAAATCCTCTCATGTTTTCTCCATCTCCATCCGGTTCTCTCTTTTGTCTATTGTTTGCAAACATGTGAAATAATGCAATAGTGAGTGAGGGCTCAGAGTTTGCAAACGGGCTACCTACCCAACACATCGGTCCGGCGGGCTAGTCGCTTAAGAGCCTGAATGACTAGATTGGCTTAAGAATGAATTTGATAGGGGTATGTCTAAGAACACACGGGAGTTATCAATCACCTAGTAAATCTTTCTTGTTTAGTTCTAGATGGGAGTCAATCTGGCCTACGACTTAGTGACCTTCCATTCATTGATAATTTATGTTATGATAAACCCATGGATGCTTTCAAAAGCACCTTAAAAGGATAGGGGTAGTCATCAAGCCTAGTGAAGGGTGTGATGTGATTTCCAAATAACTTGAAATGCCTATAGATTTAAAGGTAATAACACGAATTGATAGATTAGACAATCAAGAATCATTGAGTGTCCGAATCGAATGTCATCATTGCATCTCGAGACATTCTCAAGCATTGAGTAATGTATATGGAGAGACATTCTCAAAATATCAATCAGATGAAAGGCATCAAATTGTGATGACTCTCAGGTGTTTTAACAGGGAGAAGACTAAGAAGCATAAAAGAATGTAGTAAGTGCATGATAAGATAGGAACCAATACAAAGAGACCATGAGCAAGAAGAAGCACAAGTAAGGTAAATACACATATACACATTGATAAATTGAATGAATAATTACTCATATTAGGTAACTCTTTATATACATACATTATATAAATATTGATTTCCAAAGTTTGATGCATATTATACATTGAAAATGCTAGTACATGTACATCACCAATAAATGAAAAAATAATCCATAATGTCTTAAATATTGTCAAGTGCACATCATATTAGATTCATGTGAAAATAATCTCAGAAATGTAAGGTCTCATACAAAATTATCAAGTTCCAAATAGTATTTTAATGTGCATAATAAATACAAAAATGCCCAAATAGGTCATATACCATCAAGTTCAAATGCCATATAGGCTTACATACAATGCCATGCACATAGGCATACAAAAAAATGTCATGTAAGACATATATATTTCCTACTCATCAAAATCTATCCCTCTCTTGGCCTTTCTCGAAGAAGGCCCTCCCTTAGACGAAGATGGAGATCCATGAGATGACTTTGGATCATCCGAGCCCATGCTTCGAGTCCTCTTCCGCTGAATACTCACCTGTAGATGAGCCTGTAAATGCAAACAATGTTTTTTTGTCAAAACTTAATTTATATATGTTTTCAACATGTATTTAAGACCATGCTAGAATGAAAGTATTTACATAAATACACAAACTTACCACAAGTTTCGATCATGCCGAATTTGCATCTCACGCTCAGATGAGTCATCGAGAGCTCCTGCAGTATGAACGGGTACGAAGATGATGAGATGGAGGAGTCCGTGCCCTCGAAGTCAAAATGGAGGGGGTTGAAGTTCCCTACATACACATAAGATCAAAAATCTAACATCAGAATTAGCGAAAATAGAGCTAAGTACATGTATCTACATAATGACAATATTTTAACTAATTTTATCAATATAGAACTATTGTTTTTACCCCGCCACGCCTGTGAATCAAATGAACAGGGTTATGCTACCTATCATAGGTAACTCCTACATACACATAATGAAGGACATTATTAACATAATTTAATAATTCTACAATGAAAGACATTACTAACATGTAATTTAACATAATATGAATTACACGAGAAATTTAACAAAATTTACGTGTTGTTTGAATACCTCAGTGAGTTGTTATGCAGATGAAATCACAGCGGCAACACCTTTATCTACTTATCACAGAGATGGTGGGGTGTCTAGTGAAGTCAACATCTTTATCAAACATGTATATCACGTGAGTTAGATGGACATACAAGAACATACATATATTTGACTTCAAAACTAATATATATATATATATATATATATATATATATATATATACACACATATACACACATATGTGAAAATTTTACATAATTAACATTCTAAATTACCTCTGTGAATGTATGTGTATGCATGGTGCTCACCACCTATGGTCGGGATGAAGATGCACCTCCCACGCGCTATAATATCAATGCATGTACATGTACAAATACAATTATTTCAAAAATTTAACATATATAAGTAAATCAAGTACTCCAAAATTTTTGTAACACACATAACAAAACATAACAAATTTACCTACGAAGGTGATGCCGATGAATGTAATCCAAATGTCTCACTCAAAAGGACATCTGACATAGTGACATTATCGTGTTCATCCCTAGCACTAGGTGCACCAAAATCAGTACGCATGAAAGTATCATCCTCCTCGGGCCCCAAACATATGCTACCACATGACGAGAAAAATGTGGCCTCATGCTAGTACTCCCTGAGGGAATACTCTATGTACCTCCATGAGCATCTGGCTCAAAATCTCCCTCGTATGTCAAACAAGGGTCGCAGATAGCCCCTGAAGCATATGGAGTGTATCAATCTCTACTGTCTCCTTCACTACTTGAGGGACAATCTCAGGGTGAGGGGGCTTCTGCAGGGGGATCTACCTCTATGAATAGGTGCACATTGTGCACCTGGTCGATCCTATGCAGATCCTTTTCCTCGCCCTAGAAATCTCATAAATCAAAATAATTTGGGATCTCATTGAGGATAAACTCGCAATAGAGTTTCCTCAGAAAGTATAGTGGCACCTCATTGTTATTACAAGGTGGAAAATCAAACACCATCCACCATCGGTCCCAAAAATTATTTTTAATCAAATTATTATTGCACCAATGGATGGGAAATCATTTACATGTCAACGAATAGTAAGATTAGTGCGGGGTCCGTGAATAAGGCACATATGAGTTCTTTTGAAATTTCTTTTTCTTTACATCCACATATGACAATTTGTTGGAATAATAAACCCTACAACCCTCTCTGTAAGTTGTCCAATGATCAATTTTCCCCATTTCCACATCAATTTGAACAAGTAATGCCTCCAATGTGTTTGCAAGAGAGGCATGCGTGGGGGTTTGTAGATTGTGCATCCCTCATTGTTTTGATTAAATCCTCAATTTCAATTTTTTTTCAACTATTTGGGCTGCTAAATCTTCTTGACTACCCAAGGGATGTTGAGCAATTATGGGAGTGTCGGGAGGGATGTTAGGAATAACAGGTTTGGTTATGGTTGATTCCCTCGACCTCTAACTATAACAATAAAAAATATGTACTCAATTCAAATTTTAATCTATAATTATCATATTTCAATGCAATTTTGAGAAAATAATTGTGCTTACCTCTTCTCCGTGGCGCCATCATCGATTCAGATCTTCCTAGCGATCCAGAAACGATCCTTTGAGCTTGAGATCTAGCTGAATGAAAAACATGAGGGCACGAACAAGCTCTGAAACTTACATTTGAGGGAGGTAAAATGATAGAGGCTTGGGCCTCTTTTTTTTGTTTATAGTAGGCATAATGCGTACGCGATACATAACACGTACGCATTATATAACGCATATGCATTATGCTTTGGTGATTCCCGAGCCAAAAAAACTAAAATGCGAGCACGTTTTAACAAAACGCGTACATGTTTTTCTTTTTTTCAGATTCTTGTCCACTTTTCGAACCGCCATCAGTTCCTTCAATTAATTCTTTTCAACTCATTACCCGAGTTAGGTTTCCATTGGTTGGATTTTGGATTATTCATTTACATCCTTGCATTTGATTGAGCATCCAATGATCAAACACATCACTAGAGCATTCAAGTTCTTCACCAGCAACCAACCTCTTGCTCCATAGCCTTGGATCATTCACACAGGGAAGTACTCACTCTCTATTGCTATGGGCTGTATATATGTACTGTTTCTCCTCTGAGAACCCATCAAATACCATCACCTGTCAATCTTAGATAAGTATTCTTAACCAAGTCATTAGTTTCATTAGCTTTGGTTTTGAATCTTTTATTTTCTTGCGATCACCTCCTTCCTCACTTGAATACATTTTGTAGCCCCTCTACCCAACACCCTGCCAATTTGAACCTCCCTACCTTTCCAACCACCTCTTTCACCCCTTTTGAGCCTTCACCTAAATCCCAACACTCTATTTAATCACGAGAGATCCGAAAGCAACCCCTTTTCAACTTTGGCACCCAATTTCCCCTACCATGATTGGTTAGCCAACCGATCTCGGATATGACTAGTTCTGACGTCTGTTCCCCGATCGGCATCAGTCTCTTTATTTGACATTTTCACTCACACTAACAAGCTTATTTCCTCACCCAAAACCTCTCAAAATCTACCACAACTTCACTCACACCTCCATAATACTCTTTGGTACACCTACAAACCCTGTCAACCAACTGCCCTTTCTAGATTTGATCTTATATCTGTTATTTAGATGAGATTTTGAGTATTTTATTTGTGCGAGATACCCAAATCATATAACTATATTAAGACCTTTTATTTTATGTTATTTGTCTGCATTAATTTTCATTAGTACTTAGATTGACAGCCTTCGAGGAAGCACCCCACTTCCCAGATCTAGCTTATGCTAGAAATCCACAAACCCATTTTTATTAAATCTATTTTGCATTCTTGCTTTGCTTCTCAAGTAGTCCTTCCCAGAAAAAAAGGAGTGCTCTAAAATTGGATTGGTCTTCAACAACAAGGTCTGCAACCTTTTCACGACCTCCATGTATTCCTCACGTAACTTACCTTTACCTTTTTAGATCATTTTTTCACCCAAAAACAATTCTCTCCGATAAATACCTTACCAATGAGACTATTTTTCTTAATTTGGTAGCCTTGAGTAAAAGTTATGATTGATCAAATATCTCCAAGTTGTTTAACATAGTTGATAGCCACGAGGTTGTCAAATGTAAACTCAATGTTAAATTTTGCAACATGTCGCATCCTAATTTATCTCATCTTCTTAGGTCACCTTTCCATGGCTCTACCTCATCCCTCTTAGTATAAACTTCCCAAGAGCCCGAGTGATCCATGATTGGTCCATGTCAACCAATCACGTGTCATTCTATTCTCGGGGCTTCGCATAAGCTCAAGGATCAAAGTTTGAGATTAAATCAAATTTATTAGGATAGCCATGACCTCTCAAGGCCTTAGGATTTTAGGACTTAATCACTTCCACCTTCAGGCATTGTATATTCTGAGTATCAGAGGTGGTTTTCATTGGTCCACATGGACCAACGACGAGCCACAACATTTATAGGTCCACTTAACCTAGTGTTTCACACAGAATGTTTCCGTTCCTGGAATAGAGTTGCTTCTATCCTTTCATTCTTTTGAGAAACAGATAAGGGTTAGCGCTAGGAGGAATACCTGTTGAATGTTGAGAGGGTGTGCGCGTACCATAGAGAGATCAGATCGATTACGAAGAACTCCTTTTTGTCCTGGGAAGGACTACTGCAGTAAGAACACAAGACCACCAAATTCTAATTAGACAATAAATGAGGAACCGCCTTGGGCCCAGGAAATATTAGACTTCCTTTCGAAGGTGGTCGGTTCCCTGCTGATATGAATTAACACAAATTCTAGCAAAGAGGTTATTGCCAAATTAAAATTTAATTACCTTGTTAAAACAATAGATGAAAGGTTGGTTTTGGTTTTGAATCACAAAGTGACCGATGCCGGTCACTATCACCGCACCGGTTCTTGATAACCGATATCGATAGAAGGCGATGATTTAGGGGCTTTGGTGAAGGTTGGCTATAAGATGGCTATGGTGTTTATTAGGTCTGGTAAATGATTGGGGATAGGTAATGGGGTGATGGAGAAGACTCAGAGAATATGTGGGGTTGTTCTTGGGGAAATGTAAGGGTAGAGGAATGACAGTTAGATGTAGGGTGTTACCGGGTAGTGGATCTGGAAGTAGACTTATAATTACTGTGATTCAGAAGTCCAAGAAATGTTATTAAAAGAATGTACAAGACACTACTTACTAGTTCCTGATGAAGATACAGGTCCAAGGACTGTGATGACGAAGGCAGGGTTCAGGTAGGATGATCTGACAATCCAAGATGAGCTATCTTCTCTCCCAATGCTTGGATGAGTGTCGATGTGCTCTAGTTACTTAGTTGCAGTCTTGGACTTGATGTCCTTCTCTACAAACTCTTCTCTTTCCTTCACTTGTCTCTACTCTGCCAAGTGAATTCCGGATCTTTCCAATGAATTCCAGATTCTAATCTTTTTGGTTGGGGGAGGTCATTTATAGGGAACCGATGGTAGTTACGTAACCGACGGCGGTCGAGTAGGAACCGGTATCGGTTAAGTCAAAGTGGGCTATTTTTAGTAAAATAGCCAACTTTCCCTCCTTTTCTCTCAAGGAATTAGTTTTGGGCTTGGTCAAGTCATTATTAGGTTGATTTTGGTGTGGGTGAGGAGTAATTAGTCATGGGTGTGGATGTAGACCAAGTTATAGGTCTTAATTAGGTTAGTTTAGGGTTAGGACTAGGTCATGATGAGGTGGTGAAATGAGGTGGCAGGTTTGGAGATGTGGATTTATTAATTATAAGGTAATTAATAAATAATTGTGTAAGGTTTAGGTGATGGGGTTAGGTTACAAAATGAGATGCGGGGCACGGGGGTCGTAAGACACAAGTTTGGTGTCTACATTAGCCCCTTGTTGTCGTGTAGCTTGTCTTGTAAAGTTGTACTGACAATAATAAGAAGTGGTTACTCCCGTTAAGGATATAGGTAATCCCCCTCAAATCTATCACAGATTGAGGTAACTTGAAATCAGGGATAGGGTTGATAAAGGGTAACTGGTGTTGAGATGACGGTGAGATGGTGGGGTAAGTTTAAGGAAGTAGACACACGTTGAAATGCGAGTAGTGCGACCAGGGTACATGATTTGAAGAGCCAACAAGTAATTCATAGGAAAAGGTCAATAGTTTATCCAAACAAGGGTGATATAATCCTCGGTATCCAAGGCATAGGAAGTAGTTCCGGGGATATATCGGGTAAGGTACAGAACATTTAGGCATGTTCGCGATGCAAATAGTTGGTTTGGTTGAGATAAACGTCATGGTCTCGGTCCTAGGCAAAGTTGGTCGACTAATCAAGTCAAGTACCCTAATCATGCTAAAACACGAACAGGTGAGCTTGATTGAACAAAAGGTTGCATGATGAGTGGATAAAATTGTAATTTGTGGGTTTTGGGTGAGGTACTTAATTGGTGCGGCCGTGGGTCGGGCCTGATTAAGTGGTTGCGGCCTTGGGTCGGGCCTAATTAGGTGGGTGCGGCCTTGGGTCGGGCCTAATGGTTGGTTGTGGCCTTGGGTCGGGCCTGATTGGTTGGGTGCGGCCTTGGGTTGGGCCAAATGGTTGGTTGCGCCTTGGGTCGGGCCAAATGGTTGGTTGTGGCCTTGGGTCGGGCCAAATGGTTGGTTGCGGCCTTGGGTCGGGCCAAATGGTTGGTTGCGGCCTTGGGTCGGGCCAAATGGTTGGTTGCGGCCTTGGGTCGGGCCAAATGGTTAGTTACGGCCTTGGATCGGGCCAAATTGGTTGGGTGCGGCCTTGGCTCGGGCCTGGTTGGTTGGTTGCGGCCGTGAATTGGGCCAATGAAGTCAAAAAAGGCTATTTAGCAAAGGAGGGTATAGGCGATGTGGTGAGAAAGGGAGATTAGTGAATAAGGGCAGAAATTGTGGTAAAATAGGGATTAAACCGGTATCGGATAGCTATGACCGGTATCGGTTAGATGACCGATACTGGTGTTTTAGGGCACAATATAACCGATATCGGTTATAGGTAAAAACCTATAAAAAGAAAAATACAGCCTGTCATTGTCACATTGTCAATTTGATAACCAATACGGCTTGTCTAGGTTTAAAATTGATTTTTTTGAGTTTATGTACGCTGAGTTGGCAGTAGTTGAGTGGAGGAGTGAGTGATTGGTAGACCCCAATGAGTAGGAGGCAAAATTTGATTGGTGGAGGACCCAGCAGAGGAGATTTGGAGCCATGGCATAGCCAGGAGGAGCAGGAGGTGCTAGACCAGCTGGACCACCGCCACCTATCCCACCATGATGACATGTAGTTGTCTTGGTAGGCTCACGAACCCCTACTTAGGCGGGTGCAATGCCACACGGTGGTGGGTCTCATTACGGGGAGGAGGTGAGAGCCAGTGCAGGGACCAGCAGGGAGAGGGGCCGAGGGTGGTGGGGAGAGCTGAGACATCCCTGGAGTGGAGATGGATTTTTGGATATTGGATATAGACACCGGTCTAGCGAACCGGTCATGTATATAGAGGCTTGCGTGCCCACATATGATTTATTTATTCATTCTTGTTGTATATACCGGCCTGCGAGCCGAGTATATTTTTGACATGAGAGACCGGCCTGCGAGCCGAGTTGAGATTTTGATAGTGATTGCTGCTGCGTGCCGACTTTGTATTATTTTGAGCTACAGAGGCCCCCATGCAGGGGAAGTTGTATATTTAAACATTGATATATATAGATGATGATTTTGATCCACATGGTGTGTATACTGATGGGTTTGATGTATATATTAAAATGTCGTATGTATTTTGTCGATGGTTGTTTTAATGTAGATAGATGATGTTGATGAAATTGTGATGATATATATATGTGTTGATGTGATTCTGATGACAAATAGTGATAATGGTGTAGTTATGCAGGAAAAAGAGCGGGCGCCACAAAAATTTGCAAAAAATAAAGAAAAGGCCCAGGTTTAAGAAAAAGGAGGCATGTGACTGATATCGGTTAGCTAACCGACATCGGTAGATTATTGACCAATATCGGTTAGGTAACCGATACCGGTTATGCCAAAACGAGATTTTCTAAAAATAGAAAAGCTTTATGCGGAAACTTAAGTTCTTATTTTTAGAGTTCTTATTTTTAGAGTCATGCAACAAGTTAAATATGGGAAGGTGACGTTGTTGACGACTTATACAGGTAATTGCATGAGAGAATTGAGTGATAAGGAGGAAAGAGACAGGTAAAGCAATTGTGGGCTGAGATTAAGAAGGCAGAAAGGCAAGTTATATTGAAGAGGGTGGTGAACATGGCTGGACAAGGAGAAGCATCCAGCAGGCAGAGACGAGAGGGAAGACAGGTTCCACCGCAAGCTGCTGCGTCCCAAGAGGTAAACTGTTTGGTTGTAATTTAATTCTTGCATGTTTTATGAATAGGATGAGAGAAGGTAAGTGGATAGAGATGAGAAAGAAAAGGTGATAGGTAAGGGTTTGGGATGGGGTGAGTGTTATGGGGTAGGTAAGTGGGGTTTCGCGTATGTTTGTAGGTATAGAGAGGAGTAAACGAGCAAAATAATTATCGTAGGGGATGTTTTTAAGCAGGCTGTATATGTTTGACAGTGACCGGTATCATTTAGAGATAACCGGTATCGGTTAGGCAACCGGTATCGGTTATGTATAACCGATATCGGTTACTGTATGAAATTCCAGAATGTGAGAAAAAACACTTGGGGATTTGATTTATTGAATGGTTGTGTGTCATTTTGATGTATACAGTAGAGGCGGGGTTGAGGATGAATGATAGTGTGCTAGCTTTATTGTCACGATTCTGAGCGGATGTAACACTAGCTGAATGGGTATTGATAAACCGTGTGGGGTTAAGTGGAATCCGCTATTATTCATGAATCGCACATAATCATGCTATGTTGCAGGCATTGATTGAGAGGTGGAATCCATAAAAGAATACCTTCTATCCGCCAACAGGAGATGATGATAGTGATGTTGGAAGATGTGTTTAGAATTTTGAGGCTCCTAATTACAGGAAGACCAGGTGTATCGGCATTTCCTAGCGCGCGCGGGAGCGATAACAGCATTTTGGTTCAAATTGCGCATGAGATTTGACACAACGAGGTTTGACATTCACTTATGGTACAATGTATGCAACACACCCGAGGAAATAAGGTTGGTAGTGGTATTAATGATAGCGGTGGGGTATTAAGCATCACCGAGGGCGAGGGGGAAGATTTCCAAAAGCATTGATGTGTGTTATTTTGGAAATGATAGAAAGGAGCGTGACTTTCGCATGGGCACCCGCATATCTGGCGGAGCTATATAGGGGTTTATGGGCCTGCAAGTGAAATCACAAGACGACATTGGATTGTGCATACTTATTACATTGTTGGGCCTATGAGCGCATTGTGTGTGTGCGACCAATAGGATAACCCGTCCAATCGGGAGAGACAGGAGTGCAGAGGTTGGGATTCAGACGATGGGTCCAGACAGAACAAGAGGTGAGATCCCAGGCCGTGATAGATGACATCGAGTATTATAGGCAGGTATGGGAGATGGTGACGATTGCGGATAGTTTTTGGAGGCCTTACGGGAACTATATGGTGACAGAGAACATAGCTGAGGAGTTGAGGGGTGTAGAGTGATTGAGGTGGATCGCAGGCACGAGGCTAGGTGAGTACGAGAGGATTCCTCTAAATCACCTATGGTGAAAATTTGGATTTGTTCAGGATATACCTATGGCTTATAGACCATACATGAGGATCGACACCAAGGAATCATTCTCACCTCCCCGCCGACACCTCTAGAAGGGCCAAGAGATAAGAATAACGATCGCGGGGTAATGGATGCGGGAGCGACATAGACCTATAGATTATGGTGGGTAGCAGAGCTGCGAGGTGTACGTGATCATCCTGACATAGCTGTGATTACAGCGGAGAGAGACCGCCTGCAGGATTTGGTTCACCAGCTTCAAACACAGGTGAATGAGACAACGGGATTGTTAGAGGTTTCGCGATTCACGAGTGGAGAAACTGGAGGCAAGATTCCTCCACACGAGGGGACATATTCGTATGTTACAGGAGATTTTGGCGGATCAGTGGGAGGAACCAATAACAGTGGCACCTTTGAGGATGGAGAGGCCAAGTGAGTGGTGTCGACGATCACGATCAACACCGATTCGGAAGGAGGCGCAAGGGTCTAAGTGAATTTCATAGGAGTATTAAGAATAAATAAGGATGCTTTGACCTATGAGTCGATGATAGAGAAGATGTATTTGTTTAACATCTAAATAAAACTAAATATGTATGTTGATTTGAGTGATGATAATAATAAGAATGGTTGTGTTTTTAATGTTTTTTGTTTTGAAAAAGGATAAAGATGAATGTTGTCAAATAGAAATACACAAAAGTATTTATATTTACAACACATGATAGGTTATGGTAGGGGATGGTTGAGCTAACCTTGGGAGACCCCATGTCTCCTAAGTGCTGCCTACATAGCCCATTACACGAAGCAAAGAGGGGCCTCAGACCGATGTAGTTCTCCCTTAGGACCAATGAGAGGTGAATTCAGGCAATTTGGTTGTGGTTAGGCAATTTTTGGTTGGTAAAAAAATATTGATATTGGTAGGTTAATGTTGTTGGTGTTAAATACGGTATTGGGGGTATGTATAGGTGAAGCGGAAGTTAGTTTACCAAAGTATTAGGGAACCGTGTCTTGATTAAGGTCAACACATAATCCTAGATTCAAGTAAAAGAGGCAAAAGTGTCCCATAGTTGAGAAGAGCTAAACAAACCACATATTAATGTTGGATGAGCTTGAATCCCTAGGTACATTGCATATGCGAGAATTCGATAGGTGAAAAGAGTTGTATAATCACAATATATCGGATATACGTCACATCCCTTGAGTTTTGTTGCTTTGACGAATGGTGAGGGTGAGGTGGTTGATATAGTCAGGGTGCAGAGAACTTGTTATAAGGTGATTATTTTGACGAAAGAGAACAAAACCTAAATAGACAAGTCCATGACTCAAAAGTGCTTTTGGAATACTACTTTTTATTTTTCTAGATATAGACTGATCGATGCGGGAAGTCTACATAGGATATGTATTTTGTTGTTCTTGAGGTCTTCACGAAGCTGATCAATGTGAGAAGCTTCTGATAAAGGCTGACTTTGTATAGCTATCCTTCAAGGGAGCAGTTTATTCATAGTAGCAGATGCGGTTTTTGTGTATAGCTGTCCTTCGGGGGAGTAGTCTATTTATAATAGTAGAAGTGTTTTTGCACATAGCTGTCCTTTGAGGGAGCAGTATATGTATAACTTAGAGATCTAGATGTCCGTTTGGCATGAAGCATATAGTTTTGTAGGAAGTTTGACTCAGAATATCCCATAAGTGTACAATTGAGAACATGTTATTTTGATATTTTTAAGTCGTGGACCGGACTAAAAAGGGGAAGGTATCTCTAAGAGGAGGTAATGACCAAACCACGTGAGCTTGATTCTATTTTGAGATGCATGGAACAAAAGTGTATGAGGTAGTAAATGAGCTCAAGTGACGAGCGCAAGGTAGATAAGAAGTGATATAACACTAAATTCAACAAAGAGAAGGGCCGAACATGCAAGGCATTAGGGGTTCAGCTCGGAGTTTACCATTAAGCGAAGCTAAATGGTAAGTTCCTGATCCGTAAGTATGAGTGATAATGTAAGGCCCAATCCAATTAGGAGCAAATTTTCCACGCTTGCTCTTTTCTAGTTTGGTTATATGTTGATTCTCTTTGAAGACAAGATCACCAACCTTAAAGGTACGCTCATGAAGTCACTTATCATAAGCACGCTTGATGTGCTTTTGATAGATTTGAAGGTGGTCAAGAGCCGAAAGATGACGCTCGTCAAGAAGCTCCAATTGGGCTAACCGCTCTTGGCGGAAATCATCGTTGGTGAGAATATCCTGAAGAGATATTCTTAGGGAGGGTATTTGTATTTCGAGAGGCAAGACAAATTCTGTACCATATACCAAAGAAAATGGTGTGGCATTAGTGGAGGTATGAATGCTTTGTATGATAAGCCCAAAGGGCAAAGGGGATGTGATTAGGCCAATTGCTTCCAGAATCGTTAACAACTTTCATGAGGATTTTGGTGAGGGTTTTATTAGAAGATTCGGCTTACCATTTGCTTGTGGATAGTAAGGTGATGGGAAGCTAAGTTTGATACCAAATTTGTCACAAAGGTCTTGTAACAACTTATTTTTGAAATATTTTCCATTATCTCATTATCGTGCGATGAGGAACGCCAAAACGATGAGATAATGTGATGGTTAATGAATTCTACGATTTTTTATTTTTTGGTTGAAATGAGTTAAATGGCTTCCACCCATTTAGTGTAATATTTGGTTGCTGTAATTATCCAACGGTGACGTTGCGAAGAGGGCGGGTGAATCTCCCGATAAGGTCTAAACCCCATTGTGAGAAAGGTAAAAGATCTCGTGTGACCAGCAGATGGCTAGGAGTATGTTGAAGGTTGGCATGTTGTTGACACATAACACAATGCTTAACATATTCGTAGCAGTCGTTATTAAGAGTAGGCCAATAATAGCCTAGGCGAAGGATCCATTTGGCCACGACCAGGCCACTAAAATGTTCACCACAAATACCGTCGTGGACTTATTGGATGGTATAGGTGACCTCCGCACTTTGATTAGACATCGAAGGAGGATGCCATCAAAGCCACGTTTATAGAGGAGTCCCCCCATGACGACATAACGAGAAACACTTTTAAGAAAAGCACGTTTTCCATTACTAGTAAGGTCAGGTGGGAGAACAGAGGTTGTAAGGTAGTCGTGAAATTGGTGATACCAGGTATCCTGTGAATTAGCGACACATTATTTATCATAAAAATATATGGGACCGAGTAAGATGGGGCAAAGAGTTTTTGGACCAAGACGAATATGTCAGAGTCAGTTGGTGAGGTAGGAATTTGTGAGGCTAAGCAAGCCATAGTATCCGAAAATTTGTTAGTGGAGCGGGGAATGGTTTGGATAGAATAATGAGTAAATAAGGTCAAAAGTGAATCCACGTAATGTTTGTACTTTTGAAGTTCCTCATTTTACATTGGTAGATGCCCATAACTTTATTGACTACCAATTGAGAGTTGCCAAAAATATTGATAGATTTGACACCTAAGCGTAACGTAACCCGAGACCAAAACAAGGGCCTCGTATTCCACCGTATTATTAGTGTATGGGAAATTGAGCCGAATGAAAGAGGCATAGGCTCAACGTCAAGAGGAATGAGAACAACACTTGGCTCCTCTGCCATGTTGGCATTTGAATCCATCGAAAAGAGGGTCATTGGATACGACTTCTCATTGAGTGAAAGAGTGGCGATGAGTTTGTCGGGAAATTAAAATTGGTAAATTGTTCCCCGTAAAGGGGCTCCGCGAGTTGGTCTCGCGATAGTTTGTCATTTGATTGACTTCTCGTGTACAAACTCAAGGTCGAGGTCGATGAGGAGCATAAGCCATTGGGCGATGCGTTGGTTTAGATGAGGTTTGGCATACATATAATGGATGGGGTCCGTGTTGGTGATGACAAAAGTTTTGTGATTCGAGGTAGGTAGTGTCGGAGTTTGGTGGCCACGAATGATAGGGCTAGGCAAAACTTTTCTATATGTGTATACCTAGTCTCGTAATCCACGAGAGTATGACTTATGTAATAAACGGCTTGTTCTCGATGCTCGGAGTCACGATGTGTGAGCATGGCTCCTACAAAGATGGTCAGTGGTAGAAAGGTAGAGGTAAAAAGGCGATCGTCCCGAGGTGGGATAAGCACAGGTGGCTGCAAGAGATAGGCTTTAAGAGCCTCAAAGGCTTGGTGGCACTCTTCGCTCCATTGAAAGGCAATGTCCTTTTTAAGGAGGTGATGGAAAGGTTGACATCGATCCGAGAGTTGGGAGATGAAACGCCGGATAGATTGGAGTTTACCTTGCAAACTACACAATTGTTTGAGGTTAGTAGGTGGGGGCATTTCTAGGATAGCTTTGACTTTAGCTGGATCAACCTCGATGCCACGCAAAGAGACGATAAAACCAAGAAGTTTTCCCGAAAGGACACCAAAGACACATTTCTTTGGTTGAAGATGAACACAATATTGTAATAGGCGATCGAAAATAATGGTTAAAACATCGAGATGTTCACTGCGATGTTTAGATTTGCCAAGAAGATCATCGACATAATCCTCAAGGATAGTGTGCATAATGTCATGAAAAATGTAATTCATAGCCCGCTGATAGGTCACACTAGCATTCTTAAGGCCAAATGGCATGACACGATAGTAGAAGGTTCCCCAAGGAGTTATGAAGGTAGTTTTATGTTGATTGGCAGGGCTACCAAAATTTGATTGTATCCCTTTAAGCCATCCATGAGAGAAAGCATCTCATGGCCCACAGTGAGATCAACAAGTTGATCAATACTTGGGAGGGGGAAGTCATCCTTCGGGAAAGTGAGGTTAAGGTCTGGAAATCCGTACATATCCGAAGTCCCCCGTTCTTTAATGCAGTGCGATGTTAGAAATCCATTGAGGATAGTCAATAGGTAAGATGAAGGAAACAAAAAGGAGTCATTGAAGCTCTTCTTTGACCAAGAGGGCAATGCGTGGATGCATTTTTCTCAGTTTCTGTTTAACTGGTTTGGCATCGGGTTTTAAGGTAATGTTATGGACAGCAATGTCAGGATCAATTCCTGGCATGTCAGCGTAGGACCAAGTGAAAGCTTGGTTGCGGGCACGGAGGAAGGTAGTGAAGGTAGTTTGTTCTGATGCGGTAAGAGATTGTCCGATCTTCACAATGTGAGGATCATCCTCACAATGTGAGGATCGTCCTCGGTGTGGATGTTGATTTCTATAGTCGACTCATTCAACATGGTTTGAGTATCAGATGGCAAGGCGCGTTGAATATAAGAGTCGTCCGCACCAAGGTAAGTGAGGATGGAGTCGTCATCCTGGCACTCAACAACATTAATTAAAGGTGAGTCCTCTTCGATCATGTCCTGGATACGTAAGGGGAAGAGAATATGGGTCTTCATTACCACGTTGATAAGTGAGAGGACCTAGGAAGATAGCGTTTATGAAAAAAAAAAAGTTAGGGGGATAGATTCAGTGGTCTATCGACTCGTGGGTGAATATGGAAAAATGGGTGATGATGGTTCGGTAGGGGGTGACGTCGTCATCTTCCCGATACAACCGACATGAGGTTTATTTGGTGTAAGTGTTTCAAGAAATCCAAGACCACTACATTATTTTTGTTTGCGTGTAGTCACGGGAATGATTGTATGTTGGCCTTGTTCATAAAGACCAAAACCAAAACCTTTCCAAGCACAACGAGTCAAGAAGGTGAGGGCGAAATGACGATTTTTCAGGTATTGAAAATCAGATTGGAAGGGAACCACACCAAGGGGAGGTTCAGGGGTAACAGAGGATGCGTCAACACCCCCATACGTTAGGTTGGTGCGGCAATTAGGTGGTCCGTAGGAGATTACCTCCCCCACACGACGGTCGTAGGTAGGATGCGCATGTAACTTTCCGTACTCATGTGGGGTATGGAAAGAGCTAATGTTATATAGGTGATACTCCCCCAGCGTAAGGCATTGAAAAACATCTACTAAGGGGTCTGAGGTTGGGATGTTGTCCGCAGGAAAGGAAGTGGTATTTGCGATGGCGGTTTCATTGGTTGAAGGTGTAGGTGCGGTTGAGGTGGATGGTTGAGGTGTGGTTGAAGTGGATGGTTGGGTTGGATGAATGGGTGTCTTGACTGGTACAAGCACATCATTAGGGTGATATAACATATTGCAGGTTTTGAAGGGGGAGGATCAGCTTTTACGGTGTAGGACTTCCCCTCATACTCGAATTTTATGCATCTATGTAAGGTGGAGGGAACGCATCCCATAGCCCGGATCCAAGGGTGGCCTAACAACATGTTGTATTGAATTCACCCTCAAGGACATAGAAGAGTTCGGGTAACGTACGTGGCCCTACACAAATGTTAAGGATTACAGTGCCTAAGGTAGAAGTAATAGCATCGTTGAATGAACGCAGCATGGTGGGGTTGGCACACATGTAGCTAGAGGGGATATTCATTTGTTGGAAGGCTTTGGAAGAGATGATGTTTAGGCTAGCGCCTCCATCAATCATAACACGACGTACGCGGATGTCCCGGACGTAAGATGAGATGAAAAGAGCGGGGTCAGGATCTTCTACACCAAAGTCAACAATTTCGTCTTCGGAGAAACTGACAGTAGCGGTTTGCTGTACAGGGACGGAAGTGGTAGATTGTTTGGTGAGAGAAGCAACGTGGTTGGGTGTTAAGATGGAGGTAATGGGCAAGGTTTCGTTAGGTAAGACCTCTATCCCTTGAAGGATTTCAACGAGAGCTTGTTGATGAGATTCAGAGGTCTGAATGAGATCATACAAAGGTCATTTTTACAGGTGATTGGTGAAGTCTGTTGTATCATGGTTAGGTGGGAAACTCCATTAGAGACAGGGTAGGCAGGTTCACGAATAACCACTTTAGGTGGTGGTGCAATCGGGATGGTGGATGGAGAAAGAGAGGCCGTAGGTGTGCTTTCTTTAGCTTTCCCATTGTTTTTCTGACCTCGAGTAGCAATGTTAATCATGTTGATCTCATGGATATGAGAGGAGGAAGATGACATGGATAAGTCATTGTTTTCAAGAGGCGGGGTTGCAATGATGATAGATTTTGGTGAGGTGGGGATAGGTGGTATAGGAGAAGGAATCGAAGCTAGGGTCTTCTCCCTTCTTAAGTTTTCTTTATTAACCTTTCTATCCGAGAGAGGTGACTGACGAAGTATGGATTTCAACGATTTGCATCCCTCTACATCATGTCCTGGTGTGCAGTGGTAAGCACAGATTTTAGACTCATCATAACCTATAGGTTGAGGTTTAGATGGATCATAGGGTCTAAGTGGGGGTGGGGAAATGGTCGCATTCTCCACCAACATAGCAAGGATTTTGGCGTAAGACCCTTTGAGCGGGTCAAATTCAGAGGAAGATGAGGCTATTGACTGGGTAGGTTTCGGTAATGAATGGGTATGGTTGATTCGTACAGGTGGTAGCTTAGCCAAGAGGTTTTGATAATTGGATTTAACTAAATGTGGCCTCTTCGGCACGCAGAAGTTATGTTTAGCTGGTCAGATGACGTGGTAGCAGAAAACAACCACGGAGAAAGAGGAGTGACAGTAAACAAATCCTTTGATGATGGAGTTTGTTTAGGGTTGATAGGTGGACAGGATACTTGGGGTGACGGTGTTGATATACCCGTGGATCTTTGTATGGGTGCAGAAATGTGTAGGTCATTTTAAAGAAAACGCAGGAGGTATGATGTATTGATGCAAGGTGGAGGGATGAGGTCCCAATATAGAAGGTAGGTGTGACGGCGATGGTTTTAGTTGTGATAGAGGCATAGGTTGGACTTGAGGAGATTGGGTCTATCTCCTAAGTGGATGGATGGCTTTACTTTTGGATAAATCTAACCGTTTAGGTGGGTGTGTTAGGTTGGGTATTGGTAGAGTCCCAAGCGTAGGGAAAGGTTTGGTTAGGTTAGTATAGGTGAAGGAGGTATTTGGTAGAGATGAGGGGGGTGAAGATGAGGACATAGACATTTTAAGCTTTTGTAAACACTTCGGGTATATGGTAGAGGCGTCTGGATCGGTCATCTGAATTTGTGTAGAATATGGTGTACTCAAACGTTCCCATAGGACTCGTCTATCTTCTGAGGGGTGACAATCCTCATGTGTGAATAGGAACTTTTGTATGGAAGAAAGGTGGGTTGTGATTCCGGTCCACTATGGGTGTGATACAGGGGGTAAATGAGGCACTATATCAATGGGCGTTAAGAGGTCAACCGGTCACTGAAAAGATTTAGGTGATGAAGAACTAATAGGTAGGAGGGCATGTTTGAGAGGATCCGTCATGATTAAAGAATTTGGTGATGTCGGTTCAAGGGGTTTCTCGTCTAAGGATGACAAAAAAGTGGCGAGCCTTCCTCTTGTACAGCAAGAGTGGTAGAAGGAGATGTTTGGGAAATAGATAAGTTAGATAACATCCGCTCACGGTATTGCAGAGATGTGGTGTAAGAAGGCTCATCTGTGAGAAGAAAACTCAGGTGGTTAATTCCTTTATGGCTAAAGGAACGGAAAGGATTTCGTTTTGCCTCAGGTTGGTGGTGAAGGGGGTTCGGTCCTTGTGTTAGTGAAGAGGCTTGATTCATAATTTTCTCGATAGAGGCTTTTGGTTGGGAGTTGAAGATTACATGGATTTCATGAACACTCTCCTCGGCCAAGATATTCTAGTTTATATGTCTTGTTAGATGAGTGGTTCGGGAATGGTTTGTTGAAGATTTTCAAATTTCGAGTTAGCAGGGGCATTAGGATTATCGAGGGTTATATCCCCTGCATCAACCATTTCCTGCACTATGTTTTTCAACATCTTGCAGTTTTCATGACTATGTCCCTTCACGCGGTGGAAGTTACAGAAGTCATTTTCTTTGTACCAAGAAGGTATAGCGCGGGTGGAATCAAACCCAGAGTGAGGTTTAACAGGAGGTAAGGTAATAGCTCCTACTTTGAGCAATTTATCCAATATCACACCATAAGTTTCTCCTAAGGGAGTATAATTGATGGGCTCGTCTTTATACTTATAGGTGGTTTTTGGCAGAGTATTAGACGGTGCTTGGGATTTGACCATCACCACGTGGACAGCTCCTTTTGATTTGAAGCGGTTGATGCGTGAGAATTGGTGGTGTTGGGTTTTTGGTGGAGTATTGGGTTCGGAAATAAGGGTTTTGTTGCGCAACCGCAATTTCTCTTCCTATAAGGCTCGAATCTCTAGTTTTCAAGCCATAGTAAAGGCCTCATCAAATGTGTAGAAAGTTTGAATTTGGACGTAGGAGAAATGTGCTTAGCACAGCCCGCGTAAAGAGTTTGATAAGTTCGCCTTGAGGTAAGACATAAGTAAGTTGGTTGATAAGGCCCCGCCATCGTCCAATGAAATCTGCAATAGATTCGTCTTCAAATTGTCGGATGGCATAAAGGTCGGTGATAGATACTTTCTTGGCAATGTTAATGGAGAAATGATCCAAGAAAGATTGGGCTAATTGTTAAAAGAGAAGATTGAGTCTTTGGGTTAAAGAACTGTACTACTCAAGGCGGGTCCCGATAAAGACATGGGAAAGGTGCGGAGTAGTAAGGCATCGTCATGAGGAATCGATATCGTGCATGTCTAAATGATCGCAAGTGTTGTTGAGGATCCTCCTTACTATTAAAATGAGTAAATTTTGGTAATTCCCATTGAGGAGGATATGAATGAAGGCGGAAAGAAGAGTGAATAGGCTCCCAACAAACTTTCTCGTATGTCAGGGTGCTACGGCTTCCTGAAACAGAAGCTTCCAAATTTTGCATCTTGTCCATCATTTGTTTGATTAAATCAGTAGTTGGATGAGATGATGGTGCGGTTTCCGTAAATGGAGGAGGATTGGGCCAAGGACCACCACTAGACAATGGTGGGATTAAATGTTGATAAGGTATTGAGGATGAATATGGTGAGGTGACTGAATAGGGATGTCCTATATAAGATGTTGAAGTCACCGGATACGTGTGTGGAAATGAAAAGGTGGGCAGAGCTTGAGAAGGAAAGCTTGTGTGGATAGGTGGCAGAGAGAAAGTTATGAAAGGAGCAGTCTGCGAGAGAGATGAGGTAGGAGCAGTCGGCAGTAATGATATGTTGGGTCCCAGATTAACCAAAGGAAATCCAATTTGTGCCGTATGAACCCCCGAAGCCACTGAGTTGGGAGACGGGGCTAAGGATGAAGAAGGCAAGGCGGAGTTATCAGGTGGGGAAGGAGCTAAATGAGCAGCTATACTAATAGGCATGCCAATAAGGAGTTGACCGTCGGGTGTATGGTTAGGGGCATGAGACAAATAGTACTGTACAGCGCTAGGATTAGCATCCAAAAATTTCGCAAATTCCTTATCTCCTACAGGGATTTGGGGAACCTCACTGGTGTCTGTAGGATTCTCCACAGCATGCGAAGGGGGTGATTCAGGCAAAGGCACGGAGCAGGCATGTGAAACCATGGCTGCAACTTGTTTCGAGTGACAACAACCATGGAAAAGGGTACACAGTAAGGATGTAATCTATCAGGAACAGAAGCAGCAACAAAATGTTGGAATTGGTAGGTTGCTGGTTTTGGGAACTATAAAAGACAGTAACCGATATCGGTCAGGTAACCGATTTCGGTCAGACTATAGCCGGCATCAGTAAGTTAACCGATGTTGGTAGAATAGGACCAGTGTAAGAATTTGTAAGAAGTCACCGATTTGGGGTTAATGATGCTTAGTATACCTATCAAGCTATTTTGAAGTGATCACAAAAACAAATGTGTATGCCGAGAAAAATAGAACTAAAAACAAGCAAGATGCACAAGCAAATTAACGAGACTAACCCTAGGATTATTTGTAATTACTTTGGGCTTATGCCTTAGATGCAAAATGATGTCAATCCTAAACAAAATACCTAGGGGAAATGTCAAGTTTGTTTTGGCTTATAAGGTTACCTCAATCGGGCGAGAGGAATACCGCGGAAAAGGGGGATATTTGAGTTGTTGTGTTAATTATGATATGATTCGGTATGTGTTGTGCAATGAAAGTAAGATTAATTTCTTGTCAATACCATGGATATCACCCCACGTGTACGACTTCGTTATATAATCTACGTTCACTAGAATTGAAAACAATGAAGCAAGAATGTGATGCAAGTGTTTTAAACCAAAATCGAAAATGATATTCGATGAAGCAAAGAAGATGACTTTCACTAATGCAAAGATGTGAAAGCAAGACAAATTCGTTTACCAAAATGAAAAAATATTTTGTGAATATTTTAGAAGAAGAAAATAAAGCAAGTGTGCTCCCTATATAAAAGCAAGCAAGAAAGAAAGAAACCTAAAATGGGTCCCATTTAAGCGTACCAAAATGTTTCGCATAGAATGTTTCCGTTCCTGGAATAGAGTTTCTTCTATCCTTTCATTCTTTTGAGAAATAGATAAGGGTTAGGGCTAGGAGGAATACATTTGAATGTTGAGAGGGTGTGCGCGTACCGTAGAGAGAGATCAGATTGATTGTGAAGAACTCCTTTTTATCCGGGAAGGACTACCGCAAGTAAGAACACAAGACCACCGAGATTCTAATTAGAAAATAAATTAGGGAACTACCTTGGGCCCAATAAATATTAGACTTCCTTTAGAAGGTGGTCGGTTCCCTAATACGAATTAACACAAATTCTAACAAAGAGGTTATTGCTAAATTACAATTTAATTGCCTCGTTAAAACAATAGAGGAAAGGCTGTTTTGGTTTTGAATCACAGTGACCGATGCCGGTCACTATCACCGGTACCGGTTTCTGATAACCGATATCGGTAGGGGCAGTGATTTAGGGGCTTTGGTGAAGGTTGGCTATAAGATGGCTATGGTGTTTATTAGGCTGGTAAATGATTGGGGATAGGTAATGGGGGTGATGGAGAAGACTCAGAGAATATGTGGGGTTGTTCTTGGGGCAATGTAAGGGTAGAGGAATGACAGTTAGATGTAGGGTGTTACTGGGTAGTGGATCTGGAAGTAGACTTATAATTATTGTGATTCAGAAGTCCAAGAAATGTTATTAAAAGAACGTACAAGACACTACTTACTAGTTCCTGATGAAGATACAGGTCCAAGGACTATGATGACGAAGGCATGGTTTAGGTAGGAAGATTTGACAATCCAAGATGAGCTATATTCTCTCCCAATGCTTGGATGAGTGTCGTTGTGCTCTAGTTACTCGATTCTGATCTTGGGCTTGATGTCCTTCTCTGCAAACTCTTCTCTTTCCTTCACTTGTCTCTGCTTTGCAACCGAATTCGGATCTTTCCAATGAATTCCAGATTCGATCTTTTTGGTTGGGGAGGTCATTTACGGGGAATCGATGGTGGTTACGTAACCGACAAATGTCGAGTAGAGAACCGGTATTGGTTAAGTCAAAGTGGGCTATTTTTAGTAAAATAGCCAACTTTCCCTCCTTTTCTCTCGAGGAATTAGTTGTGGGCTTGGTCAAGTCATTATTAGGTTGATTTTTGTGCGGGTGAGTTAGTCATGGGTGTGGATGTAGATCAAGTTATAGGTATTAATTAGGTTAGTTTAGGGTTAGGACTAGGTCATGATGAGGTGGCGAAATGAGGTGGCAGGTTTGGAGATGTGAATTTATTAATTATAAGGTAATTAATAAATAATTGTGTAAGGTTTAGGTGATGGGGTTAGGTTGTGAAATGAGATGCGGGGCACGGGGGGTTGTAAGACACAAATTTGGTGTCTACACCGGCTCATGATCATAATTATTCACACCACATGGCGACCAATCACTAAACCCAATCAACCCACCGACCAACTAAATCAATCATTTTAACTTGCCTTATCCAACTTGGTAAATGGATTTTTGAATAACCTAGGTAAAATATGAAGTATGGAGCCTTTTTCCATTTTATCAAGTGACCACCAAAATTATAAATTGTGGCCTGATTCTTCCCCTCAAGAATATTGGATCAATCCCATAGTTAACAATGTGATCAATGACCACCAAGTTTCCTTCTATGATCTTATTAAAATTGATGGCCTTGGTCCTTATGTAATTAAACGGTTTGAATTTCATTAGCCCGCTCAAAGGCCGAAAATGGGGCAAAAATGGCTAAGTCTCTTTTTCAAGATTATATGAGCTATAAGGAAATTAGGAAATCAAATTGAGATGAGGTTTAATCACAAAATATCTTAAAAACTTTTCTTAAACCATGTTAAAGCTTTCAAGTTATTCTTGGAAGATTAGTAGTCCAAAATAAACATGGGTGTTTATTTTGACAACACACTTGACATCAAACATTTGTAAAAGATAAAAGGTAAAGATTCATACAAAGATGACCAAGAAATTTAACTTCCTAATAGATATTTATGCCTTCATGGATGTTTTGTATATCTATAGAAAATAAGAATTAGATAGAAAAAAATAGGAAGAAGATAAACAATGATGCATCTACCTTGAGATTATTCTATGTATAGAAGGCACAAATTAATATAGTTTATGTTATAGTGATATTGTTTTCTTTATCATATATTAATCAACACTATTACATCCACATTCATTGAAAAATGAATAAATCCTCATCTATATTTTTATTCCCTAGAAAACCTAGGATCAATATCATTCATATCAAAGAAGTTCATCTTGTATGACCCTCAAACAAGGAAAAATTATTTTAAGGTTGACATCAAACCATGACACACATTATACTATATATAATGTCAATCCAATAAATTTCAAATAGAGAGAGATAATGAAACACACGATGAAGTCCACATGCTGATCAAGGGGAGGTTACAAAGAATATTTTTATCATATTAGGTAATAAGAAGGATCGGCTCCCGGAGGATTTACACAAAAATACATCGTGAAAGCTCCAAGAAAGAAACAAAAAGAGAGATAAGATCAAAAAGAGTTAAACGGGATTAACTAATGATCTCTAAAATAGACAGACATAATATGTATACAATTAGCTATAATACCAGACCAACAAATAAAGAAACTAAATTATCTTGTGACACTTAGTGGGCTTTTCCATAATCTTTCGGTGGGATCCTCCTATTGATGCCCATGTTCCATATATTTTTGAGTCATCCTCCCTCCTTCATCATCCTCGGAACCGATAAAGTTGAGTTGGAGTTTTCTCTTCTTCATACTCAATTCCACAACATCCAGCTCTTCCTCATTTCCTTGACCAAGTTCTCCAAATCGAGACTTCCCCTCTTATGTTCTTCTGTAACATGCAAACCGTTTTGCAAGGATTGAAAATAATATTCAATATTAGACAAACTTTTTTTTTAACTAGTATTAAAAATTCAATAAATTGGCAGTTCTATTGGATCAATCATAAGATAAAATTTTTGGTGGTCCAATTCTCCGTATGTTTCAAGCTCATTTGTTTGAAAGAAAAATTAATGTAGATGCATTAAATAACTTGTTAAATCGTGTGAATTCATACTTTTATATGAATACAATACATGATGAAAATAATATCAAAATTTTACTTCTAGAAGTCTCTTCAACCATTAATATGTCGTGAAAATCCCATATTATATGAGAGTAAAGATAAACAATATGAAGATCTATCTTGTTCACTCAACATTATTGCTTCTACATTTTCACACTTCATATATAGATTTTCATCTACATTGTTGTCCCATATACCTCCTCTAATATAGATCAAAGTGACTCACACAAGACCAATTACAATTATTTAATGTGAATTGGGGCTTGGTTATCCATAATTATGTAAATGATTGAACTAATTGAGTAAATGGCTCAATAAATCTTGAGATTAGGGATGATCAAATTTTACAAGCCTAATTATAAAAATTTAGAATTAGTTAGGGATAGATTGGCCTTAATTACACACCTAATTGCACCAATTGAGAAATTGATTTGACTAGGTGTGTGATTGAGGTTGATTGATAGACAATAATAAATTCAAAGTGTGATGATCGTAAGAAGGTGACCATTTTAAGGAGACGTGATTTTCTTAAGGGCATTCCCCCAAGGAAAATATTAATACCCCTAACAAAACCCGTAGATGTTACATTTTGAATGTGTGAAAACAAATTTCAAAATCATGGTGAATCGAAGGAAATGAGATTCGCATTTGCCAAATAATTATTTGACTATATTGTTGGCGGTAGAAAGCTGTCAAATAGTAGCATGTTGTATGGTACCGGTTGACAATGCATAGTATTGGCTGGTAGCATGTGGTATTTTACAGGCTAGTAGCATGATTTATAATATAATATAATATTATATTATATTATATATATGAAGGTGAATGTGGCAAATTTATCTTTTGCGGGAAAGACGCTTTGAATATAAATAGACACTTATTAGTGTAGACACTAGTAAAACCAACCAAAAAAATAACTTTTACCCAAAAGATTTAGGTGAATTAGCAAGCGAAATACTCCTCAAAATTTGGCAAATCCAAAATTAAAAAACCCAAATATTCATGAATTAATGAATATTTGCCACTAAAATTTTCCTTGATGTACCTTTTTAAAGGGGATTTTATTTGAAACCAACATGTGCATAAATAAAATTAGGGGATGTGATTTTTAATGGGAATTTTATACAAAATCATCTATCTTTGTTTACACTTAGCAGGATTATATTGAAATGATCAAAGAACATATTTACTTATATGATAATTAAATTAGGTAATTAAGTCATGTGAGCATAATTACTGAACTAACTAATGTGAACCGAGATTCATTATCCCCAATTGTGTGCTTAATTGAAACAATTAAGTAATGGGATAAATTATGATGAGTGATATTAGGGCTTATCGGGCCCCATAAAACTAATTGAAAATAATTAGATCATGTATGAAGTTAGTTTGGCCCAAATTATATGCCTAATTGAACTAGTCAAGTAATTAGGTCAATTAGATGCATAATTGGGGATAATAAAGTCTCACAATCCTAAATGTAATGCATTGACATATATTTAAACTCGAGAAAGATCTAATTGCATTTTTATTGTACCTATCAAATATTTGGCTCAGTCACATGTGTGATTGGGGATAATCAAGCCCAATCAAATTAACTACATAGTATGACTTAGGCTCAATTAATATAAATTTTGCGGTTTATTGAACCAATAAAGTAAGTGGTTCAATCAAATATGTAATTAGGGCTTATTGATCCCTTATAATCTTATTAAAGTTAATTAACATTAGTTTTATACTAACCCTAATTTTACATCTAATTGAATGAATCAAGCAATTGGGTTAATTAGGTGTACAATTATGGCTAATTGACTCTAATATGTACAACTAAAATAAATTAACATGGGTTGTTGGGGCTTGATTATAAAACAATTGGAAGAAATTGAACTAATCAATTAATTCATTTTAGAATGCAGCCAATTAACATTAAATAATTCTCAAGTAGCCAAAATTGTGCTCCTAATTTAATCAATAAGGTAATTGGTTCAGATTATGTGCACGATTGGGGTTAATTGAGGTCGTAAAGCTAATTGTAGACAATTAGTGTTAATCGAGACTTGATTAACCAAATGGTTTCCTTTCCCGATGATGAGCCCGAGAGGTGACTCAAAACATTGATACAAAAAATGAACTATATCACAACTTCTCCAACACTTAATGCCAATAACAAAATCTTCCTCTTGAGCTATATATCTTCAATGTAAATATTGTATTATTGTATTGATGTTGTGTATCTTAGAAAATACTAAGTTGTTGGAAAAGTGATTGGGGAAAATAACATAAAGAAGAAAAATCATTCATACATATATTAGAAAACTCAATTCGAACTATCTAGAATACCATCAAATAAAAAATAAAATTTATCTTAAAGTGTATGACTTGTATAGAATCGATTAAATGTTTCCATGTGGATGTGTCATGTTAACCAAGTGCCAATTCACAATACCATCAAATCAAAAATAAAATTTATCTTAAAGTGTATGACTTGTATAGAATCGATTAAATGTTTCCATGTGGATGTGTCATGTTAACCAAGTGCCAAATCACAATACCATCAAATCACCACTATAATTACTAATCGTTAGTTAAACTATCAATAATAACCATATAAATCACCACAAAACAAATGAAAATTGTAATGAATAATTTAATAAAACACAACTTGAAAATGACAACATATTGAACTCCTAACTTATAGCAATAAGAAACTTACAACTTCTAATTACATACACACCTGGATTAGGTGTCTAAACAAGACTCTTCTTGCACAATATAGAAGATTCTCCCATAATTTATTAAAAATATAAATATCACACTAAAAATTCAATGACACGTCTTGTAATTCATTACAACATTGTAAAATATATAAATGAATGACTAAGAATGGACTATAAATGAAAATATATAACACAATGACTACGAATGGACTATAAATGAATATAGAATCCCTCGAAATAATTGAAATGACTTCATAATGATTCCCTTGAACTAAGGAATGATTCAAATGAACTAACAATTATAAGTGACAAAGATTCACCGACAAAGACTCATATCCCGGTAATAATTTATTCCCACATGTCAACTTATTAAATATACACTCACATTTGGAATTATGCATCCCCATATATTTGGAATAATCAAAGTGTTTTTTTGTCATCACTCATGAGCCCTAGTTAAATCTTTGCCCATGGCAGTGTAACTATAGGTTTCACAATTGCATAACCAGTTATTATTATGCACACTTTTCAACCAATCAAGGTTTGTTATCATTTTCATAAACTAATAAACACTTTTCACATCCATGATAAATATTAGTAAAGTTGCATATTTCTTAACAAAACAATTACAAAATTTCATTTATTTGCAATTTGATTGGCTTACACATTGAGATGTTATTGTGGCCTTCAGCAATTTCGAGAAAATAGTGATGTCATGATATTTATTACACTGCAACATTTAGTGAGAGACAAATCTCAAATCTCACTGCAAATGGCTCATACGGAAAAAATAGTTTAGTGATTTGCCAAGTCATCGGTCAAAGGCCCAATTAGCCGGCTGGATGTTGGATATTTTCCAGCGTTGCAGATAATTCTCACTGTGCGCATTTTACATAATTGATGATGCGAAGAGAAAGTTGGAGTCTGTGTGTTCCCAAACTTTTTTCTGTGCGGACATTATCGCCATTGCCGTCAGGGATGTTGTTGTGTAGTCTGGAGGTCCTCACTGGGAAGTTCTGAAGGGACGAATGGACGGAGTCATATCCACTGCAAATGAGACCAAGCCTTTGCCTGCACCCACTTTCAATGTTTTTCAGCTCTTGCTATGGACACGTAGGTGAGTTCAACAATAGGATTGCAACGCAGATTGAGTTTCCAGGGGATTATTTTCTAGACTTTAGCATATTTGTAGAGGGTGTGTACGATTCCACTGTGGGAAAACTATATCTAATCGGATGCAAAGACGTTCGATCTAGATCCAACGTCTTCAACATCTTTAGCAATGTGGAAAATGGTTTCGATTGCCAAATCCAAGTCCAAGTGAAATATCCGTCTTTCAATACGTTCGTCAAACCCACGGTGGAGATTTTCATCCGCAGCAACTGAAGCAGAGGTGACCCGCTTTTCTTCGAAACAATGAACTTCAAAACTCTCAAGATCATATACGAGAAGCTCATACCGGATATCATTTTCCGGATCCGTTTTGAAGGTATACTCAGCATTGTGACACTCTCTGCAATGATTTATTGTATGAAAGCCCAACTGGCACATTCCATGCCATGTATTTCCCTTGCTATGTTGGGAGTGCAGGCTGTGGCCTACTCTGTTCTTTTTTTAAATGGCGCACATATCATCTTTCCAAGCATGGGGTCTGATTCCGAGGAAACAACGTATTCTGGTGTTGAGAAAGGCCTGTGGTGTAGCACCATGAATTTTATCATCAGATTTTTGCTTCTGTTTTTACTTGTTTTGACACTCAGACTATACCAAAAGGTATGGAAATCTCGAATTCACTTGCTCAGCTGGTGACCATTAGAACCCTGGAGGGTTCCCAGTGAAAAGAAAGTTGCCATCTTTTGCGCTACTCTCTATGCCGTTGGATTCCTAGTGACATTGTTCCTCACTTATAAAACAGTCCGGTTTGAAACTTCGCCTCATATAGGATGGAACCAGAACTCTCCCAAGCCACTGGTAGTATGGCAGCAGGGATTTATTGAGTACTTCAGAGTAATCCTTGATTTCTTTTTGCTTCCCCAATTTGTGGCAAATCTTGTATGGAAAATCGATGGCAAATCTCTGCGGAAAATGTATTATATAGGTGTCACTCTTCTAAGACTTCTTCCAGCACATTTATGAGTGTATTCGACCACCAATTTTCCCTTCTTCCTTTACTATGGACAATTATGAATATGAAAATCCAGGTGCAAGCTACCACTCTAAGCTTGGAAACACACCAATAATAATAATTTCTGCGATGCTTGCTGTTTTGATATACATACAACAAAGATGGAGTAACCTCGAGTTGGGTGAAGCATTGGTAATGGGTTTAACACTGAGAAGGGAAAGGGAAGCAAAGTTGTATGATAGATTGGCCACAGAGACATTTGAGGCAGAGCTAACAAATGACACTCCATACACGATATGGTGGCATTGTCTAGTATAATAACTATACTACTAGTGAATCATCATCCATTGTTTGTTTGTTTTGTTTAATGTCTAATGATGATAATGAAATTTAACAGGAGGGAACACGTTGGGTTTCTCTCACTATTCTTCATTCACGAGCAGAGTGTAGAGCTTCAATGCAATGCATAAGGTGGACCCTGCCATGTAAATGTAATTCGCATAGATCTTGCTCGCTCTGTGTCCCAAGATCAACACCAACTTCAGCGTGCGAGTATTTTTGGATTCCTCTGTCACTCACTTTGATAACACTTATTATAAATATTTAGTGGAAGGAAAAGGACTGTTTGATTCATACCAGGCACACCGAGTTGTTTGCGTCCCGGTTGAACCTTCTTCCGTACACCCACACCCTCAGTCTTTGTTAACGCCTTGATTTTTATAAGTTATCATGGTAATTACTTTTCATAATGTTGTAACTGCTGAAATGAAGATAAATATGTTAAGACACATCTTTTGATCTTAGAGGAATGTGTTGCTGATCTGGACCCTTGTTTGTTGTAACTTGATACTTGGGACAGAAGTTACTATTGCTTGTGTGATTGCTAATGAGACTTGATATGGAAACTAGTTAATTAAATATTAGGGGATTAAACCCTAACCAACCCCTAAGTTTTATCTTATACCCTAACTACTATCCTATATGGATTTTAGATTTCATAAGGGAGAAAATAGATATAAATTCCATTAACCTATGAACTAGGCAGATGACCTAGATATGGACTATTAAAATCCTAAACTAATTCTAACCTAAGGAAGGGGACGCATAGACCCATGTGGAAAGGAAAGGTAAGAAATTTATTAGGACAATAAATAATGTCCTTACAAGTTTTAGTGCCAAGTTTGGCGGGAACAAGAAAAAGTTGGAGGCATCCAACTAGCTAAGTGGCTAAAAAGGAATTACATGCAAAATTTGAAAAAGGAAACTCGCCAACCTGAGTCGGCGGTGGCGTGAGGAATGAGGAAAAAGCACTGCATTCAATGCATTCAATGACCTTGGTCTTAGTGACCAGCTCACCTTGGAAAGAGGAAAAAGGAAATTTGTTTGTTATTGTGTGCAATCAGATTTTAGTTGCTCTGCATTTTGTTCTTCCATGGTTCTGTCGAACCTGCTGTTATTTTTGGTTATTACCTCTGTTCTTGGAGAAGCTAGGCTATTTTTGGAGCCTGTGGAAGTTAGGGGACTGTTTGGAAAGCTTTACTGTTGTCGCCGTGGAGAAGAATAGCTCCTGTGGGCGCGGTTTTCTTCGAGCTTCAAGAAAAATTACAGGCATGTTGAGCCCTTCTCCTTAAACCGTTTGCTTTTGCTTAATCATCTCATTAAAACAACCCTGCTCTTATGAGGGGGGTTTTGGTTATTCGATTTTGCTGTTATGTTGAAGTGATTTTGGGTTGAGTCATTTTCTTTGCTGTATACAACTTGAATATTTCTTACAAAATGGGTAAATGAAATGAATCTGTTCTTGCTGTATGAGTCTGCATGGATAGTATTGTGTAATTGTTTCTATTACCCAATATGGGTTCGATTTGATGAATGTATTAGCTATACGAGTATTGTTTTATGAGTTCTGTGCGTGAAAATGATTTGGGGAAAACAAAATCGTGATAATGTTGATGAACTGTTGTGTGAGTTATTTCTCCTAGTTGCTTTACATTGCATTGATTATGATTTTACCTGGGATAGGGAATTCATTTCATCATCTTACCCTTGCTGGTTAAAAATGTTTTAATATTTTCTTGTGAAATGAAGACCGTGACTGGGTTTTGGAGAAAATAAATTGTTTATGAACTGAACTTGAATATTTGAGGAGTGAGTAAAATGTATTGATATCTTTCTTAAATCTTTTGAAAAGTATATAGATATATAAGTAACAGAGATGTTTATTCGAACTCCTTCAATGTAATCATTGGCTGAACTTGAATAGATTCTTGTTCTTGTAAAAAAAAGGGGGGTTTCTCACTTATTTCAGCTAAATGATGGTAATATGTTTGCCGTACATTTACTCGTTTCAGACTAAGCTGGGTATGACTGTTTTTAGCAAACACGTATGTTTTTATATATATAAAAGTATATATCCAATTCGCAATCTAAACTCTTTGTTGTTTCATCAAGACTGAACTGAAGTGGAATTCTTACTTTAAATGTTTGAAAAATGATTCCTTTTACTATTATGATAAGAATCATGATTTCGTAGCTAGCTGTACATTCTTGCTTGTTCAGGCCTAGCTGAAATGTTTGTTTTTGGTGAAACATTTTGGTTATAAAACTAGTTGTACATTCTTGCTTGTTTATATCTGGATGAGAAAGTCCGTTGAGAGAAATATATGAAAGGAAATGATTGCATTTTGAGGTTCCTTTGGTACTAATGCTTACGGACCAGTTGCAATGAATTCTGGTCAACTTTCTGGAAAGGTAGATAATGGGTTTTGAATACTGAAATATATTTATTCAGAAGGAAACACACTAGTGGATCAGGTCTGTTCTAACTAGTGAATATCCGGTTAGACAGTAGGAAGAGGTAATATGATCCTCCTTTTATTCGATTATTGATTTTCGTTCATTTCTCTTTGGACTGTTATCATTGATTGATATCACGTTTGAATTAAAATTTCTAGTACAGTTATGAGGAAAGGAAAGAGAGTGTGAATGGATAATTGAATTAATGATCATTTTCTCTCATACAGTTAGAAATCTATAATTGTTATGGAATGAATTTCAATCTCTTGGGTTAAGCATTTGTATTTAAATTGTTGTTTACTTTTCTCTTCAACGTTTGATTGTTTGAGATTAGACAAGTTGTATGAAAGGAAAGGAAAATGGTTCTACTGGAAGTTTTATTTAAAATCTAATTGTGAATCTTCCTCTAACTAATGTAGGGGAAAGGAATTGATAGCATTATGTTAGAACAACAGTTGCATAATTGTATTTTCAGTTCTTACGGATGTTTGTAATCTGGAAATGTTTGAAGGAAATTACTTCTTGTTATAAGTATTCGGAAAGAGGACAGTAATCCTTTGGCTGATTGGGATGGTAACTAGATGATTAAGTTGATATGTTGTTCATCCTTTTTGGTATTTAATTACGAATGATGTTCATATTAACGTTTCATAAAATCAGGTTTCTTTTATTGAGACAAATTAATTAAAAGCACTTCATTTTAAAGACAAGTGCTTAATATGCTCAGTTCAATGAACTGACCCGTGCAAGTAATTTTGCAGATGGAACTTGAGTATAAACGAAGACATGGTTGTTTTCTGATACTTCTTTTGATTGACTGAAGATGGATTGTAATTGATAACTATTACTCCTCTACGAGGAAATGAGAAAAGAAGAAATTACATTCTTCTAACTTATGAGTTGTAATGTTGTTTAATATAAACAAAGTCCAGTCATTTGGACTGGAAAATGTATAGATTGTAAAGCCGATGGAGGAATACAAGTACGAGTGTGATATTTTTAATGACTGTATCAGTTTGATATTGTTGAATAAGTTTGAGAATATAACATTATTCCTTGATTTGGAATTATTCAAATGTTAATGGATGGATTTAAAAGGAAATAACATCTATTCTTTACCTAAATGCAACTTTTACGTTGAAATGTGCAATTAGTTCATACTTGGGTTAAGATGAATTTTAAATTGACATCAAAAAGGATTTAGGTAAACATGATCTCTTAATTGAAAGGTATTCGGGATTAGCTTGAAAGCTAAGGAATATCAAATAACTTAGGAGCAGCCAAACCTTGTATTCAGACTCCGTTAATAGCCTCGAATGTTTAAATTCAGAAAATAAAGATATGGGAAATCATATCTAATGTTAACAGACCTTAACTAAGTAAGGTTAAGGAGGATAAATGAATAAATTCATTTAGAATTAGACCTCATTTAAATGACGTCTAATAAGATGGAATTCTGAATTTGTTTACAGTTGTGGAAAACTTGGTTAAGTTTAATAGGTTAAACTTATTAAGTTATCGATAATGGACTGCTTAGTCCAAAGATTAAGCAAGGAACCAAGTAGAGAAAATGCAACCCTTCAGTATGAAGGAGGAGATGTGTAGTAAGCTAGAAGATGGATTAAGTCTCTCTTAGCTACATACAACTATAACAAGAACGAGAATAAAGGATCAGCATGGCTACTGAAAGTTGATCTTAAATATTAAGATCATAACCAAATCACACTTGAGCTGGATGTGTACTCTCGATGGGAGGATTCCGTAGGACATTGACATACGCCAGCTATAATATGGTGTCTTCATGAAGGTGGGGCCTTCGTGACAACACAATGTTATAGCTGACATATTACAATGCCCTCCCGAATTAAATCATCAAGTTTACATAGGCTGGATACTAAGTTATTGGCTAGGGATAGGAATGTGATCATGTATACGGAGTGACTCTAGAGGACTAAAGGTAACTAGACACACGATTCGTCTAGGGATGACGTCGTATGTCTACGTATCCTTAGTTACCATGAGTAACTTCCTATACTCGCTTCATATTGCTAGTTGGGGATTGGATCTTGACCTTAAAACTGAAGGACCGGAAGAGACCAGAAAGACCATTCTAGATAACGATTTAAGTGAGGTGAAGGATGTATTCTAATGATGTGTACCACATCCAGGAATATGATCATGCAAAGCATGTGAAAATATTTGGCCAAAGTATCACAAGTGCTGGTTGCGTTGTCCTAATCACCTAGTTTAAGATGCAGGATGTCAGACGAATATCAATAACAGATATTCAGATAGGCTTCTTAAATGGATCACTTCGATAACCGGAAATGGTAAGAGAACCTTGTATATTTATTATACTATGCATGAATTAACATGAAGGATCGGTAAGTCGCCGAGTCATGAAATGAGAGATCGCTGAAACTCCGAGCCATAAAATGGGAGATCGGTAGTTCTGCGAGTCATTTACAACAGCATATGGTATCTGTTATATGATTGAATGGCATTGAATGTGTGTTCCATATTGCAAGTATGTGAATAGAGAACATTGGTTTTAAAAAGAAATTGTGTGATCCAAACTACATTAGTTGGACAGAGAACAATTATTAAAACTTGAACGTGTGTTTGAATTATATAGTTCATAACAGGGAACGTTATATATAAAAAAAAATTCCCTTGTCCTAGTATCTTAAAATGGGGATGTTACATCTTGGTATCAGAGCTGAAGGTTGTAGCTCTTGGACCTAATAAGTCCACAATTTAATAAGGTTTACATTTTCTTATTGAACAGAAAATGGTCAGAACAAGAAGAAATGTTGCGAACAACCCTTTACCGGGTAGAGAAGCAGCTACTGCTCAAAAGCTGGATGAAATCCTTGCTTCCCTACTAGACATGAGAGATCGTTTGACTGTTTTGGAACAGTAGTCAATGGGAAATGAAGAGGAGGAAGAAGAAGCTGATATAAATGATCAGCCACCTCCTGTGGACAACACCAATGGAGGGAATCTAGGTGTTGATAATAGTAATGTGAATGCTCCTAATCATCCTGGAACTAAAAGGGAAAGATTAGTAGCTGAACTTACAAATGACATAAAGAGAATAAGTCCTCCAAAGTTTGATGGAACAACCCTTGGGGACGGAGCTGAGAATTGGCTCAGTGAAATGGAGAAGTACTTTGCAATAAGAAACTTCTCCGAGGAGACCAAAGCGATATGGGGAGCATATCAGCTTTCTCATGAAGCATCATCATGGTGGGACAACCGTAAGGTTGAGTTGAATATTGTCGAATTAGACATAACTTGGGATCAATTTAAGGGTTACTTTAGGAAACGGTGGCTGCCTCAACTCTATTTTGATAGGAAAATGACTGAATTTCAGAACGGTCGCAAGGAAGGCCGACGGTGACGGTGAATCTTGGGAAGGGTTTACTAAACTCCTTAAGTATGTGCCGCAGTACAAGGCTGATGAGAAGTTCAAAATACGAAAGTTCATAATGGGACTAAATCCCATCATTGGTGGTGAAGTGGATGTCCACGGTCCAACCACCATGGAAGGAGTTGTTGAAAAGGCAATAAGACAGAACCGAAATGAGAGAAATTTATGCTCATAGGAAGAGATAAGGAAGAATATTCCCAACTCTTCTTCATCTCTTTCAACCAAAGGGGGCCTTGAAAAGGTTTGGTGTGAAATTTTTGTTGTTGTAGATAACAACAAGAAATCTATAATGAATAAACCTGTAAATGGTTTGCGGAACAGACTTCAAAAAGTTAGTGGCAATGGACAAAAGTCCTATGGGAGCCGAATGATAACTTCAAAGTTGGTAACAAATTTGAGCCTAGGAAAGGTCCAGGTTGGAGGATTCTTCAACTGTGGAAAGGACCACTACGCGAGTCACTATCCTCTCGAAGAAGGATGATCGTGATCGCAAAGATAGGATACACGCTACGGTGGCTAACAGACAAGGCTTCGAAAAGAAAGTTACGCCTATAGAAGTTCGGGTAAGTTATTCGGTCACCCGTAGTCATACTTTTTGATACTTTGGAGCTACTTGAATTCTTTATTTCTACTAAAATTGCAATGAAATTAAAAAGAAAGGCTGAACGAATGGATAAGACATGGACAATGCATTATGGGAATAATGTTGTCCATACTTTTGTCGAAATGGGCCTTTTTGGGGAAATTCTTGACTTTCCCGGTTTCTCCACCAAATTTGACTGTATGTCAATCCTTTAGGATCATATGATATCATTATTGGAGTTAAGCTGGTTGGCAAAACATAAGGAAAAGGTCGACTATTATGAAAAACAAATTTGTTGTTTTGACGACACTGTAGAAAAGCTTGATCATTCGGGGTGTAAAGCATGAAGTTGCAGCTAGAAACTAATAACTATGCAACTAAAAAGGGATAAAAATAGAGGTTGCACCTTGTATGCAGTAAAAATGATAGAAAATGCTGAGGAGGATAATGATTTCATGGAAAGATATCCATTATTAAGGGATTTCAGTGATGTATTTCTGTAGGAATTACTAGGTCTTCCACCCAAACGAGAGTTTGACTTTGCAATAGAAATCAAGCCAGGAACTGAACCCATATCTAAGGCACCTTATAGAATGACCACCCTCGAGTTGGTAGAGTTAAAGGCTCAATTACAGGAACTTTTGACTAAGGGGCTGATAAGACCAAGCGTCTCACCATGGGGAGCACCAGTAATTTTTGTAAAGAAAAAGGATGGCACATTGAGACTGTGCATTGATTATAGAATGTTGAACAAGGAAACTATTAAGAATCGATACCCACTTCCTAGGATTGATGATCTATTCGACCAAATGCGTGGAGCATCAGTCTATTCAAAAATAGATCTTCGATCTGGGTATCATCAACTGAGAATAAAGGAAGAAGATATTCATAAAACAACTTTTAGAATAAGGTACGGGCATTCATGGTGTTACCTTTTGGGTTGACAAATGCACCTGCCGCCTTCATGAATCTAATGAACAATATTTTTCAAGAATACCTAGACAAGTTTGTGCTTGTATTCTTAGACGACATTCTTATATACTCTAAAAATGTCGAAGAGCACCAAGAACATTTAAGGGTAGTGCTGGAAGTTTTAAGAAAGAGGAAGTTGTATGGTAAACTATCTAAATGTTCCTTTTATGATGCAGAGGTGCATTATTTGGGACACGTTATAAGCAAGAACGGAATAGCTGTAGACCCTTCAAAGATCGCAGCTATAACCGAGTGGCCTGCGCCTAAGAACGTGCATGAAGTAAGAAGCTTCATGGGCTTGGCAGGATATTATAGAAAGTTCGTTAAGGATTTTTCAAAAATTGCTGCCCCAATCACTTCACTTTGAAAAGAAGGATAAAAATTTGTGCAGGTGAAAAATGTGAATCGCCTTTAAAAATTTAAAGGAACAGATTAACTACAACACTTATTTTAACTATACTAGATCCAAATGGAAATTTTATGGTTGTAATGGATGCATCGGAGAAGGCCTTGGAGGTATTCATTACGAATGACCATGTTATAGCTTATGAAAGCAGAAATCTTAAGTTACATGAATAGAATTATGCTCCACACGACCTAGAGCTCACTTCCATTGTACATGCACTTCAAATGTGGAGGCATTACCTTTTAGGAAAACCTTTTGAGTTAAAAACTGACCATTTGGGGTTGAAGTATATTTTTACTCAGCCAAATTTGAATGCAAGACAACGAAGATGGTTAGAATTTCTGTCTCAGTATGATTTTGATATAAGCTACATCAAAGGCAAGGAAAATAGAGTGGCAGATGCTCTAAGTCGAAGGAAGCACATCTCTGCTCTTATAACGTTAAGAACTCAGTTTAAGGATGAGGTGAAAGATGCCTTGGAATCAGATCCTTATTTCCAGCAAGTTAAAACAGCACTTGCTGCAGATCCAAAGGATGTGAAGTATAAAGGATTTCACTTTGATAGCGAAGGAATTCTGAGATTTGAAAATAGGGTCTATATACCCTTGGCAAATGATTTAAGAAGGAAATTGTTAACTGAATTTCATAATTCACCTTTTTCTAGACACCCTGGCATTACGAAAATGCTTGCTGATCTTAAGCAGTAATACTTCTGGAAGGGAATGAAAAAGGATGTGGTGGAATTTGTAACACACTGCTTAGAATGTCAGCGTGTTAAGGCGGAACATATGCATCCCGCTGGATTATTGTATCCCCACAGCGTTCCACAGTACAAATGGCAAGTGATAACGATGGATTTCGTTCAAGGATTGCCTATGTCAAGGAACAAGCATGATATCATCCTGGTTGTCGTCGACAAATTAACCAAAGTGGCACACTTCATTGCTGGTAATTTGAAAGATGATGCACCAGTATTAGCAAGAAGATTTGTACATGAAATTTTTAGATTGCATGGAATACCCGAATTGATCATATCGGACAGAGATCCGAGGATGACATCAAGGTTTTGGCAAACGCTTAATGCGGCCTTGGGAACTAAATTAAACTTCAGCTCTGCATATCATCCGAGATGGATGGACAGACCGAGAGAGTCAATCAAGTTTTAGAGGACATGTTAAGAATGTATTGCATGGACCAGCAGTATAAATGGGAGGAATACCTTCCGCTGGTTGAATTTGCCTACAATAATACATATCACGCCTCTTTAAAAATGGCGCCCTTTGAAGCATTATATGGAAGAAAATGCAGAACCCTTGTTAGCTGGGATAACGTAGAGGATAGAGAGGTAATTGGGCTAGAAATCCTCAAGGAAATGGAACAACAAATCAAAATGATTCGGGAACGTCTAAAGGAGGCTGCCAATAGGCAGAAGAGTTATGCAGACTTAAAGCGGGTTGATAGGAATTATAAAATTGGTGAGAAGGTCTTTCTTCGGGTTAAGCCGAAAAAGAGCTCAATAACTTTTGGCAAGGCTGCCAAGTTGTTGCCACGTTACGAGGGGACCTTTTGAAATTGTTGAAATAATCAACCCTGTAGCTGATCGTCTAGCATTACCTCCTGCTTTATCACAAATGCATGATGTTTTTCATATTTCTTTGCTTAAGAAATACGTAACAGATTTATCACATGTGCTGAATTAGAATTCCTTACGGAGTCCAAGACACGGGAATAATCGTGATTAAGCCCATTCGAGTCTTTGGGAACTCATGCAAGTTGTGCTTAAGAAATCGCAAAGTGAATCAATGTAAGGTCCAGTGGGACCAGTTTAGCGAAGAAAGTGCAACTTGGGAAAATCTCGAAGAAATGAGATCTGCTTTTCCATACTTGTTTGATCGAAATTGAAATTCAAAAAACTGATAATTCTACCAAATTTAGACAATTATTGGTCTATTTTACAGTTGTCTTAAAACACTGTTTTAAAGAGTGAATCATTTTTGGTATGAACTTATGAATGGAAGGACAATAACTGAATTTTGTCCTAGAAACTCCTTGAATTGGTTAATTTGATCATCGGGATGATGATTCTTTAAGAAGGGAGGAATGTAACGCCTTGATTTTTGTAAGTTATCATGGTAATTACTTTTCATAATGTTGTAACTGCTGAAATGAAGATAAATATGTTAAGACACATCTTTTGATCTTAGAGGAATGTGTTGCTGATCTGGACCCTTGTTTGCTGTAACTTGATACTTGGGACAGAAGTTACTATTGCTTGTGTGATTGCTAATGAGACTTGATATGGAAACTAGTTAATTAAATATTAGGGGATTAAACCCTAACCAACCCCTAAGTTTTATCTTATACCCTAACTACTATCCTATATGGATTTTAGATTTCATAAGGGAGAAAATAGATATAAATTCCATTAACCTATGAACTAGGCGGATGACCTAGATATGGACTATTAAAATCCTAAACTAATCCTAACCTAAGGAAGGGGACACATAGACCCATGTGGAAAGGATAGGTAAGAAATTTATTAGGACAATAAATAATGTCCTTACAAGTTTCAGCGCCAAGTTTGGCGGGAACAAGAAAAATTTGGAGGCATCCAACTAGCTAAGTGGCTAAAAAGGAATTACATGCAAAATTTGAAAAAGGAAACTCGCCAACCTAAATCGGCGGTGGCGTGAGGAATGAGGAAAAAGCACTGCATTTAATGCATTCAATTACCTTGGTCTTAGCGACCAGCTCACCTTGGAAAGAGGAAAAAGGAAATTTGTTTGTTATTGTGTACAATCAGATTTTAGTTGCTCTGCATTTTGTTCTTCCATGGTTCTGTCGAACCTGCTGTTATTTTTGGTTATTACCTCTATTCTTGGAGAAGCTAGGCTATTTTTGGAGCTGTGGAAGTTAGGGGACTGTTTGGAAAGCTTTACTGCTGTCACCGTGGAGAAGAATAGCTCCTGTGGGTGTGGTTTTCTTCGAGCTTCAAGAAAAATTACAGGCATGTTGAGCCCTTCTCCTTAAACCATTTGCTTTTGCTTAATCGTCTCATTAAAACAACCCTGCTCTTATGAAGGGGGGGTTTGGTTATTCGATTTTGCTGTTATGTTGAAGTGATTTTGGGTTGAGTCATTTTCTTTGTTGTATGCGACTTGAATATTTCTTGCAAAATGGGTAAATGAAATGAATCTGTTCTTGTTGTATGAGTCTGCATGGATAGTATTGTGTAATCGTTTCTATTACCCAATATGGGTTCGATTTGATGAATGTATTAGCTATACGAGTATTGTTTTATGAGTTCTATGCATGAAAACGATTTGGGGAAAACAAAATCGTGATAATGTTGATGAACTGTTGTGTGAGTTATTTCTCCTAGTTGCTTTACATTGCATTGATTACGATTTTACCTGGGACAGGGAATTCATTTCATCGTCTTACCCTTGTTGGTTAAAAATGTTTTAATATTTTCTTGTGAAATGAAGACCGTGACTGGGTTTTTGGAGAAAATAAATTGTTTATGAACTGAACTTGAATATTTGAGGAGTGAGTAAAATGTATTGATATCTTTCTTAAATCTTTTGAAAAGTATATAGATATATAAGTAACAGAGATGTTTATTCGAACTCCTTCAATGTAATCGGCTGGAACTGAACTTGAATAGATTCTTGTTCTTGTAAAAAAGGGGGGGTTTCTCACTTATTTCAGCTAAATGATGGTAATATGTTTTCCGTACATTTACTCGTTTGAATAAGTTTGGTTATGACTTTTTAGAAACACTTATGTTTATATATATATATATATATATATATATATATATATCCAATTCACAATCTAAACTCTTTGTTGTTTCATCAAGACTGAACTGAAGTGGAATTCTTACTTTAAATGTTTGAAAAATGATTCCTTTTACTATTATGATAAGAATCATGATTTCGTAGCTAGCTGTACATTCTTGCTTGTTCAGGCCTAGCTGAAATGTTTATTTTTGGTGAAACATTTTGGTTATAAAACTAGCTATACATTCTTGCTTGTTTATATCTGGATGAGAAAATTCATTGAGAGAAATATATGAAAGGAAATGATTGCATTTTGAGGTTCCTTTGGTACTAATGCTTACGAACCAGTTGTAATGAATTTTGGTCAACTTTCTGGAAAGGTAGATAATGGGTTTTGAATACTGAAATATATGTATTCAGAAGGAAACACACTAGTGGATCAGGTCTATTCTAACTAGTGAATATCCGGTTAGACAGTAGGAAGAGGTAATATGATCCTCCTTTTATTCGATTATTGATTTTCGTTCATTTCTCTTTGGACTGTTATCATTGATTGATATCACGTTTGAATTAAAATTTCTAGTACAGTTATGAGGAAAGGAAAGAGAGTGTGAATGGATAATTGAATTAATGATCATTTTCTCTCATACAGTTAGAAATCTATAATTGTTATGGAACAAATTTCGTACTGCTTGGGTTAAGCATTTGTATTTAAATTGTTGTTTACTTTTCTCTTCAGCGTTTGATTGTTTGAGATTAGACAAGTTGTATGAAAGGAAAGGAAAATGGTTCATTGGAAGTTTTATTTAAAATCTAATTGTGAATCTTCCTCTAACTAATGTAGGGGAAAGGAATTGATAGCATTATGTTAGAACAGCAGTTGCATAATTGTATTTTTAGTTCTTACGGATGTTTGTAATCTGGAAATGTTTGAAGGAAATTACTTCTTGTTATAAGTATTCGGAAAGAGGACAGTAATCCTTTGACCGATTGGGATGGTAATTAGATGATTAAGTTGATATGTTGTTCATCCTTTTTGGTATTTAATTCTGGAATGATGTTCATATTAACGTTTCATAAAAGTAGGGTTCTTTTATTGAGACAGTTAATTAAAAGCACTTCATTTTAAAGACAAGTGCTTAATATGCTCGATTGATGAATTTACCGTGCAAGTAATTTTGCGAGATGGAACTTGAGTATAAACGAAGACATGGTTGTTTTCGATAGTTCTTTTGAGTGGTCAAGATGGATTGTAATTGATAACTATTACTCCTCTATGAGGAAATGAGAAAAAGAAGAAATTACATTCTTCTAACTTATGAGTTGTAATGTTGTTTAATATAAACAAAGTCCTGTCATTTGGGTGGCAAATGTATAGATTGTAAAGCCGATGGAGGAATACAAGTACGAGTGTGATATTTTTAATGATTGTATCGAGTTTTATATTGTTGAATAAGTTTGAGAATATAACATTATTCCTTGATTTGGAATTATTCAAATGTTAATGGATGGATTTAAAAAGGAATAACATCTATTCTTTACCTAAATGCAACTTTTACGTTGAAATGTGCAATTAATTCATACTTGGGTTAAGATGAATTTTAAATTGACATCAAAAAGGATTTAGGTAAACATGATCTCTTAATTGAAAAGGTATTCGGGATTAGCTTGAAATCTAGGAATATCAAATAACTTAGGAGCAGCCAAACCTTGTATTCGAACTCCGTTAATAGCCTCGAATGTTTAAATTCAGAAAATAAAGATATGGAAAATCATATCTAATGTTAACAGACCTTAACTAAGTAAGGTTAAGGAGGATAAATGAATAAACTCTTTTAGAATTAGACCTCGTTTAAATGACGTCTAATAAGATGGAATTCTAAATTTGTTTACAGTTGTGGAAAACTTGGTTAAGTTTACTAGGTTAAACTTATTAAGTTATCGATAATGGACTGCTTAGTCCAAAGATTAAGCAAGGAACCAAGTAGAGAAAATGTAACCCTTTGGTACAAAGGAGGAGATGTGTAGTAATCTAGAAGATGGATTAAGTCTCTCTTAGCTACATACAATTGTAACAAGAACGAGAATAAAGGGATCAGCATGGCTGCTGAAAGTTGATCTTAAATATTAAGATCATAACCAAATCACACTTGAGCTAGATGTGTACTCTCGATGGGAGGATTCCGTAGGACATTGACATATGCCAGCTACAATATGGTGTCTTCATGAAGGCGGGGCCTTCGTGATGACACAATGTTATAGCTGACATATTACAATGCCCTCCCGAATTAAATCATCAAGTTTACATAGGCTGGATACTAAGTTATTGGCTGGGGATAGGAATGTGATCACGTATACGGAGTGACTCCAGAGGACTAAAGGTAACTAGACACATGGAGTCATCTAGGGATGACGTCGTATGTCTGCGTATCTTTAGTTACCATGAGTAACTTCCTATACTCGTTCATATTGCTAGTTGGGGATTGGAGCTTGACCTTAAACGGAAGGACTGGAAGAGACCAGGAAAGACCATTCTAGATAACAGATGAAGTGAGGTGAAGGACGTATTCCAATGATGTGTACCACATCCAGGAATATGATCATGCAAAGCATGTGAAAATATTTGGCCAAAGTATCGCAAGTGCTGGTTGCATTGTCCTAATCACCTAGTTTAAGATGCAGGATGTCAGATGAATATCAGTAACAAATATTTAGATAGGATTCTTAAATGGATCACTTCGATAACCGGAAACGGTAAGAGAACCTTGTATATTTATTATACTATGCATGAATTAACATGAAGGATCGGTAAGTCACCGAGTCATGAAATGAGAGATCGCTGAAACTCCGAGCCATAAAATGGGAGATCGGTAGTTACGTGAGTCATTTACAGACATATGGTATCATTATATTATTGAATGTCATTGAATGTGTGTTCCATATTGCAAGTATGTGAACAAAGAACATTGGTTTTAAAAAGAGATTGTGTGATGCAAACTGCATTAGTTGGAAAGAGAACAATTATTAAAACTTGAACGTGTGTTTGAATTATATAGTTCATAACGAGGAATGTTGTATAAAAAAAAATTCCCTTGTTCTAGTATCTTAAAATGGGGATGTTACGGTTGTGGTAAACTTCACGACTGCAGATGTCAAGCTTAGCAATGTGGGAATCAAACAATGCAAACTTTTGGTTTGCAGGAACAATCCTACCAAGTTTAGAGCCTTCAAGAGCTTCTCCTCACTCACTGACAAATTCACAGGTAGAAGGACGCCATCGGTAATGTTGATAATTTCCTGGTTCTTGAGTATCACACAGTCGAACGCCTCGAACAAGTCCATCACACCGCCTGTGGCTACTCCTTCCCAGAAAGATTTATAACCTTTAAGAATCACCATATTCTTCTCATTCTCCATGTCCTTTGCAACTAACACCAGTAAATACCAATGTGGATCGGTAATGTGGTAGCACCTATTTCTATCGACGAACAAAGTGTTTTGTTCCCCTCTTTTTCTTTCCAGATCGAAAACACCACCCAAGTAAGATAATTGAATCTTATTCTCAGATGTGTCGTTGTTGAACTTGGACAGATCCCTGCCTTCATCACATTGAAATGGGCCTTCTTGAAAACCAATGAGAACCTCCTTATCTCCAGACAACTCCCCCTCTTCCTCCCAATTCACCACAACCACAACCAGAAGCACCATCACAGTGTACTTGAGATTTCCCATTTTACAACACCTGGACATTAAGTTAAATAGAAAATAACACCCATGAAAATAAAAACACAGGAGCACTGCACAACATGCTTTACCTGCACTTGCAATGTTGGCCCTCTGCTCAACATGAAGTTAAACAAACAAGCCACGTTGTAAAGACTGATACTCACGAGATGTTGTTAACTAAGTACAATTGTTTTAAATTTTGAGCTCAAATCTGGTCAATGTCGGCCCATTTGCATGATTTTGCGGTAGCCCCACAAACACAGCTCACAAAGCAATTTCCGCTTGAGCCTATTCACCAACATCATCAAATATTATAATTAATATTTGAGGCACTAAGTTTGTAGTCAAAATTTTGACATAACCAGTATTAGTTTCATTTCTTGACACATAATTTTTCGGGAGTTTTCTAAAAATCTAATTCTATTCTTACATGAAGCATTTGTCATTGTTTGTAACTTTGGGCAGTACTTAGCAACATTGTTGCTCTTGTTATATATATTGTCTTGTCCCATGTGGAGGGGATTCCTTCTATTAGAGAATTTAAATAGCTTAGTTTCTATTCTAATCGAGGAATGTGTTTAAACATCATTACTTTACGTTTGTTGTAAATTACGCCCTTACAAATTCTAATTCGTTGTACATTTTCTTAACTATATTTGAAATCAACTTCACACATATACAAAGAAACATGAGCTTTTTGTATTTTAAAAATTTAATAAATTTTTATTGTCCTTTCACAAACGTGTTATATTTTAAAAATCAAATAGTGATATCTCTTTCGATTCGTCACATCTTCCCCACATAAAAAGGTTGACCCCCACATACACACACATATAAACATGGAAATTTATCATTATAATATATTTTTAATATAAAGTTCATAAATGGTATATAATAAAAAAGTATTTGGTTAATATTTATGGATTGAAAAATTGAATCTAAAAATAATAATAATAACATTAAATAAGGGATATAATATTATAAATTAAAACTAGAAAAATGCATTAACATTAAATAGAGGAGGTAACAAATCATATCAAAGAGGAAGAGACAATGAAGTAGATGGCTCCCAAGAGTGGATCCGATGTCACCATCCATCATTACCATCTTGAATAGTCAAAAAGAAAAGTAGTTCCCATTCAAATAGAGCAACAAACACACCTATATTAACACTATCATGTAGCAAAGAAACCCACTACTAAGGCCCTTTAGTGTTCTTACCACGAGAAAGTGGAATCGAATTCCCCTCTTGAGGAGGATGGGTAAAGAATCATTTACGAGTGTAAGTGAGCCACCACCATGATGTCAGGTGGAAGAGAACCTTGTGGTAAGATGTCAAGAGGGATTCTGATCATAACACAAGGACCACTTCTATAATGGTCAAACACATCTTGTAGGTCTGGAACTCAAAATATATTTTCATCTTGACTACGAATCTGTAAGAATACAAAGGTGAGCACATTTACTTTTTGTTAGTTGAAAAATATTGGGAAATAATATTACTATCAAATATAATACAATTCATAGATTTCTAGACATGAAAATAATAATAGCACTATCTATATAGATACCCCAAAATCGACATGTGCCCTTTTATAATGGCATTTTAAGTGATTTTGTGCATATGTTTTAACAACCCAAATAAAAGGATTTACTAGCATGTAAACCATCCCTTTGACTCTCTACTTATTTTTGACTCTCTAAAAAACTCTTTGATTTTCATTCTTCCATTATGATTTGTTATTTGGAAATCCTAACCGTGTGGCATTCGCTATCGGTCAATCTACATTCTAGGATAGTATCACTCATATTGGATAGAATCAGTTCATGATACTATATAAGATCAATGATATTATTTTGATTCTATTTTGACTTAAACTTTCCAAACAAAATTTTCTTTAGGTCATCCTTTTAGCAATTTTGAATTTGAATTTGTGTAGTTGCGCAACAAAAGGTTCAAATTTTGAGGATTTATCACTAACAAAAAATCACCTAAATCCATTTAACGGGACTCATTACAAGATCTTTTCAAGATAACTAACATGTCAAGATCATTTGCATGTCTACTTTCAAGGTTGATTAATCTTATTTTCAACATCAAAAGTATCATATTGCATCATGAGTAACTAAGTTTAGGAATTTCCTTTAGCTTTACATCATTTTTTTATGTTCTCACACATTAATTAGGAGGGAGAACTACATTATCACGAGGTTCTTTTGAGGTAATGTTATGTAGGTAATACTCAACAATTGGGGATTGTTGAGGTCAATACAACTCATCGGACTAACCACTTTTTACATCTCAAAAAAGTGAGAAGCTAGGGGTTTTAAGGAAAAGATAAGACTTTAACAATTACACGTGATCCTTTCCAGTTACATTTATATATTCTAGATCCAGAGATCTAATCACATCATACCCTAAATTTAGATTTTGGCACCATCCCCAAAAAGACACAATTACCAATCCTAGAAATTACCATGAGGTGATTGTATCCCGAAAAAGATGATTCATTCTTCTCGTGTAATTGTATATCATTAGATTTTGCACATACCCTTATGACACTCTACACAACCCATTTATACATATTCATACCACTTTCATACTATTATAGTCTATTTGGGGTGAATATGTTCTAAAATCCTAAGCCTAAGTACATATATTCCACTTTCAGAAGTATATGTTGCCAATATTATCAATAGATGATTTAGAACTAGTATATTTATTATTTTACTTTACTTATAATTATGAATCATAGTATTAGAAATTGGAGCAACTAATTGTAATTAGGTGAAAACCCTAATTTTATATTACATTTTGGTGAATCCTCTTTATTGATTGTCCATGCTAATCTAAGGCTTTGATACTTACCCTTGGGGTTTTAACCTATTGTCTATAGGGCTAGGATTTTAGAAATGGTTTCAAAATATAACCCTCATTTTATTAGGTTTTGATTACTCTTATTCCAATATATCTCCATATCCATGTCTTTCTTACGTCATTTGGTTCCCCCACCTAAGAGTCACTTCTTCAATGAACTTATGAATGAAATATATGTTGTTACTTGAGTTGAGAGTAAGTAAAATTTATATGAGCAACCCAAAGCCTACTCTAGATGAAAAATATGTGGAGGAATGTAATGACCCTTCTATATGTGAAATGAGTTACCCTATTTATTCTCCTACTCATTTTGAGGTGGTATAACTTACTATTAATAGAATTTGGGATATAAATGAGATTGTTAATTTTGAGAATATAAGTCAGTCCCCTCATAAGGATGTACATGCAAATGATCTAGAAACATTTATTTTAGTAATATTACCTATATAAATGTTTCTTATAGCATTGTCTCTTATATAAATGATAATTTATATTTTTGTACAAGTCATAATCCTATTTTAGATCATGAAGTTGTCTCTCTGAAAATAATAGGAATGCTTCTTGTATGAATCATAATTATATATCTTTATATTCTTATGTCTTAAATAAAGGTTTATATCTAAATCATGTATCTAGTACATGTGATAATGATATAGCTCCTAGTGATACCCCTAGGTTACACAATGATCACTCTAAGTCTCCCACACAACCACCACTATGTGACACATCTCCTCAATATATTGTCATTTTTGCGAAACAATTTAAATTCATGATTAAATATATAGATGAACTACAACACAAACTCAAGACTATATGCTTATCCTTTAAGGTCTTTACTAATTTGATTGATAATAATAACATAATCCTAATCAACCTATAACAAAAAAATCTACAATTCTCCTTTTCCACTAGGATTCTACATGCCCAAATTTATATTATTCATGGGAAATGAGAGTTCTTATAATCACATCTCTCATTTTGAAACATGCCTAAAATCATATGCTCATAATTTTCATATTTTTCTTAAAGAAATGCCATCTAGTGTCATACGCCTTTCCCTAGTTTGGTTTCATGGTTTACCTAGTGGATCCATTGATAATTTTCCCATGCTAGGAGATTATTTCCTTATGCGATTTGACCAAATTACACGACTAATTATGATTTTGATAATTTGGAGTCAATATGAAAATGAAATGGTAATTTAATTCAAGCTTATGTTGCACACTTTATAGCCATAATATGTCAAAAAATTATTATCCATAGTACGAAAGAATAAAAATCCATTTTTTTGACTAATTTTTTATTGAATGATTAATGTAAAAAATAATTCACTTTCTCGGTTAGTAAATAAAATAATAGTGTAGACACCAAATTTGTGACTTACGACACCTGTGCCCCCGCATCTCATTTTGCAACCTAACCTCACCACCTAAACCTTACACAATTATTTATTAATTACCTTATAATTAATAAATCCACATCTCCAAACACCTACCCACCTCATCATGACCTAGCCCTAACCCTAAACTAACCTAATTAAGACCTATAACTTGGTCTACATCCACACCCATGACTAATTACTCCTCACCACACCAACCAACCTAATAATGACTTGACCAAGCCCACAACTAATCCCTAGGGAGAAAAGGAGGGAAAGTTGGCTATTTTACTAAAAATAGCCCACTTTGACTTAACCGACATCGGTTCCTACTTGAATGCCATCGGTTCCTGTAAATGACCTCCCCCAACCAAAAACAAAGGATCGGGAATTCATTTGAAGGATCCAAGATTCACTTGGAAGAGGAGAGACAAGTGAAGAAAAGAGAAGAGCATCGAGTGAAGACTGCAACTGAGCCATTGGATCGCTGTCACCTCTGTTCAAGCATTGGAAAAGACTGAGGATAGCTTCATCAGCTCATTTTCCAATACTAGATCATCCCAACTAAGCCTTACTGTCACCACCACATTCCTTGGACCTGAATCTTCATCAAGAATGAGTAAGTAGTGTCTTGTATGTTTCTAAGCACCATCTCTTGAGTCTTTTGATTGATAGTAATTATAAGCTCACTCTTAGATCTACCACCTGTCAGCACCGCACTTAACCTCCATCCATACATCCTTGTATTGCCCAGAAGATAGTTTTATCACTCTCTGAGTCTTCCCTGTCATCTCACTATTCCCCTCAGCCATCCACCAGTCTTAAAACCCCTCAATCACCCTATAACCAACTTCTATCTAGAAGTGCCTAGATTACTGACCCTACCGGTGTTGGTTATCCCCTACCGGCAAAGTGGTTCTCTAACCGATCGGTTATCCGATGACCGGCATCGGTCAGCATGAATTATACCCAAAACCTTCCTCTCACTTATTTGTCTCCTAACAACCTCAAATCTAGTCTGGTTTATCCCTGTAACTCAAGCTGAACGTATCAATGACCATTGACCAAACAAACAACATGACATTTTATTATTGGTAGTTTAGTCTCTATTGCTTTGTAACGAGGTACCTAAATAGTGATTTCGCAATAGATTCTTTATTATCATTTTTGTTAATTCATATTAAAAGGGGAACCACCACCTTCGAAAGGAAGTCTAATATTTCCTGGGCCCAAGGCAGTTCCCTCATTTATTGTCTAACTAAAATCTGGTGGTCTTGTATTCTTACTTGTAGGTAGTCCTTCCCAGACAAAAAGGAGTTCTTCGCAATCGATCTGATCTCTCTCTACGGTACACGCACACCCTCTCAACATTCAACAGGTATTCCTCCTAGCCCTAACCCTTATCTGTTTCTCAAGAGAATGAAAGGATAGAAGCAACTCTATTCTAGGAACGGAAACATTCTGTGTGAAACATTTTGGCACGCCCGGTGGGACCCATTTTGGGTTTCTTTCTTTCTTGCTTTCTTTCATATAGGGAGCACACTTGCTATTTTCTTCTTCTAAAATATTCACAAGATATTTGATTATTTTGGTAAAATAATTTTTCTTGCTTTCACATCTTTGCATTAGTGAAAGTCATCTTCTTTGCTTCATCGAACATCATTTTCGATTTAGGTTTAAAACACATGCATCACATTCTTGCTTGTTGTTTTAAATTCTAGTGAATGTAGATTAAGTAACAGGTCATACACGTGGGGATGATATCCACGGTATTGACAAGAAATTAATCTTACTTTCACTGTACAACACATACCAAATCACATCATAATCAACACAATGACTCATACATCACCCCTTTTCCGCGGTATTCCTCCGCCTGGATTGAGGTAACCTTATAAGCCAAAACAAACTTGACATCTCCCTTAGGTCTTTTGTTTAGGATTGACATCATTTTGCATCTAAATCATAAGCCCAAAGTGATTAAAACTAATCCTAGGGTTAGTCTGTTAATTTGCTTGTGCATCTTGCTTGTTTTTAGTTCTATTTCTCTCACGTCATACACTTTGTTTCAGATAATCACTTGAACAGTTTGGTAGGTATACTAAGCATCGTTAACCCCAAATCAGCAACTTCTTACTGACTTCTTACACAGGGTCCTATTCTACCGACATCGGTTAACTTACCAACGCCGGATACGATCGATGACATTGGTTACTGACCGATATCGGTTCATCGTCTTTTACAGATTCCCAAAACTAGCAACCTACCAATTCCAACATTTTTTGTTGCTTTCATTCTGATAGATTGCATCCCTACATGTACCCTTGTCCATGGTTGTTATCACTCGAAACAAGCTGCAGCCATGGTTTCACATGCCTGCTCCATGCATTTTCTGAATCACCCCCTCCACATCCTGTGGGAATCCTACGGACACCGTGAGGTTACCAAAATCCTGTAGGAGATAAGGAATTTGCAAAAATTTTAAACGCTAATCCTAGCATTGTATGCAATACTATTTGTCTCATGCCCCCGACCATACACCCGATGGTCAACTCCTTGTTGGTATGGCTATTAGTATAGCTTCTCACTTATCTCCTTCCCCACCCGATAACTCCACCTTTCCTTCTTCATCCTTAGCCCCATCTCCCAACTTAGCGGCCCGGGGGTCCATACGGCACAGATTGGCTTTCCTTTAGTTAACACAGGGCCCCACATATCATTACCATCGGCTCCTCCTACCTCGTCTCTCTCGCAGACTACCCCTTTCATAACTTCCTCTCTGCCACCTATCCACACAAGCTTTCCTTCTCAAGCTCTGCCCACCTTTTCATTTCCACACACTTATCTGGTGGCTTCAACATCTTATATAGGACATCCCTATCTGGTCACCTCAACATATTCGTCCTCAATACCTTATCAACATTTAACCACACCATTTTCTAGTGGTGGCCCTTGGCCCAATCTTCCTCCATTTACGACAACCACACTATCATCTCATCCAACCACCGATTTAATCAAACAAATGATGGATAAGATGTAAAATCTGAGGCTTCTGTTTGAAGCCGTAGCACCCCTGACATACGAGCAAGTTTTTCAGGAGCCTATTCATCCTTCTATCCCCTTCATTCATATCCTCCTCAATGGGAATTACCAAAATTTACTCATTTTAATAGTAAGGAGGATCCTCAAAAACACTTGCGATCATTTAGACATGCCTGCTATCTGATTGCTCATGACGATGCCTTACTCCTCCGCACCTTTCCTATGTCCTTATCAGGACCCGCCTTGGAGTGGTACAGTGCTTTAACCCAGCACTCAATCTTCTCTTTTAACCAATTAGCCCAATATTTCTTGGATCATTTCTCCATTAACATTTCCAAGAAAGTATCTATCACCGACCTCTATGCCATCCGACAATTTGAAGATGAATCTATCGCAGATTTCGTTGGACGATGGCGGGGCCTTATCAACCAACTTACTTATGCCTTGCCTCAGGCCAAACTTATTGAACTCTTTACACGGGCCTATGCTAAGAACATTTCTCCTACCCTCCAAATTCAAACTTTCTGCACCTTTGATGAGGCCTTTACTATGGCTCGGAAACTAGAGATTCGAGCCTTAGAGGATGAGAAATTTGGTTGCACAACAAAAACCCTAATTTCCGAACCCAAGACTCCACCAACAAACCCAACACCACCAATTCTCATGCATCGACTACTTCGAAATCAAAAGGAGTTGTACACACGGTGATGGTCAAATCCCAAGCACCATCTAATACCCCACCAAAAACCACCTATAAGTATAAAGCCGAGCCCATCAATTACACTCCCTTGGGAGAAACTTATGGTGTCATTTTGGAAAAATTGCTCAAAGCAGGGAGCTATCACCTTACCTCCTGTTAAACCTCACTCCGGGTTTGATTCCACCCGCGCTATACCTTCCTGGTACAAAGAAAATGACTTCTGTAACTTCCACCGCGTGAAGGGACATAGTCACGAAAATTGCAAGATGTTGAAAAACATAGTGCAGGAAATGGTTGATGCAGGGGATATAACCTTCGATAATCCTAATGCCCCTGCTAACCAAAATTTGAAAATCTTCAACAAACCATTCCCAAACCACTCATCTAATAGTAACATAAACCAAGATATCTTAGTCGAGGAGAGTGTTCATGAAATCCATGCAGTTTTCGACTCCCAACCAAAAGCTTCTATCGAGGAAATTATGAATCAAACCTCTTTACTAACACAGGGATCCGAACCCCCTCCACCCCCATCAAGACAAAACGATAATCTTACCATTCCTTTACCCATAAAGGAATTAACCGCCTAGAGTTCTATTCTCACAGATGAGCCTTCTTACACCACATCCCTGCAAGAATGTGAGCAGATGTTATCTAACTTATCTATTTCCCAAAAATATCCTTCTACCACTCTTGCTATAAAAGAAGAAGGCTCACCATTGTTTCTGTCATCCTTAGATGAGAAACCCCTCAAACCAACATCACCAAATTCTTTAATCATGACAGATCCTCTCAAACATGGCCTCCTACCTATTAGTTCTTCCTCGCCTAAATCTTTTCATCGAATAGGTTGACCTCTTAACGCCCATTGATACGATTGCCTCATTTACCCCATATCACACTTACAAAGTGGACTAGAATCACAACCCACCTTTCTTCGATACAAAAGTTCCTATTCACACGTGAGGATTGTCACCCCTCGAGAAGATAGATGAGTCCTATGGGAGCGTTTGAGTACACCATGCTCTACTCAAATGCACGATGACCGATCCGACACCTCTACCATATACCCGAAGTGTTTACAAAAGCTCAAAATTCCTATGTCCTCATCTTCACCCTCCTCATTTCTACCAAATACCTCATCCACCTCTATTAACCTAACCAAACCTTCCCCTACGCTTGGGACGTCACCAATACCCACTGAAACACCCACCTAAATGGTTAGATTTATCCAAAAATAAAGCCATCAATCCACCTAGGAGACAGAACCAATCTCCTCAACTCCAATCTATGCCTCTCACAACTAAAACCATTGCCGTCACACCTACCTTCTTTATTGGGACCTCATCCCTCCACCTTCCTTCAATACATCATACCTCCTACATTTTCTTTGAAACGACCTACACCTTCTACACCCATACAAAGATTCATGGGTGTATCAACACCGTCACCCCAAGTATCCTGTCCACCTATCAATCCTAAACAAACTCCATCATCAAAGGATTTGTTTTTGTCGCTCCTCTTTCTCCGTGGTTGTTTTCTACTACCACGTCATCTTACCAGCTAAACATAACTTCTGCGCCGAAGAAGCCCTGTTTAGTTAAATCTAATTATCAAAACTCCTTGTCTAAGCCACCACCCGTACAAACCAACCATACCCGAACATTACCAAAACCCACCCAATCAATAGCCTCATCTTCCTCTGACTTTGACCCGCTCAAAGGATCTTACGCAAAAATCCTTGATATGTTGGTGGAGAATGCGACCATTTCCCTACCCCCACTTAGACCCTATGATCCATCTAAGCCTCGACCTATAGGTTATGATGAGTCTAAAATCTGTGCTTACCATCGCACACCAGGACACGATGTAGAAGGATGCAAAGCTTTGAAAGCCATCCTTCGCCAATCACCTATCTCGGATAGACAGCCTAAGAAAGACAATTTACGGAAAGAGAAGCTCCTAGCTTCGATTCCTTCTCCTATACCACCTATCCCCACCTCGCCAAAATCTATCATCATTGCAACCCCACCTCTCGAAAATAATGACTTATCCCTGCCATCTTCCTCCTCTTGTATCCATGAGATCAACATGATTAACATTGCTACTCGAGGTCAAAAAAACAATGGGAAAGCTAAAGAAAGCACACCTGCGGCCTCTCTTTCTCCGTCCACCATCCCGATCGCACCACCACCTAAAGTGGTTATTCATGGACCTGCTTACCCCGTCTCTGATGGAGTGGCCCACCGTACCATGATCAAACAACTTCACCAATCACCTGTAAAAATGACACTATATGATCTCATTCAAACCTCTGAATCTCATCGACAAGCTCTTGTTGAGATCCTTCAAGGTATAGAGGTCTTACCTAACGAAACCTTACTCGTTGCCTCCATTTTAACACCCAATAATGTTTCTTCTCTCACCAAACAACCTACCTCCCCAACCAATTCTTTCCCTGTACAACAAACCGCTGATGTCAGTTTCTCCGAAGACGAAATTGTCGACTTTGGTGCAGAAGATCCTGACCCCGCTCTTTTCATCTCGGCTTACGTCCAAGAAATCTGAGTACGTCATGTTATGATCGACAAGGACGACGCTAGCCTAAATATCATCTCTTCTAAAGCCTTCCAACAAATGAAGATCCCTTCTAGCTGCATGTGTGCCAACCCCACCATGTTGCGTTCATTCAACGATGCTATTACTTCTACCTTAGGCACCGTGATCCTTAACATTCGTGTAGGGCCACGTACTTTACCTGAACTCTTCTATGTCCTTGAGGGAGAATTCCAATACAACATGTTGTTAGGCCGCCCTTGGATCTGGGCTATGGGATGTGTTCCCTCCACCTTACATAGATGCATAAAATTCGAGTATGAGGGGAAGTCCTACACCGTAAAAGCTGACCCTCCCCCTTCAAAACCTGCAATATGTTATATCACCCTAATGATGTGCTTGTACCAGTTAAGACACCCATTCATCCAACCCAACCATTTATTTTGACCACACCTTAACCATCCACCTCAACCGCACATACACCTTCAACCAATGAAACCACCACCGTAAATACCGCATCCTTCCCCGCGAAAACATCCCGACCTCAGATCCCTTAGTAGATGTTTTTCAACACCTTACGCTGGGGGAGTATCACCTATATAATGTTAGCACTTTCCATACCCCATAGGAGTACGGATAGTTACATGTGCATCCTACCTACGACTGTCGTGTGGGGGAATTAATCTCCTACGGACCACCTAATTGCCGCACCAACCTAACATATGGGGGTGTCGATACATCCTTTGTCACCCCTGAACCTCCCCTTGGTGTGGTTCCCTTCCAATCTGATTTTCAATATCTAACTAATCGTCGCTTCGCCCTCACCTTCTTGACATGTTGTGCTTGGAAAGGTTTTGGTTTTGGTCTTTATGAACAAGGCTGACATATAATCATTCCCGTGACTACACGCAAACACAAAGATCGTAGTGGTCTTGGATTTTCTAAAACACTTACACCAAAGAAACCTCATGTCAGTTGTATCCGGGAAGACGACGACGTCACTCCTTCTGAACCATCATCGCCCATTTTTCCATCGTCACCCACAGAGTCGATAGACCCGAATCCATCCCTCCTAATTTTTTTTTTCATAAATGCTATCTTCTTGGGTCCTCTCACTTATCAATGTGATAATGAGGACCCATCTTCTCTTCCCCTTCTATATCCAGAAATGATTGAAGATGACTCACCTTCAATTAATGTTGTTGAGTGCCAGGATGACGACTCCATCCTCACTTACCCGGGCATGGGCCGAATCTTATATTCAGCGTGCCTTACCATCTGAAACTCAAACCATGTTGAATGAATTGACTATAGAAATCAACATCCACATAGAGGACGATCCTCACATTGTGAAGATCGGACAATCTCTTAACGCATCAGAACAAACTGCCTTCACTACCTTCCTCCGTTCTCGCAACCAAGCTTTCGCTTGGTCCTACGCTGACATGCCAGGAATTGATCCTGACATTGCTGTCCATAACATTACCCTGAAACCCGATTCCAAACTAGTTAAACAGAAACTGAGAAAAATGCATCCACGCATTGCCCTCTTGGTCAAAGAAGAGCTTCAATGACTCCTTTTTGTTTCCTTCATCTTACCTATTGACTATCCTCAATGGATTTCTAACATCATACCTATTACTAAAGCAATGGGGGGACTTCGGATATGTATGGATTTCTAGGACCTTAACCTCGCTTTCCCAAAGGATGACTTCCCCCTCCCAAGTATTGATCAACTTGTTGATCTCACTGCGGGCAATGAGATGCTTTCTCTCATGGATGGCTTCTTGGGATACAATCAAATTTTGGCAGCCCCGACCGATCAACATAAAACCACCTTCATAACTCCTTAGGGAACCTTCTACTATTGTGTCATGTCGTTCGGCCTTAAGAATGCTGGTGCGACCTATCAGCGGGCTATGAATTACATTTTTCATGACATTATGCACACTATCCTTAAGGATTATGTCGATGATCTTCTTGGCAAATCTAAACATCGTAGTGAGCATCTCGATGTTTTAACCATTATTTTTGATCGCTTTGTTACAATATCAGTGTTCATCTTCAACCAAAGAAATGTGTCTTTGGTGTCCTTTCGGGAAAAATCCTTGGTTTTATTGTCTCTTTGCGTGGCATCGAGGTCAATCGGCTAAAGTCAAAGCTATCCTAGAAATTCCTCACCCACTAACCTCAAACAATTGCGTAGTTTGCAGGGAAAACTCCAATCTATCCGGCGTTTCATCTCACAACTCTCGGATTGATGTCAACCTTTCCATCATCTCCTTAAAAAGGACATTGTCTTTCAATGGAGCGAAGCGTGCCACCACGTCTTTGAGGCTCTTAAATCCTATCTCTTGCAGCCACCCGTGCTTATACCACCTCGAACGATTGCAATTTCTACCTTTACCTTTCCGCCACCGACCATGCTGTAGGAGCCATGCTCGCACATCGTGACTCCAAGCATCGAGAACAAGCCATTTATTACATAAGTCATACTCTGGTGGATTACGAGACTAGGTATACACATGTAGAAAAGTTGTGCCTAGCCCTATCATTCGTGGCCACCAAACTCCGACACTACCTCCTGAATCACAAAACTTTTGTCATCACCAACGTGGACCCCATTCATTATATGTATGCCAAACCTCATCTAAACCAACGCACGCCCGATGGCTTATGCTCCTCGACCTCGACACAGGAGTTTGTACACCGAAATCAATCAAAGGACAAACTATCGCAGACCAACTCACGGAAGCCCCTTTACTCGGGGAAAATTTACCAATTTTACTTTCTCTCGACAAACTCATTACCACTCTTTCACTCGGTGATGATTCGTATCCAATGACCCTCTTCTTGGATGGATCCAAATTCCAGCGTGGTGGAGGGGTCTGGCGTTGTTCTCATTCCTCTTGATGCTTTGAACCTATGCCTCTTTTCATTCGGCTCGATTTCCTTGCACTAATAATACAACGGAATACGAGGCCCTTGTTTTGGGTCTCCAGTTACGTTACACTTAGGTGTAAAATCTATTAACATTTTCGAGACTCTCAACTATTTTTCAATCAAGTTATGGGAATCTACCAAAGTAAAAATTAGGAACTTCAAAAGTACAAACATTACGTGGATTCACTTTTGATCTTATTCACTCATTATTCTATCCAAACCATTCCCCACTCTACTAATAAATTTGTGGATACTATGGCTTGCCTAGCCTCACAAATTCTGCCTCCCCAACCGAGTCTGACATATTTTCTTGGTCCAACAACTCTTTGCCCCACCTTATTCAGCCCCGAATGTTTGTATGATAAATAATGTGTCTACTAATTCGCAGGATACTTGGTATCACCAATTTCATGACTACCTTACAACCTCTGTTCTCCTACCTAACCTTACTAGTAACAAAAAACATGCTTTTCTTAAAAGTGTTTCTCATTATGTCATCATGGGGGGACTCCTCTATAAACATGGCTTTGATGGCCTCCTCCTTCGATGTCTAACCGCACGGAGGTTACCTATACCATCCAACAAGTCCATGACGACATTTGTGGTGGACATTTTAGTGGCCTTACTGTACCAAACGGATCCTTCGCCTAGGCTATTATTGGCCTACTCTTAATAACAATCATTGCTATGAATATGTTAAGCATTGTGTTATGTTTCAACAACATGCCAACCTTCAACATACTCCTAGCCATCCGCTACAAAGTCGCACGAGATCTTTGGCCTTTCTCACAATGGGGTTTAGACCTTATTGGTGAGATTCACCCGCCCTCTTCACAACGTCGCCGTTCGATAATCACAGTAACTCGAATATTACACTAAATGGGTGGAGGGCATTCCACTCATTTCAACCAAAAAAGAAAAAATCGTAGAATTCATTAACCATCACATTATCTGTCGTTTTGGTGTTCCTCATTGCCTGATAACAGATAATGGAAAATATTTCAAAAATAAGTTGTTACAAAACCTTTGTGACAACTTTGGTATCAAACTTAGCTTCTCATCACCTTACTATCCACAAGCAAATGGTCAAGCTGAATCTTCTAACAAAACCCTAACCAAAATTCTCATGAAAGTCATTAATGATTCTAGAAAAATTGGCCTGATCACATCCCCTTTGCCCTTTGGGCTTATCATACCAGCATTCGTACCTCCACTAATGCCACACCATTTTCTTTGGTATATGGTACCGAGGCTATCTTGCCTCTCGAAATAAAAATACCCTCCCTAAGAATATCTCTCCAGGATATTCTCACCAATGATAATTTCTGCCAAGAGTGGTTATCCCAATTGGAACTTCTTGACGAGCGTCGTCTTATAGTTCTTGACCACTTTAAAATCTATCAAAAGCACATCAAGCGTGCTTATGATAAGAGACTTCATGAGCATACCTTTAAGGTTGGTGATCTTGTCCTCAAAGAGAATCAACATGTAACCAAACCAGAAAAAAGAAAGCATGGAAAATTTTATCCAAATTGGATTAGGCCTTACATTATCACTCATACTTATGGATCAGGCACTTACCGTTTAGCTTCACTCAATGGTAAACCTGAGCCTAAACCCCTTAATGCCTTGCATCTTTGACCATTCTACTGTTGAATTTAGTGTTATATCACTTCTTATCTACCTTGCAATTGTCGTCCCTTGAGCTCATTTACCACCTCATACACTTTGTTCCATGCATCTCAAAATAGAATCAAGCTCATGTGGTTTGGTCATCACCTCCTCTTAAAGATGCCTTCCCCTTTTTTAGTCCGGGTCTCAGTAACATCCTCATTTTTATACATTAGAACAAGTAAATTTTTTTTATTTTTATTTTTTTGATAAATGCTCCACTGGTTCTAAATACATAATTTATAACTCAAAAATCAAAACAACCATTCTTATAACAGATAACCATATACAGCTGTAATGAATTGGAGTACCTCCGATCTATTCATTCCATGACTCGGTAACCTACCGATCTATTCATGTGTAGTAAGAGTTGGCGTTTTTATTTAACACATCACTCTTGCGGTTCTCTTCCCTGATTTGGGATTTAGAATGCTCTGTCTAAGGAAGCTATTTGAATAATTGTTACCATTATTCATTGGCATCTCATCCCTTAGACTAGGTGACTTAGGACAACGCAATCAAGACTTGCGATACTTTGGCCAAATATTTGAAACATATCTTGCTTATGTCTCGTATTCCTTGACGGCATACTCGTCAATCTGAATACGTCCTTCACCCCATTCCTATGTTATGTAGAATGTCTTATACCGACTTACCGTCGGTCTCTCTATCCCAAGTTATTCACTCGGGAGCGGATCAGCAAGGTGACAACGTTATATGGATGCTCCAGAGAGGACTAGGGATATCTTGACATACTAGGTCAACCCTAGTTAAACCAAAGTGTGTCAAGATACCCCGAGTCTCCTAAGGAAGCCTTATAATGTGACCACATTCCTAATCATTCCCAGAGTAATCGGTTCGAGTTTAAGGTGTAAATCTTAACGATCAATGCAAAGGGTGTCGTCATAAGTCACTGCACTGTTGTATCTTCGAGAAGATCCTAATCTTCTCAAAGGTACAACCCTGCAGTTGACTTGTGCCGTGAACCTATAAATCCGCCTCGAAAAGATCTACTTATTACTAAGTGCTACATATGTTGAGTTAAAATTATACTAAAAGACGCTCCCCTAAGGTTAGCCTTTCCCAATCCCTGGGTTCCTCACCTTAGAATGACCTTTCTTAATAAAACCCATTACACAAGAGAAGTTATTAAGACTAGAGGTCCCATCAAGGAGTTCATAGAATATACAAAATTCTATATCAATGAAATTGGACAATTACTCTCATCCTTCACATGAGATTGCTAACCAAACCCTTTTTAGGTTTATATCAGTTCTCGTAACTGAATTTATATCTTACTTATTAGTATCGAGATATAGTGATTAAGAATCCAATTAAACATTGTCTTGACTTAGATCAAGACTAGGAAGTAATAATTTATTCAGCTTGTTTAGCTTCCTGCTCAGGTTTATTTTAACCCTAGCTTCCAAAAAGACAGTGATCTAAATTCCAATTTAGCTTTAGATAGAACATACAAGAACTACTAAACAATCATAAGCATTCAGTTACATAATCATGCAAGTATACTTAGATAATCACAAAAGTCTCCAAATTATACAATAATAATAATGCTCTCAAGATCATTCGAACTGAAGAAGATCAACCCAACAAGATACGAATGCAAACACATAAGTAACAAATACCTCTTTCCATTCCTTTCAGAACTAATCAAATACATTTTATGCATTCAGCATACTTGATACAATACTCAACAGAAAAAGAACATCTTTCTTCAAGTAGTACATTTAGAGAATCAAGCTGTAATTCATCATAAAACCAAATTAAACAATCTGATCATCCTATTAGATCTGCGTGATTTTACCACTTACGGCAACCATCTACAAAAATTGTCAACACAGGTCAGTTTGATGAACTGAGCATGATAAGCACTAACGCTTAAAACAATTGCAATCCACCAATTTTTTTCATTAAACACCCTGTTTAAATGAAATCAATTCACCAAACATGAAAACATATTTCAGATTATGCTCTTGTAATCCAAACATGACTATAAACGCGTAACTCATATTATCGTTACTAAATAGTCCTAGATACTTTTTAAATATTTCATCAAAAATATTAGAGATCAAGAAGAACAAAAGTATCCAAAACAACTATCCATCAGAATCCCAAGGACAACAAACATCAGACAGACCATTACATTCAACATAGAAAAATGAATATCATAACCATTCATGATTCCATCAGTAGGTTGAATCAATTCCAACAGTTAGATAAAAATATATCAACATATACTTTACAACAGAAGAGAAAGAAAACGAGTCATTCATATTTCCCTTCAAACAAGCTCATGACTGTACCGTCTCCTCAAGAGTAAAGCATTCACCTTATACGCATACCAATAAGTCAAACGAGCCATAAGAAGAACCACAGTTTTGTTAAAATTTAAATAAAACAACTTCCTATAGCTTACTAGCAGTACAGTAGCTCTCGCGCCAAGGCAGTGATGAATAATCTATCAAATAGACTCCACATAACCTTCCATACTAATCTACAAACAAGAAAATATTCAATGCCATCACTTGTTGAGGTACATTTATCAGCTCTTTAGTTCATTCAAGCTCACGACTAGATATTCATGCTAACAGAAGACGTAATCATGTTCAAACACAAGAACAATCCCACTGAGTCGAAACTCACATCAACATTTAGTTCAATATAATCCCTACTAAAACACAAAGAAGGAAAAAATCGAGAATCAAGCCAACATACAACATAACATGGGCTCGAATAGTGTCAAATTCAACCAATACTTATATTAAAGGTTTCAATTGAAGTTGAATTTGTATGACAACAAATCAAGAATACTAAAAGTACTCACAGCAAGAACTCCTACAAATGTTACAACATAAATTACTTATCAGCGTCTCCACCAAAGTTGATAACATTTAGTATTCATAATAACAACAACATTCATAACCCAGCTTTGAATGAAATTAAAAATACTAGACACCTTTCAAGGACTCTCACTGAGTCAGTATCGACCGAAATCATAACAGGGCTTACACAAAAGTAGGAACACCAGTCACATATCAAGGATTCCAACTGATTCCATAGCAACAATATCCACAACTGAGATTATTCAGAAAGGAAAACATAATATACACCTTCGGGATTAAAAGGAGTCCTACCCATGTGGTATTCTTCAAATAAACTTTTACAGAAGTAGAAAGATACAAGTTTCATATCAAATTCAAGAATTCTAACTATACCAATAACATACAGTATTCATGATTGAACTTCTTCAAAGGTAGAAATGCATATTACCTTTCCAGGACTCAAAAAGGAATTGATCCCGTATAGTATTCTCAATTAAACCTCTGTAATGATTAAAAACTCTATCTATTCAAGGATTCCCATCATATCCAAAATCATACAAGATTCACGATGAAGCTTCATAGAAGCCGATATACAAGATAAATATATATATTCGTGATTCAAACCGTGCAATAATGATAAATATTCACAATCGGCTTATACAGAAGTAAAATACTGGTTTTGCAACAAGTATTCCAACTGAGCCCATACAACAATATTCGCTCTAAGCTTACATAGAGAGGAAAACATAATATACGCATCAGTAGTTCAAAATAAGTCGAACCCAAGTAATATTCTCCATCAAAAACTCCTTCAGAAGTCAAAATACTATCAACTCAAGGATTCCATCGATTCCATAACATGATGCATTCATGATTGTACTTCTTCAGAAACTAAGACATAATTTCATTTCAAGAAGTTCGACAGCATCAATAACGTATATTACTCACGACATAACATATATAGAAGTCGAAATATCAAGCACACTCAAGAATTTCAACAGTATCTTTTTCAACAAGTGAAAACAGCAAGGTATCGACTGAATCAAACAAGAAAACAATTCATGGACTCCCACAGAACTGATTTCGTGTATTTTCCTTGCAAGCATTTCTTCAAATCTAACCAAAATGCAAAACACAACAAGATAGAGCAACAGTTCGAAACACAATACACACCCATCAAGGGTTTAATTGAAAAATTGAGCCAGAAAGAAGATACAACATCAAAATCACACAAGGCTACCATAAAAACCTCACAACCCAAAAATCATCTCGAATGAGTTGTTCTAATGAAATCATTTGAAAGAAAGCAAGATTTTTAAAGGTTAGGGCCTAACATGCTGGTAATGCCGCTTAAAAATCCGAAGAAGACCACTGAAAGAGCTTGAGCCTTCTTCTCTTTTTCCACGTTAGATTCAAAAATAATAATTTGTTATTTCCATGCCTTATAAACTTTCCTTGTGCAGAGAAAAGAGTGAGTTACACTCATTTTTTCCATGCAACACCAAGCGATCAAAAGAAGAACCAAGTGATCAAACAGAGAAAAACCAGAGCACATGAAAACCCAAACAAACTAACAGCTTTTCCATTTTGCATGTCTTCCCGAGAAATACGGGCTCAAGACCGAGTTCATTAATGGTATTAACTCCAAAATTCCCACTCAATCTCCATTGCCACCGACCGCCATAGTTGGCGATGGACAAATGCAAGTCAAAGACCATTTCTAACTTTGGCGACTCTGCCACATCAGCTTTTGCTAGCCGTTTAAAACTTCCACTATATCCCTGTCCTTCATGCTTATCCATCCCATTTAATGCCATAGAAACTGCCGCCCATGGCTCACACCCTTTCATAGGTCCCCTTTCCTCCTTGTTCATTAGTTAGGTTAGTAACATAGGTTAGGATTTAAGATGCAACTTAGTCTAACCTCCATAGCACTAGGTTACTAACTTAGAACATTTAGCTTATAGCTTAGGCCTAGGTTAGATTAACACTAATCTAACCCATAGATTATAGTTTAGTTTTAGGTTACTAACCTTAATAAATCCAGTTTAGGTCTAACATTAAAAATGTTCAGAATAAGAACCTACAGACATACATTCATGAAAAGGATTCACTCCAGCACTGCCAATAGGCTAGTTGAATAAATGTATCTAAATTTATTACCTGGCCCACGATCAAGACCTTCCTGATATTACAATATCGGGAACCAATTCATTTAACACGATCAGCCTGAGTTAGACTCCGGAATAGCTTATTCCACGCATTCAGACCTTGCAACCTGCGTAAGGTCTATAATTTTAGTTCATCCCGAATATCTCTTGGATCAATACCACTGATCCAAGGCTGAGTCATATAGATGGATAAATCCACAATTCATTCCGAGATCAGATTAAGCTCAGGTGTAAAATGAAAGAAATAAAAGAGTCCAATCATATTCCGACTCAATCAAATATCTTCAATTACAAAGAAGATACAGTCCATATCAAGCATGAATTCACAATCAAAGGAACACATCCTTTTACAAAAGAAATCACATATCAACACTTGAATGCTCAGGAGGAAGTAACAACAGTTCGGGGTGTTACATGGTCCATGACTTAAAAGTTTCAAAATACCATATTCTCAATTATACACTTATGGGATATTCTTGAGTCAAACTTCCTACAAAACTAGATGCTTCATGCCAAACGGACATCTAGACCTCTAAGTTATACATAGACTGCTCCCTCGAAGGAAAGCTATGTGCAAAGCCACTTCTACTCTTTTAAATAGACTGCTCCCCCGAAGGACAGGTATACACAAAATCTGCATCTGCTACTATAAATAGACTGCTCCCTTGAAGGACAACTATACAAAGTCAATCTTTATCAAAAGCTTCTCACATTGATCAGCTTTGTGAAGACCTCAAGAACAACAAAATACATATCCCATGTAGACTTCCCGCATCGATCAGTCTGTTTCACTCGGAAATGCTTCGTTCCTTTTAGAAACAGATAAGGTTAGGGTTAGGAGGAATACCTGTAGAATGTCGAGATGATGTGCGCGTACCGTAGAGAAAGATCAGGTTGACTGCGGAGAACTCCTTTTTGTCTGGGAAGGACTACCTGCAAATAAGAACACAAGACCACAAGATTTTGATTAGATAATAAATGAGGGAACTGCCTTGGGCCCAGGAAATATGAAACTTCCTTTCGAAGGTGGTCAGTTCCCCTGCCGATATGAGTTAACACAAAATACTGTAAAATATCAATTAAATCACTTCGTTGAAACAGGTAGGGGAAAGGCTGGTTTCTGGTTGTGAATCACAAGATGGCGACACCTAAGTTCTCGACAACCGATACTGGTCGGGTTTAGGAGTCGAGTTAGCGACACTGTTCGATAACCGATTCACGATAGCGATAACCGATACCGGTTATGGTTTAGGATCTGTAGGTTGGTTGTTTTGTAGGGTGTTTGTGTTGTTTGGTAACTGTATTATTTGTAAGGCTGTATATGGGTGATATTAAGAAATAAGGTGATGAGAGGTAGATGGATGGCAGTTAGATGTAATATGCACGCTGGGTAGTGGATTCAGGGATGGATTTATGAGGACTGTGGTTCCAAAGGCAAGAGAAATGTTATAACAGAGGACATGCAAGATGTGACTTACTGGTTTTTGACGAAGATGCAAGTTGATCTCCTTGGCTGCCAACTCTTCTGGTTTCTTCACTCGTCTCTGCTTGGTCAAGTGAAGTTCTGGACTCTGCTAATCGCTTTGGACTCTCCTTTGATTCAAAAATCCTTCGACTGATCTCCAAAATGAAATTCCGATCCGTTGTTTTGGTTTGGGGAGCCCATTTACAGGGAACCGATGGCGGTTGCGTAACCGACGGCGGTCGAGTAGGAACCGGCATCGGTTAGGAAAAAGTAGGCTATTTTTAGTAAAATAGCCCACCTTCCCTGTTTTTCTCCCGAGGGATCAGTTGCGGGCTTGGTCAAGTGGCTAGAAGGTCGGCTTTGGGTGCGAGTAAGGAGGCATTAGTTATGGATGTGAGTCTAGACCAAGTCATGGGTCCTAATTAGGTTAGTTTAGGGTTAGGGCTAGGTCATGGTGAGGTGGCCAAGTGAGGTGGCGGGTAAGGCGATGTGGATTTATCAATTATGAGGTAATTAATAAATAATTGTGTAAGGTTTAGGTAATGAGGTTAGGTTGTGAAATGGGATGCGGGTCACAAGGGGTCGTAAGACACGAATTTGGTGTCTACACAGTCTATATCCAAAAAAAAAAAAGTAGTATTCCAAAGCACTTTTGAATCATGGACTTGTCTATTTAGGTTTGGTTTTCTTTTGTCAGCATAATCACCTTATAACAAATCCTCTGTGCCCTAGCTCTACCAGCCACCTCACCTCACCATTCACAAAGCAAAAAAACTCAAGGGACATGACGTATATCCGATATATTTTGATTATACAACTCTTTTCACCAATCGACTTCTCGTATATGCAAGGTACCTAGGGATTCAAGCTCATCCTACGTTAATATGTGGTTTGTTTAGCTCTTTTCAACTACGGGACACTTTAGCCTCTTTTCACTCAAATCTAGGATTATGTGTTGACCTTAATTAGGACATGGTTCCCTACTACTTGGGTAAGCTAACCTTCACTTCACCTATACCTACATCAATACCGCCAATACCTTACCAACACCAACAAAATTACCCTACCAATATCAATATTTTGTTTACCAACCAACAAATTGCCTAACCACAACCAAATTGCTTGAATTCACCTCTCCCCCTCGGTCCTAAGGGAGAACTACATCGGTCTAAGACCCTCCTTGCTTTGTGACAATGGGCTATGTAGGCAGCACTTAGGAGACATCGGGTCTCCCAAGGTTAGCTTGACCATCCCCTACCATAACCTATCATGTGTTGTGTTTTTGCTTAAAATATAAATGATTTCGCATATTTATATTGATAACACTCATCTTGGTCTTTTATCAATTCAAAACATTAAAAACACAACCATTCTTATTATTATCATAACTCAAATCAACATACATATTTAGTTTTATTTAGATGTTAAACAAATACATCTTCTCTATCATCGACGTGCGTGCGTGTCGGCATCCTTATTTATTCTTATACCCCTATGAAATTCACTTAGACCCTTACGCCTCCTCCCGAATAAGGTGGTGATCGTGATCATCGATGCCACTCACCTGGCCTTTCCACCCTCAAAGGTGCCATCGCTATTGGTTCCTCCCACCGATCCGCCAACATCTCCTATAACATACGAATGCGCCCTCTCACGTGGAGGAATCTTGCCTCTAGTCTCTCCACTCGGAACTGCGAAACCTCTAACAATCCCGACCCACGGCCACAACCAACCATTTAGCCCAACCCACAGCCGCAACAAACCATTTGGTCCGACCCAAGGCCAGTAACCAACCATTTGGCCCGACCAAAGGCCGTAACCAACCATTTGGCCCGACCCAAGGCCGCAACCAACCATTTGGCCCGACCCACGGCCACAACCAACCATTTGGCCCGACCCATGGCCGCAACAAACCATTTGGCCCGACCCAAGGCCGCAACCAACCTATCCGGCCCGACCCAAGGCTATAACCAACCATTTGGCCCGACCCACGGCCGTAACCAACCATTTGGCCCGACCCAAGGCCGCAACCAACCATTTGCCCCACGACCAAGGTCAGAACCAACCATTAGGCCCGACCCAAGGCCACACCAATTCGTACCTCACCCAAGACCCGCCAATTACGATTTTATCCACCCATCATGTAACTTTTTGTTCAATATGACTCACCTATTCGTGTTTTAGCATAATTAGGATACTTGACTTGATCAGTCGACCAACTTTGCCTAGACCGAGACCGTGACATTTATCTCAACCAAACCAACCATTTGGTACTGCCGAACATGCCTAAATGTTCCTGTACCTTACCCATTATATCCCCTGGAGCTACTTCCTATGCCTTGGATACCAGGATTATATCAACCTTGTTTGGATAAACTATCGACCTTTTCCTATGTATTGCTTGTTTGCTCTTCAAATCGTGTACCCTGGTCACACTACTGCATTTCAACGTGTGTCTGCTTCCTTGCACTTACCCCACCATCTTACCATCATCTCAACACCATTCACCCTTTATCAACCCTATCCCTGATTTCACGTCGCCTCAATCTGTGATAGATTTGAGGGGGATTACCTATACCCTTAACGGGAGTAACCACTTCTTATTATTGTTAGTGCAGCTTTACAAGACAAGCTACATGACAACAAGGGGCTAATGTAGACACCAAATTTGTGTCTTACGACACCCTGTGCCCCACATCTCATTTTACAACCTAACCTCACCACCTAAACCTTACACAATTATTTATTAATTACCTTATAATTAATAAATCCACATCTCCAAACCTGCCACCTCATTTCACCACCTCATCATGACCTAATGTAGACACCAAATTTGTGTCTTATGACCTCTTGTGACCCGCATCGCATTTCGCAACCTAACCTCACCACCTAAACCTTACACAATTATTTATTAATTACCTTATAATTAATAAATCCACATCACCATACCTGCCACCTCATGTCGCCACCTCATCATGACCTAGTCTTAACCCTAAACTAACCTAATTAAGACCTATAACTTGGTCCAATTCCACACCTATGACTAATTACTCCTCATCCACACCTAAAACCAACTTCATAATGACTTGACCAAGCCCGCTACCAATCCTTCGGAAGAAAAGGAGGGAAAGCTGGCTATTTTACCAAAAATAGCCTGCTTTGACCTGACCGATACCGGTTCCTACTCGACCGCCGTCGGTTGCGTAACCACCATCGGTTCCCTGTAAATGACCACTTCCAACCAAAAACAAGGGATCAGATTTTCATTTGATCGGGAGAAGGAGAAATCATCGAGAGAATCCAGATTTGCTTGGTGAAAGCAGAGACAAGTGAAGAAACAAGAAGAGATTGTAGAGAAGGACATCAAGCCCAAGACTACAACTGAATAACCAGAGCCCAGTAACACTCATTCGAGCATCAGAAGAGGAAACTGCATCCAACTTGGGTCCTGTCTTCATCATCACAGTCCTGAAACTTGCATCTGCATCAGGGGCAAGTAAGTAGTATGTTATATGTTTCTAAGCACCATTTTCTTGAGCCCGTTGATTAATAGTAATCATAAGTTTATTCCTAGATCTACTACCAGCCACTACTGCACTTAACCTTCACTCACACACCCTGATATTTCCCAGAAGGCCATTTTACCACACTCTGAGTCTTCCCTATCCTCCCATCATTCCCCTCAGCCATCCCCCAATCTCAATAACCCCACAATCACCTTGCAACCAATCTCTACCCAGAAGCACCTAGATTACTGACCCTACCGGTGTCGATTATCCTATACCGGCAGCGGTTCTCTAACCGTGGTCGGTTACCTAGTGACCGCCGTCGGTCACTGTGACTTATACCCCAAAACCCTTTTGCTCGCCTATTTGCCACCTAACAACCCCAAATCCAGCCTGGTTTATCCCTATAACTCAACCTGAACGTATCAACGACCAGTAACCGAACAAACAACGTGACGCTTTATTATTGATAGTTTAGTTTCTATTGCTTTGTAACGAGATACCTAAATCGTGATTTTGCAATAGCTTTCTTTATTATCATTTGTGTTAAATCGTATTACAAAGGGGAACTGACCACCTTCGAAAGGAAGTTTTTACATTTCCTGGGCCTAAGGCAGATCCCTCATTTATTGTCTAACTCAAATCTGGTGGTCTTGTATTCTTAATTGCAGGTAGTCCTTCCAAGACAAAAAGGAGTTCTTCGTAGTCGATCTGATCTTTCTCTATGGTATGTGCACACCATCTCAACATTCAACAGGTATTCCTCCTAGCCCTAACCCTTATCTGTTTCTCAAAGGAATGATAGGATAGAAGCAAGTCTATTCTGCAGAGCCGAAACATTCTGTGCGAAACATTTTGGCACGCCCGGTGGGACCCATTTCGGGTTTCTGTTTCTCTTGCTTATTTTCATTTTAGGAAGCATACTTGCTGTTGCTATTTTTGTTATATATTTAGTAAAGAATTTGTCTTGCTTTCCTAGTTTCACATTAGTGAAAGTCATCTTAATTGCTTCATCGAATATCATTTTCGATTTGGGTTTAAAACACGTGCATTACATTCCTGCTTGCTGTTTTCAATTCTAGTGAACATAGACTAAGTAACAGGTCGTACACGTGGGGGTGATTTCCACGGTATTGACAGGAAATTAATCTTACTTTCACTACACAACACATACCGAATCACTTCACAATTAACACAACAGCTCAAAACATCCCCCCTTTTCCGCGGTATTCCTCCACCCGATTGAGGTAACCTTATAAGCCAAAACAACTTGACATTTCCCCTAAGTCTTTTGTTTAGGATTGACATCATTCTGCATCTAAAGGCATAAGCCCACAATAATTAAAATTAACCCTAGGGTTAATCTCTGGATTTGCGTGTGCATCTTGTTTGTTTTCAGTTCTGTTTTCTCTATTATACACTGTCTTCTGTGATTACCTTAGAACAATTTGATAAATATACTGAGCGTTGTTAACAATCAAATCAGCAGCTTCTTATATTTTCTTATACTAGTCTTATTACACCGACATCGGTTAACTGACCGACATCGGCTATAGTCTAACCGACATCGGTTATTAGACCGATATCGGTTACTATCTTTTCCAGTTCCTGACAAACCAGCAACCTACCAATTTCACCAGTCTGAGTCTGTTTCTGTTCCTGACAGGTTGAAACCCTACTGTGAACTCCTGTCCATGGTTGTTATCACTCGAAAGCAAGCCACCGCCATGGTTTCACATGCTTGCTCTGTTCCTTTGCCTGAATCACCTCCTTCACATTCTATGGGGAATCCTACGGATACCAGCGAGGTTCCTAAAATTCCTATGGGAGATAAAGAATTTTCCAAATTTCTGGATGCTAATCCTAGCGCTATACAGTACTATTTGTCTCATGCCCTTGACCGTACACCCAACGGTCAACTCCTTGTTGGCATGCCTATCGGTATTGTTTCACTCGAAATGTTTCATTCCTTTTAAACAGAGATAAGGGTTGGGGCTAGGAGGAATACCTGTAGAATGTCGAGATGATGTGCGTGTACCATAGAGAAAGATCAAAGCCGATGAAAAGTAAAGAACTCCTTTTTGTCTTGGAAGGACTACCCAAAATAAGAACACAAGACCACAAGATTTTGATTAAATAATAAATGAGGAAACGCCTTGGGCCCAGGAAATATAAAACTTCCTTTCGAAGGTGGTCGAGCTTCCTCGCTAATATGAATTAACACAAAAGACTCAGTAAAAGTATCAATTTGTTAGGAAATTAATATTAATGTTTACTATGATTAAGAATTAATAAGTGATTTGTAATAACAAATCACGTATATATTTTGTTAGTATATAAGTTGTTATTAACAACTTATATTTATGGATATATTATTTGGTGATATATTGTTACAACAATATATCACGAATAGATTATTGTTTTAGGAGAAGTTGCAGGAGATATTTGAGGAATTGTAGTTCCTCATATTTAGGAGCAATCTCTCCTATACATATGCATTGTATGTAAAATGTAATGTATCCGGAATGAATTGAAAGATACATTATTATTCCGTGAATAATATTAGAGAAGTTTATTGTGTTGAATAGAAGAGATATTGATTTGTGTATAATTTGTTGCTGTACATTTCTGTAAATCTGATCCAGGTCTATCATTTGGTATCAGAGCATGGATAACCATGTTCACATAATGCATTTTTCATATTAGAGAAGGGGATGCCTCTGGTTCATTTCTATTTCCAGCAGCAAAAGAAAAAAAGGGAAGAAAAGACGTTTTTGTAACATCATGGCGCAGCTCTTCCGCCAAGCTTGATCCAAAACAGGCCTTCAGTAAAATACTCGTAACTTTCTCATTTCTTAACAAAATTGAGAATTTCAAAGTGTTCTGAAAATCTTGCAACGCGGGGAATAAAACCCAGAAATCGTTTTGGAAAATTCGTTTTGATAAGTGAGCAGTTCTGTGCAGAAATGTGACGGGTTTTGTGCCTGTGTTTGTTCCTGCGAAGTGCTGGCAGGCATATGAGGTATGGGCGAATTCATAAATCTATTCAAACATTCCATATGTGTTGCAATCCATGTTTAGAGGAATCCCGAATCCCGAGTCTGGCTGTCGCTTGAAAAATGTTATCTCATTTTTATTACCCAATAACTAGTGGATCACATTATAAGATCTCTGCCTGTCTATATGGTATCTCTGGAAATTTTGTTTAATCCTTTGCTGATCTGATCGACAGTTCAAATGGTGAACTGAGCATTCAGCCATTACCTCAAATTCATCCACGTGCTTGATATACAGACTGATACTTAGGCATGCAAAGGATTTACAAATTCATAGCCATCAATGGATAGATCAGGCAGACAAATAAAGGCAAGTATTTTTCCAATATTCAAAGGTATTTGCATTTCTTAGCAAAGCATACACATGTTATAGAGGTCAGGGCAATTATGGCTCTTAGTTACTCTTAACTAGCTTGTTGTAGTTTGTGAAAAATTGTTAAGTCTCTTTAATTACTTTTTACACGGACGCATTCTCGGTAGAATCCGACGTCCATATTGTGTGAAAATGAATAAGTTGAGTCACATTGAAAAATTTGAAGGCAAAGACTTTCATACCTGGCAAGTGCGGACTCAATTATTCCTAATCAACAAAGACTTATGGGATATTGTTGATGGAAAAGAAAAAAAACCGACAAATGCAGATGAAGCAATAAAATGGGACAGCAGAGATCGAAAGGCTACAACAATTATCGGATTGGGTCTATCAGATGCTTATCTACATCATATAGACTTAAAAAGTCCTCTCATACAATCTGGGTGACATTGAACAAGTTGTTTGGATCACAAATGGGAAGCGCAGCGATATCCTTAAAGCAAAGATTGTTCGGCCTCAAGATGGAAGAAGGTGAGAGCATGGTGGAGCATATCAGTAAGTTTTGGTCTATCTGTAATCAACTTGCTGGCATAAAAGTAGATGTACCTGATGATGATGCTAAAGCAGTATTACTTAATAGCATGCCTTCATCTTATTCTAATATGGTTTTTACATTAAGCAAAATAAATCCAAGTCTAGAAGAACTTATTTCTTCTTTGTTAGATGAAGAAAAAAGAATTATGGTTGTTGAACCAGAGGAGACTGCAATGTTTGGTAGAAACAAGAAAGCATTTGGTAAGAAAATGCCCAAATACGGTTCAACCTCTAAAGGACCGAAGAAACAATTTACATGCTACTATTGTAAACAACCTGGTCATATATCTAACAATTGCAGAAAAAGAGCACAAGACTTACTTGATGGGAAACTACAAGATAATGCCATGATTGTTGATGAAGAAAGAGAAAATGAAGAGGAAGAAAATACCGCACATCAAAGTGATGAAGATTTTCTCTTCTAGATGATTTTTAACTGGAGGACGGAGGCACAGGAGGCTGGAGGTCATCCAATGACCTCTCGTCAGTCACCAACGATGGGGCCGCATGAAGTTGTGGTGACAATGTGTGTGTGAGTTTTCTTTCATTTCAGAATTGCAGTTTGTTGTGTGCAGTATGATTTCAGAGTTCCTGTTTTGGATTGAATAAGTGAAATGTTCACAATGAGGGGGGGAACATGGTCTCATTGTTCCATTTCCATTGTGTTTTATTGTTCAGTTTTGAAAGCAGTATTTCCTACATGATTCCCTTTTGTAGTGACATTGTATAATATTGATCAAAAGTATTGTAGCAATCATGATGTAAAGGTTTTTGGTAAACCTGTAAAAACCAATTGTGTAAGGTTTTTGGTAAACCTGTAAAAACCAATTGTGTAAGGTTTTTGGTAATCCTGCAAAACCAAGTGTGAAAGGTTATTGGTACACCTGCAAAACCAATTTGGTAAGGTTGTTGGTAGAAGCCGGAGAAAACCATCAGTGGAAGAAATGTGCATTGGCACATGTTCGAGTTTTGTGCAAGCCCAATGCTGCACATTTGTGGAGTTGATCATGAGCACACAGAGGTGGCAGGCTACAATCAGTGAACGAGATATGTTGTACCATGTAAACATTAAGGGGGGGAATGTTAGGAAATTAATATTAATGTTTACTATGATTAAGAATTAATAAGTGATTTGTAATAACAAATCACGTATATATTTTGTTAGTATATAAGTTGTTATTAACAACTTATATTTATGGATATATTATTTGGTGATATATTGTTACAACAATATATCACGAATAGATTATTGTTTTAGGAGAAGTTGCAGGAGATATTTGAGGAATTGTAGTTCCTCATATTTAGGAGCAATCTCTCCTATACATATGCATTGTATGTAAAATGTAATGTATCCGGAATGAATTGAAAGATACATTATTATTCCGTGAATAATATTAGAGAAGTTTATTGTGTTGAATAGAAGAGATATTGATTTGTGTATAATTTGTTGCTGTACATTTCTGTAAATTTGATCCAGGTCTATCACAATTAAATTACTTCGTCGAACTGGGTAGGGGAAAGGCTGGTTATTGGTTATAGTCAGTATAACCGATGGCGGTTACTGATAACCGATGGCGGTTACTGATGACCGATATCGGCAGAGTCTAGGATCTAAAGGTTAGTTGTTTTGTGGGGCGTTTGTGTTGTTTGGTAGCTGTGTTATTTATAAGGCTGTGTATGGGTGATATTAGGAAATAAGGTGCTGAGAGGTAGATGAATGATAGTTAGATGTAATATATTGCTGGGTAGTGGGTCCAGAAACGGATTTATGAGGACTGAGATTCAAGAAGCATAAGAAATGTTATAACAGAGGACATGCAAGATGTGACTTACTGGTTTTGATGAAGATGCAAGCTGATCTCCCTTTGCTGTAAACACTTCTGGTATCTCCACTCGTCTCTGCCCGGTCAAGTGAAGATCTGGACTCTGTTCCTCGCTCCCAATGATCTCTGTTGATTCAAAAATCCTTTCCTTTGATCCAAAATGAAATTTTGATCCTTGTTTTTGGTTTGGGGAGGCCATTTATAGGGAACCGATGGCAGTTACGTAACCAACGACGGTCGAGTAGGAACCGGCATCGGTAAGGAAAAAGTAGGCTATTTTTAGTAAAATCACCCACCTTCCCTGCTTTTCTCCCGAGAGATTAGTTGCGGGCTTGGTCAAGTGACTAGAAGGTCGGTTTTAGGTGCGAGAAAGGGGTCCTTAGTCATGGGTGTAGGTGTAGACCAAGTTTTAGGTTTTAATTAGGTTAGTTTAGGATTAGGGCTAGGTCATGATGAGGTGGCAAAATGAGGTGGCAGGTGAGGTGATGGGGATTTATCAATTACAAGGTAATTAATAAATAATTGGGTAAGGTTAAGGTAATGAGGTTAGGTTGCGAAATGGGATGCGGGTCACAAGGGGTCGTAAGACACGAATTTGGTGTCTACATTAGCCCCTTATTGTCGTGTAGCTTGTGTTGTAAAGCTGCGCGGACAATAATATGAAGTGGTTTCTCCTGTTAAGGATATAGGTAATCCCCCTCAAATCTATCACGGATTAAGTGAACGGAAATCGGGGATAGGGTTGATAAAGGGTACATGTTGTAGAGAGGATGGTAAGGTGGTGGGGGAGGTCCAAGGTAGCAGACGCATGTTGAAATGCAATAGTGCGACTAGGGTACATGATTTGGCGAGCAAACCAGCAATGTATAGGCAAAGGTCAATAGTTTATCCAAACAAGGGTGATATAATCCTGGTATCCAAGGCATAGGAAGTAGCTCCAGGGTATATAACAGGTAAGGTACAGGAACGTTTAGGCGTGTTCGGCAGTACCAAATGGTTGGTTTGGTTGAGATAAATGTCACGGTCTAGGTCTAGGAAAAGTTGGTCGACAGATCAAGTCAAGGACCCTAATCATGCTAAAACATGAACAGGTGAGCTCGATTGAACAAAAGGTATAGGATGGATGGATAAAATAAAACGTTGATTGTGGGTATGGTATTGAAGTGATACGGCCGTGGGTCGGGCCAAGTTGTTAGGTTACAGCCTTGGGTCGGGCCGGATGGTTAGGGTGAGGCCTTGGGTCGGGCCAAGTTGTTGGGTGGCGGCTTTGGGTCGGGTCGGATGGGTAGGGTGAGGCCTTGGGTCGGGCCAAATGGGTAGGTTGAGGCCTTGGGTCGGGCCAAATGGGTAGGTTGAGGCCTTGGGTCAGCTAAATGGGTAGGTTGAGGCTTTGGGTTGGGCCAAATGGGTAGGTTAAGGCCTTGGGTTGGGCCGAATAGGTAGGTTGAGGCCTTGGGTCGGGCCGAATAGGTAGGGCGAGGCCTTGGGTCGGGCCAAATAGGTAGGGGCGAGGCCTTGGGTCGGGTCGGATGGCTAGGGTGAGGCCTTGGGTCAAGCCAAATAAGTAGGTTGAGGCCGTGGGTCGGGCCAAATAGGTAGGTTGAGGCCTTGGGTCGGGCTAAATGGGTAGGTTGAGGCCTTGGGTCGGGCCAAATGGGTAGGTTGAGGCCTTGGGTTGGGCCAAATGGGTAGGTTAAGGCCTTGGGTCGGGCCGAATAGGTAGGTTGAGGCCTTGGGTCGGGCCAAATAGGTAGGGCGAGGCCTTGGGTCGGGCCAAATAGGTAGGGCGAGGCCTTGGGTCGGGCCAAATGGGTAGGTTAAGGCCTTGGGTCGGGCCGAATAGGTAGGTTGAGGCCTTGGGTCGGGCCGAATAGGTAAACAAATGGTGTTCAGCAAAGGTGGATATAGGCGATATGTGGTTAAAAAGGGGCAAATGGTAAATAGGGGCAAAAAAATTGGGGAAAGTTGGCAGAAAAACCGATGTCGATTCTACATGACCGATATCGGTTAAGGGACCGATACCGGTTCATTAGGGCAAAATGAAACCGATATCGGTTATGGGCGAAAAACCTATAAAAAGAAAAATACGGCTTGTCATTGTCACTTTTGTTATTTGAAAACCAAATTGATTTGTCTGATGTGGAGAGTTGAGATTGGAGGTTTTATTGAGTGAGGTGGAGCTATTTTGCTGGAGGAGTGAGTTGTTTGCGGGCCCGAGTGAGGAGGAGGCAACAGTTGATTGGTGGGGACCCAGCAGATCAGAATTGGAGCTATGGCACGAGCGGGAGGAGCGAGAGGGGCTGGACTAGGTGGACTGACCACCACCACCCATCCCACCACGACGTGTGTCGTTGTCGGGTAGGTTCGAACTCTTGATTTTGTGCATTTGAATGGCATTAAGCTAAATTGGGGGTTTGGGTAGGAATTTACATGTTTTAGAAAATAATGAGTAAATGGACGTAATCTGAAAACGAAGAGGATAGATGGGTAAAATAGGGCAAGGCGGCTGGGTGGGTAGGTTTTTAGGGTGTTTGGGTGGGTAGATAAGTAGAAAAATGCAAAAATGTGGGTGGGGGGCTGCGCAGGGTTCGCTCCGGAAATGACAAGTGGCCGATGTCGGTCGCAAAATTTTAGGGCCGGGTTCTGTGTGGATGACCAGCGTCGGTCGGTGGTTGACCGGCGTCGGTGGGAAGAGGGCCGTGGTCGATTGTTTGGGACCGTACCACTCCGGGGTTTATTGGGGGTTTGTGTGGGTGGGTGTGGTTTTGGGTGGGGTGGGTGGGTTGTGGGTGGGGTGGGTTTGGTTTTGGGTTGGGTGGGTTTTGGGGTGTGGGTGGGGTTTGTTTTGGGTGGGGTGGGTTTGGTTGTGGGTTGGGTGGGTGTGGTTGTGGGTTGGGTGGGTTTTTGTTGGTGTGTTTTGGGTGGGGTGGGTTTGGTTTTGGGCTAGGTGGGTTTTGGGTGGGGTGGTTGAAGGTAGGTTGCTTTAGAGGGGGTTGTATAGAGTTGGGGTGTGGTCGGGGGATAAAAAGGGGGTTAGAGGGTAAAGTAGATGTTGTGATAAAGTGTAGGTCTAAGGATGTGGATTGGTTTTACAGCACGTCAACAGATTGATGATGCGGGATAGATGCGCCACACGTTGGTGCGGATGCGGCCACACGTATCTCGCAGCTCATTGGCGATCATGCGCGAGGTGGGACTTGGCCGAGTCTAGCAATACTGAGCTATTGATAGAGATCACACTGATGGTCGCCCTCATCGAGAGATGGGATCCGCGACCAATGTGTTCCATCTCCCAACCGGAGATGACCATCACATCGGAGGATGTGTATCACATCCTTCGACCGCCGATCGACGGAGAGGCAGTGTTCCAGGTAGATTTGGAGATGGTGATGGACAAAGATCCTGCGGTTTTGGAGATGCGAGTGCGCTTACTTACCTATCACAGCGCGAGTATCGGGTATGGTGACATGTACCGTGCGCACCGACACGAGACACGACTGGCCGTGCTGATGATGATTGGGATCACCTTCGCCTCCCGGACTCAGAGGGAGGCCATTTTCCACGGGCATTGATGGGGGTGCTGCTTGAGATGGTGGAGGAGCATACTTGCTATGCGTGGGCACCAGTGTATCTGGTGCAGCTATACAGAGAGCTCTGGGGTTATCGCCGGATGCGGTGATTTGGTATTTGTTCGACTTTTTTACTTCACTGTTGGGCATATGAGCACATCATATGCATCAGACCAGTAGGGTTACCCCAGCAGCCAGGGCCACAGGTTATATACAGATACGGCTTTCAGAGGTGGTTGGGAGTCGTGGGGCAGCCACGAGCAGTGCTTGCGGGGAGAGACGTTGCCTACTACAGGCATTTATTAGAGGGCCTGACAGCGGTAGATATTGTATGGAGACCTTACAGAGGTCATCACCCTCACGGAGGAGCCCGCTTACAGTTGCGTCTGATCCAGTACACATTCTGGATAGCAGGACGGAGGCCGAGAGTACGAGAGGATACCCCTAGAGAGGGTACGCAGGCAGATGGGGCTGCGACAGGACGAGCCACCTCCCTTCCCTCAGTACAGGAGGGATGATGTAGAGGCCCCACTACCTGCACCACAGCCCTTGGATCCAGATTGGGTTGCTGAGAGGCCAGCAGATGACACAGTAGATGATGCTGGTTGTACAGGAGCATACATGGTGTGGTGGGCTGGTCAGAGAGCGGCGAGGGTAGCACAGCCCGCACAGCCAGACTTGGCAGCTGTGACGGCAGAGAGAGATCAGCTCAGGGGTCAGGTGCAGCTCTTACAGGGGCAGCTTGCTGCTGCGCAGGCACAGATAGGGGTCTTACAATGGCAATAGCCCAGAGCTCGAGGACGAGCACAAGCAAAGCACCACCACCAAGAAGACAAACATAGGTGCAGTGCAGTGCAGTACAGAAGCGAATACGAGTAGCAAGAAAGTACAGGCACCACCCACCACAGCACAATGCACAGCCAACACATGGCCCGAGCACAGTGCACGATACCACCGCCAGCCAGCGCATAGCCACAGCACCACCAGCACAGGCACAGGGGGTACTAGTATTAGGTGCCAGGGGACCAGCCCCAGCTCCTTCAGTGGCTCGAGAGTGCTATATGGAGGTTAGAGCGGAGGCCCGATACTATCAGGATATTCTTGATGGTACCGGAGTTGAGTATCAGCCTTATGCAGCTCATAGAGTAGAGACCTCTCACAGCCAGAGATCTCAGGGAGGTGCAGCCACAGCCGGCGTGTCTGTGACAGGCAGGAGGCGAGAGGCACCACAGGGACCAGCGGGAGAGGCGCTGAGGGCGGTGGGGAGAGCTGAGGGAGCCCGGCATGGTTTTTGTATTTGTATATTGGATATGGGCACCGGTCTGCGAACCGGTTATGTTTATAGAGGCCTGCGTGCCTACATATTACTCATTTATTCATTCATTCATTTATTGTATACCGGCCTGCGAGCCGAGTACGGGTTGTACAGTTGGTACCGGCCTGCGAGCCGAGTATATTTTTGATATGAGGGACCGGCCTGCGAGCCGAGTCGAGATTATTGATAGTTATTGCGGCCTGCGTGCCGGCTTTGTTGGATTATGAGATCACAGAGGCCCCGATGTAGGGCACAGTGTATATTTGAAAACTTGTATATATATATATATATATAGATGATGTTTTGATCCATATGCAGTGTTGAAAATGTTTTTAAGTATTTCGTCAATGGTTTGTGGTATAGAATATATGATGAGTTTAATTGACATGTTGATATATGGATGATGTGTTATATGATGAAATGTTGCATGTTTTGGGCTGGTTTTGTGACATTGTTATATATGTATCTGATGAGTTGGATTCAAATGAGGTATAGATAGATAGTTTTTTGTTTTGTTTTGTTTTGGTTTGGTATCCTTAGCTGATGGCTGGTTTGTTTTTGTAAAATAGATGATGTTAATGAAATTGTAATGATATGTGTGGTGGATGGACAAATATGGATAATGGTGTTGTGATGCAGGAAAAGAGGCGGGCGCGACAAAAATTAGGTAAAAAAATGAAGAAAAGACCATGTTTCAAAAGGCCAGGTGTGTAACCGATATCGGTTAGATAACCGACGGCGGTAGTTAGTAGACCGATATCGGTTACATGACCGATACCGGTTATTTAGGTATGAGCTTTTCTAAAAATAAAAAAGCTAGGGTGGCAACTTAAGTTCTAATTTTGAGAGCCATGCAAGATGTTAAATACGTGAATGCGACGCTGTTTTAACGACTGGGACATGTAATTGCATGAGAGATTTGAGTGATTAGAAGTGAAGAGACAGGGAAAGTGATTGTGATCTGAGATTCAGAAGACAGAAAGGCAGGTTTGAAAAAGGTGGTAATAATGGCAGGACGAGGAGAAACATCCAGCAGGCAGGGACAAGAGGGAAGACAAGGGCCACCTCAAGCTACTGCAACCCAAGAGGTAACGTTTTGTTTGTGATTTGACTACTGCATGTTTTGTGAATAAGATGGGGGAGAGTATGTGGGTAGATATGAGAAAGAAAAGATGATAACAAGGGTTATAAATGGGGTGAGTGTTACATGGTAGGTAATCAAGGGTTTCAGGTATGTCTGTGTATACAGAGAGGAATAAACGAGCAATTTATTGTCGTAGGTGGTTGTTTTAAGCAAGGTGTATGAAAGTAACAGTGACCGATATCGGTTAGGGATAACCGGTATCGGTTACTCAACCGGTACCGGTTAGCTGTAAACGATACCGGTTGCTGTAGGAATTTCCAGAATTTGAGAAAAAACCCGGGGGGATTTGAGGAATTGAATGGTTGTTTGTTATTTGGATGTATGCAGGCAGAGGCAGGGCTAAGGATGAATGATAGTGTACCAGCGCTATTGTCATGAATCCGAGCGGATGTAACACCAGCTGAATGGACATTGATAAATCGTTTGGGGTTAAGTGGGATCCGCTATTATTCACGAATTGCACGGAACCATGCTATGTTGCAGGCGTTGATTGAAAGATGGAATCCTGAGAAAAATACCTTCTATCTGCCAACAGGGGAAATGACAGTAACATTGGAAGATGTGTTCCGTATTTTGAGACTCCCAATTACAGGAAAACCAGTATATCAGGCATTACCTAGCGCGGCACGGAGCGATAACAACAAAGATTTGGTCCATACCCATGAGATTTAACACAGCGAGGTTTGTCATTCACATATGGGATAATGTATGCAGCACACCTTGAGGAGACAAGGTTAGCAGTGATATTAATGATAGTGGTAGGGTATTACGCGTTAAGAGGGCGATGGGGAAGATTTCCAAAGGCATTGATGTGTGTTATTTGGGAGATGATAGAAAGGAACGTGACTTTTGCATGGGCACCTGCATATTTGGCGGAGCTATACAGGGGTCTATGGGCTTGTAGGCGAAATCACAGGACGACGCTGGATTGTTCATACTTATTACACTGTTGGGCCTATGAGCACATTGTTTGTGTGCGACCAATAGGCCGACCCATCCAGTCAGGAGAGACCGGAGTACAAAGGTTGGGATTCAGACGATGGGTCCAGATAGAACAAGAGGCAAGATCTCAGGCCGTGACGGGTGACATTGAGTATTACAGGCAGGTATGGGAGAGGGTGACGATTGCTGATATCTGTTGGCGGCCTTACGGGAACTATATGGTAACAGAGAATATAGCTGAGGAATTGAGGGGTGTAGAGCGATTGAGGTGGATCGCAGGGCACAGGCCAGGTGAATATGAGAGGATTCCTATAGATCACGTGTGGTGACAATTTGGATTTGTGCAGGATATACCTCAGGCTTATAGACCCTATATGAGGATCGATGCAGAGGCAGTATTCTCACCTCCCCAGCCAACACCTCCAGAAGGGCCTGAAGAGGTAGCAGCCGATCGCAGGGTAATGGATGCAGGAACGACAGAGGCCTATAGATTATGGTGGGTAGCAGAACTGTGAGGTGTACGTGATCGTCCTGACATAGCGGTGATTACAGCAGAGAGGGATCATCTGCAGCGTTTGGTTCAGCAGCTCCAAACGCAGGTGAATGAGACAAGAGGATTGTTAGTGGTTGCGGAGTCACGGGCGGAGAGACTAGAGGCTGGAGTCCTCCATGCGAGAGGGCGTATTCATATGTTACAGGAGAGATTGGCAGATCAGTGGGCGGTACCAATAGCCGTGGTACCTTTGAGGACGAGAGAGGCTCGAGAGAGGGTCGACGATCACGATCATCACCTAGTTCGGGATGAGGCGTGAGGGTCTAAATAAATGTTAGCAAGGTATAAGAATAAATAAGATACTTGACTCGCATGTCGATGATAGAGAAGATGTATTTGTTTAACATCTAAATAAAACGAGATATGTATGTTGATTTGAGTTGTAATAATAAGAATGTTTTCGTTTTGACTTTCGGTGTTTCAAAAGGATAAAGAGGAATGTGATTAAATAGAAATACACAAAAATATTTATATTTACCACACATGATAAGTTATGGTAGGGGATGGTCGAGCTAACCTTGGGAGACCCCATGTCTCCGAAGTGCTGCCTACATAGCCCTTTGCACAAAGCAAGGAGGGGCCTCAGACCGATGTAGTTCTCCCTTAGGATTAGGGAGAGGTGAATTCAGGCAATTTGGTATGGTTTAGGCAATTGGTTGGTTGGTAAGAATATTGATATTAATATTGGTAAGGTAAGGTTGTTGGTGTCGGTAATGAATTGGTGATGTTGTAAAAGGTATAAGGGAAGCGAAAGTTAGCCTACCCAAGTAGAAGGGAACCATGTCCTGATTAAGATCAACACACAATCCTAGATGCAAGGCAAAGCAGAAAGAGTGCTTGTAGGTGAAAAGAGCTAAACAAACCATGCAACGTAGAAACGACCTTGAAGCCCTAGGTACCGTGCATAGACGAGAAGTCCATAGGTGAAAAGAGTTGTATGATCACAATATATCGGGTGTACGACACGTCCCTTGAGTTGAATAAATAATGAGGTGAGGTGAATGGTATAGTTGAGGTATGAAGAACTCATTACAAAGTGAGTGTTCTGACGAAAGAGAACCTACCCTAAATAGACAAGTCCATGACTCAAAATTTCTTTTGAATGAGGCTTTTATTTGACTGAATATAGACTGATCGATGCGGGAAGTCTATAAGGGATATTGATTGTACTATTCTTGAGGTCTTCACGAAGCTGATCAATGCGAGAAGCTTCTGATAAAGGCTGACTGTGTATAGCTGTCCTTCGAGGGAGCAGTCTATTTATAGTAGCAGATATGATTTTAGTGCATAGCTATCCTTCGGGGGAGCAGTCTATATAGAATAGCAGCAATAATTTGGCATATAGCTGTCCTTCGAGGGAACAGTCTATATATAATTTAGATAGCTAGATGTTCTTTTGGCGTGAAGCATCTAGTTTGGTAGGAAGTTTGACTCAAGAAAATCCCATAAGAAGGTGTTATTTTAATACTTTGAAGTCATGGACTAGACTAAAAAGGGGAAGGCGTCGTTGAGGGGAGGTGAGAAGTGAGCTTGATTTTATTTGGAGATGTAGGAAACAAAGTGTATGTAGCGGTAAATGAGCTCAAGGGACGAGCAGTAGGTAGATAAGAAGTGATATAACACTAAATTCAACAGTAGAATGGTTGAAGATGCAAGGCATTAAGGGGTTCAGGCTCAGGTTTACCATTAAGTGAAGCTAAACGATAAGTGCCTGATCCATAAGTGTGAGTGATTATATAAGGCCCAATCCAATTGGGAGCAAATTTTCCACGTTTGCTCTTTTCTAGTTTGGTTACATGTTGATTCTCTTTGAGGACAAGATCACCAACCTTAAAGGTACGCTCATGAAGTCGCTTATCATAAGCACGCTTGATACATTTTTGATAGATTTGGAGGTGATCAAGAGCTGTAAGATGACGCTCGTCAAGAAGCTCCAATTGGGCTAACCGCTCTTGGTGGAAATCATCGTTGGTGAGAATATCCTGAAGAGATATTCTAAGGGAGGGTATTTGTACTTCGAGAGGCAGGACAGCCTCGGTACCATATACCAAAGAAAAAGGTGTGGCATTAGTGGAGGTACGAATGCTAGTACGATAAGCCCAAAGGGCAAAGGGAATGTGATCGTGCCAATTTCTTCTGGATTCATTGACAACTTTCATGAGGATTTTGGTTAGGGTTTTATTAGAAGATTCAGCCTGACCATTGGCCTCATGGATAATAAGGCGATGAGAAACTAAGTTTGATACCAAAGTTGTCACAAAGGTCTTGTAACAACTTGTTTTTAAAAGATTTACCATTATCTGTTATTAGGCGATGAGGAATACCAAAACGACAGATAATGTGATGGTTAATGAATTCGACAATTTTTTCCTTTTTGATCGAAACGAGTGGAATGGCCTCCACCCATTTTGTGTAATATTCGGTGGCTGTGATTATCCATCGGTGACGTTGTGAAGAGGACGGGTGAATCTCACCAATAAGGTCTAAACCCCATTGTGAGAAAGGCCAAAGATCTCGTGCGACCTGCAGCGGATGGCTAGGAGTATGTTGAAGGTTAGCATGTTGTTGACACATAACACAACGCTTAACATATTCATAGCAGTCGTTATTGAGAGTAGGCCAATAATAACCTAGGCGAAGGATTCGTTTAGCCACGGCAAGGCCACTAAAATGTCCACCACAAATCCCATCATGGACTTGTTGGATGGTATAGGTGACCTCCGCGCCGGTTAGACAGCGAAGGAGGATACCATCAAAGCCACGTTTATAGAGGAGTCCCCCCATGACAACATAATGCGAAACACTTTTAAGAAAAGCACATTTGCCGTTACTAGTAAGGTCAGGTGGGAGAACAGAGATTGTAAGGTAGTCGTGAAATTGGTGGTACCAGGTATCCTGTGAATTAGTAGACACAATATTTATCATACAAACTACTGGGGTTGAGTAGGATGGGGCAAAAAGTTGTTGGACCATGACGAATAATTCAGAGTCAGTTGATGAAGCTGGAATTTGCGAGGCTAAGCAAGCCATAGTATCCACAAATTTGTTAGTGGAGCGGGGAATGGTTTGGATAGAATAGTGAGTAAATAAGGCTAGAAGTGAGTCCACGTAGTATTTGTACTTTTGAAGTTCCTCATTTTTACATTGGTAGATGCCCATAACTTGATTGACTACCAATTGAGAGTCGCCAAAAATATTGATAGATTTGATACCTAAGTGTATCGCAACTTGGAGACCTAGAACAAGGGCCTCGTATTCCGCTGTATTATTAGTGCAGGGGAAATCAAGCCGGAATGAAAGAGGCATAGGTTCAGCGTCAAGAGGGATGAGAACAACGCCAGCTCCTCCGCCGCGCTGGCATTTAGATCCATCGAAGAAGAGGGTCATTTGATACGACTCTTCCCCGAGTGAAAGAGTGGCGATGAGTTCGTCGGGGAATGTAAAATTGGTAAATTGTTCCCCAGGTAAAGGGGCTTCCGCAAGTTGGTCTGCAAGAGTTTTTCCTTTGATTGACTTCTGTTGTATAAACTCAAGGTCGAGGTCGGCGAGGAGCATAAGCCATCGAGCGATGCATTGGTTTAGATGTGGTTTGGCGTACATATAATGAATGGGGTCCGTGTTGGTGATGACAAAAGTTTTGTGATTCAGGAGGTAATGTCGGAGTTTGGTGGCTACGAATGATAGGGCTAGGCACAATTTTTCTACATGTGTATACCTAGTCTCAAAATCCACGAGGGTACGACTTATATAATAAACGGTCATTCTCGACGTGCCGAGTCCCGATGTGCAAGCATGGCTCCTATAGCATGGTCAGTGGCGGAAAGATAAAGGTAGAAAGGGTGGTCGTCTTGAGGTGGGATAAGCACGGGTGGCTGCAAGAGATAAGTTTTGAGAGCTTCAAAGGCTTGGTGGCACTCTTCGCTCCATTGAAATTCAATGTCCTTTTTAAGGAGGTGATGGAAAGGTTGACATCGATCCGAGAGTTGGGAGATGAAACGTCGGATAGATTGTAACTTACCTTGTAAGCTACGTAATTGTTTGAGATTAGTAGGTGGGGGCATTTCTATGATAGCTTTGACTTTAGATGGATCGACCTCAATGCCACGCAAAGAGACGATAAAACCAAGAAGCTTTCCCGAAAGGACACCAAAGACACATTTCTTTGGTTGAAGGTGGACAGAATATTGTAACAAGCGATCAAAAATAATGGTTAACACATCGAGATGTTCGCTACGATGTTTAGATTTGCCAAGAAGATCATCGACGTAATCTTCCAGGATAGTGTGCATAATGTCATGAAAAATGTAGGTCATAGCCCGCTGATAGGTTGCACCAGCATTCTTAAGGCCAAATGGCATGACACGATAACAGAAGGTTCCCCAAGGAGTTATGAAGGCAGTTTTGTGTTGATCGGCAGGGGCAACCAAAATTTGGTTGTATCCTGAAAAGCCATCCATGAGAGAAAGCATTTCATGACCCGCAGTGAGATCAACAAGTTGATCAATACTTGGGAGGGGGAAGTCATCCTTGGGGCAAGCGAGGTTAAGGTCTCGGAAATCCGTGCATATCCGAAGTCCCCGATCGCTTTAGTGATAGGTACGATGTTAGAAATCCATTGAGGATAGTCAATAGGCAAGATGAAGGAAACAGAAAGAAGTCGTTGAAGCTCTTCTTTGACCAAGAGGGCAATGCGTGGATGCATTTTTCTCAGTTTTTGTTTGACTGGTTTGGAATCGGGGTTTAGAGTGATGTTATGGACAGCAATGTTAGGATCAATTCCTGGCATGTCAGCGTAGGACCAAGCGAAAGCTTGGTTGCGAGCACGGAGGAAAGTAGTAAAGGTGACTTGTTCTGATGCGTTAAGGGATTGTCCGATCTTCACAATGTGAGGATCCTCCTCCGTGTGGATGTTGATTTCTATAGTAGACTCGTTCAGCATGGTTTGGGTTTCAGATGGTAAGGCTCGTTGAATATAAGAGTCATCCGCGCCAAGGTAAGTGAGGATGGAGTCATCATCCTGGCACTCAACAACGTTAATTGAAGGGGAGTCCTCTTCAATCATGTCTGGATATAGAAGGGGAATAGAAGAGGGGTGCTCGTTATCGCGTTGATAAGTGAGGGGACCTAGGAAGATAGCATTTATGAAAAAAAAAAGTTAGGAGGGATAGATTCAGGATCTATCGACTCTGTGGGAGACGAAGGCAAAATGGGTGATGATGGTTTGGTAGGGGTAACGTCATCGTCTTCTAGAAGACAACTGACGCGATTTTCCGTCGATGTAAGTGTTTCCGGAAATCCGAGACCACTACGATCATTATGTTTGCGTGTGGTGATGGGGATGAGCGTATGTCGGCCTTGTTCATAAAGACCAAAACCAAAGCCTTTCGAAGCACAGCGAGTCAAGAAGGTGAGGGCAAAGCGACAATTTGTCAGGTATTGAAAATCGGATTGAAAGGAACCACATTAAGAGGAAGCTCAGGGGCAACGGAAGATGCGTCGACACCCCCATACGTTAGGTTAGTGCGGCAGTGAGGTGGTCCATAGGAGATTACTTCCCCCACACGACGGTCATAGGTGGGATGTGCATGTAACTGTCCGTACTCTTGTGGAGTATGGAAAGAACTAACGTTATATAGGTGGTACTCCCCCAGCGTAAGGCATTGAAAAACATCTACTAAGGGGTCGGAGGTTGGGATGTTAGCTGCGGGAAGGGAAGTGGTTTTCGTGAACGGTGGTGTCATCGTGAAGGCGTAGGTGCAGCTTGAGGTGGATGGTTGAGGTACATTTGAAGAGGATGGTTGGGTTGAATGTATGGGTGTCTTGATTGGTATAAGCACATTGTTAGGGCGGTATAACATATTGCAGGTTTTAAAGGGGGGAGGATCAGCTTTTACGGTGTAGGACTTCCCCTCGTACTCAAATTTTATGCATCTATGTAATGTTGAGGGAATGCATCCCATGGCCCGGATCCAAGGACGACCCAGCAATATATTATATTGGAACTCTCCCTCAAGGACATAGAAGAGTTCGGGTAAAGTATGTGGTCCTACCCGAATGTTGAGGATCACGGTGCCTAAGGTAGAGGTAATAGCATCATTGAATGACCGCAACATGATGGGGTTGGCACACATGTAGCTAGAAGGGATATTCATTTGTTGAAAATATTTTGAAGAGATGATGTTTAGGCTAGCACCCCCATCAATCATAACACGACGTACACGAATGTCCCGGACGTAAGCTGAGATGAACAGGGCAGGGTCAGGATCTTCTGTACCAAAATCGACAATTTCATCTTCGAGAAACCGATCGCAGCAGCTTGTGGTACGAGAGATGTAAGTGGTTAGGGCAAAGGGGTTGTTTGGTGAGAGAGGCAACATGATTGGGTGTTAGAATGGAGGCAACGGGCAGGGTTTCATTAGGTAAGACCTCGATCCCTTGAAGAATTTCAACGAGAGCTTGTCGATGAGATTCAGAAGTCCGAATGAGATCATATAATGTCATTTTTACGGGTGATTGGTGAAGCTTTGTTTGATCATGGCTCGATGGGAAGCTCCATTAGAGACGGGGTAAGTAGGTCCATGAATAACCACTTTGGGTGGTGGTGCAATCGGGATGTTGGACGGAGAAGGAGAGGACGCAGGTGTGCTTTCTTTCACTTTCTCATTGTTTTTCTGCGCTTGAGTAGCAACACTAATCATATTAATCTCGTAAACTTGAGATGAGGAAGATGGTTGGGATAAATCATGGTCTTCGAGAGGTGGGGTTGTAATAATGATAGATTTTGGTGAGGCGGGGACAGATGGTATAGTAGAGGGAATTGGAGCTAAAGGTCTCTCCCTTCGTAAGTTGTCTTTCTTAACCTTTGTATCTGGGAGAGGTGACTGACGAAGGATGGTTTTTAAAGCTTTGCATCCCTACACATCATGTCCTAGTGTGCGGTGATAAGCGCAGATCTTAGACTCATCATAACCTATAGGTCGAGGTTTAGACAGGTCATAAGGTCTAAGTGGGGGTAGGGAAATGGTCGCATTCTCTACTAACATAGCAAGGATTTTGGCGTAAGATCCTTTGAGTGGGTCAAAATCAGAAGAGGATGAGGGTATTGATTGTCTGGGTTTCGATAATGTTTGGGTATGGTTGGTTCGTGCAGGTGGTAGTTTAGCCAAGGGGTGTTGACATGCGGTTTTCACTAAATGTGGTTTCTTTGGCCCAGAAGCTACATTCAGCTGGTTAGATGATAAAGCTATAGATGACGTGGTAGTGGGACACAACCACGGAGAAAGGGGAGTAGCAGAGAATAAATCCTTTGATGATGGAGTTTGTTTAGGGTTGATTGGTGGACCGGATGCGTGGGGTGATAATGTTGATATACCCTTTGATCCCTGTATGGGTGCAGAAGGCGTAGGTCGCTTTGAAGAAAATGCAGAGGTATGATATATTTGTGCAAGGTGGAAGGATGAGGTCCTAATATGGAAGGTAGGTATGACGATGATGGTTTTGATTGTGATAGAGACACGGGTTGAGTGTGTCTCCTAGGTGGCGGGGCGGCTTTATTCTTGGACAAATCTAGTCGCTTAGGCGGGTGTGTTAGACTGGGTATTGGCGAGGTCCCAAGTGTAGGGGATGATTTGGTTAGGTTGATAGAGGTGGATGGGATATTGAGTATAGATACGGGGGGTGAGAGTGAGGACATAGGCATTTTGAGTTTCTGTAAACACTTCGGGTATATGGTAGAGGTATCGGGATCGGTCATCTGCATTTGAGTAGAATAGGGAGTACTCAAACGTTCCCATAGGATTCGTCTATCTTCTGGAGAATGACAGTCTTCAGGTTTGAATTGTAAATTTTGTACGGAAGAAAGGTGGGTTGTGATTCCGGTCCACTGTGGGTGTGATACAGGGGGTAAATGAGGCACTGTATCAATAGATGTCAAGAGGTCAACCGGTCGTTGAAAAGATTTAGGCGATGAAGAACTAATAGGTAAGAGGGCATGTTCGAGAGGATCCGTCATGGTTAAAGAATTTGGTGATGTCGGTGCAAGAGATTCCTCATCTAAGGATGTCAAAAGGAGTGGCGTACCTTCCTCTTGTGCAACAAGAGGGGTAGAAGGGGAAATCTGGGAAATAGATAGGTTAGATAACATCCGTTCGCAATCTTGTAGGGATGTGGTATAAGAAGACTCATCGATGGGAAGAGAAGTCTGGGCAGTTAACTCCTTTATGGGGAAAGGAATGATTTCGCTTTGGCTTGATGGTGGTAAAGGAGGTTCGGGCTCCTATGTTAGTGAAGAGGCTTGATTCAAAATTTTCTCGATAGAGGCTTTTGGCTGGGTATCGAAGACTGCATGGATCTCATGAACACTCTCCTCGGCTAAGATATCCTGGTTTGTGTTACTGTTGGGAGAGTGATTCGGGAATGGTTTGTTGAAGATTTTCAAATTTCGGTTGGCAGGGGCATTAGGATTATCGAGGGTTATATCCCCCGTCAAATCAACCATTTCTTGCACTATGTTTTTCAACATCTTGCAGCTTTCATGACTATGTCCTTTTACACGGTGAAAGTTACAAGTCATTTTCTTTGTACCAGAAGGTATCGCGCGGTGGAGTCAAACCCAGAGTGAGGTTTAACAGAGGCAAAGTGATAGCTTTGGCTTTGAGTAATTTTTCCAAAATGATGCCATATGTTTCTCCCAAGGAGTGTAGTTGATGGGTTCGCTTTATACTTATAAGTGGTTTTTGGCGGGGTATTAGACGGTGGTTGGGATTTGACCATCACCGCATGGACAGCTCCTTTTGATTTAGAAGAAGTGGACGCGTGAGGAGTGGTGGTATTTGGTTTATTGGTAGAATCGGAGTTCGAAATTGGGGTTTTGTTACGCAACCACAATTTCTCTTCTTTTAAGGCTCGAATTTCTAGTTTCCGAGCCATGGTAAAGGCCTCATCAAATGTGTGGAAAGTTTAAATTTGAAGAGTAGGAGAAATGTGCTTAGCGCAGAGCCCGCGTAAGCAGCTTTGATAAGTTCGGTTTGAGGCAAGGCATACGTAAGTTGATTAATAAGGCCCCGCCATCGTCCAACGAAATCTGCGATAGATTCGTCTTCAAATTGTCGGATGGCATAGAGGTCGGTGATAGATACTTTCTTGGCAATGTTAATGGAGAAATGATCCAAGAAAGATTGGGCTAGTTGGTTAAAAGAGAAGATTGAGTGCTGGGTTAAAGCACTTTGTACCACTCAAGCGCAGTCCCGATAAGGACATGGGAAAGGTGCGGAGTAACAAGGCATCATCATGGGCAATCAAATAACAAGCATGTCTAAATGATCGCAAGTGTTGTTGAGGATCCTCTTTACTATTAAAACGAGTAAATTTTGGCAACTCCCATTGAGGAGGATATGAATGAAGGGGGACAGAAGGGTGAATGGGCTCCCGACAAACTTGCTCATATGTCAAGGCGCTACGACTTCCTGAAACAGAAGCCTCCAGGTTTTGCATTTTGTCCATCATTTGTTTAATTAGATCAGTAGTTGGATGAGATGATGGTGTGGTTGTGGTAAACAGAGGCAAATTGGACCAAGGACCACCGCTAGACACTGGTGGGGTTAAGTGTTGATAAGGTGTGGAGGATGAATATGTTGAGGCAACCGAATAGGGATGTCCCATATAGGATGTTGAGGTCACTGGATGCGTGTATGGGAATGAAAAGGTAGGCGGAGCTTGAGAAGGAAAGCTTGTGTGGATAGGTGGCAGAGAGCAAGTCATGAACGGAGCAATCTGCAAGAGAGATGAGGTAGGGGCGGTCGGTGGTAATGATATGTGCGGTCCAATATTAACCAACGGAAAGCCAATCCGAGCCGTATGAACCTCTGAAGCCGTCGGATTGGGAGATGGGGCTAGAGATGCAGGAAGCAAGGCGGTGTTATCAGGCGGAGTGGGAGCTAAATGAGCAGCTATACTAATAGGCATACCAACAAGGAGCTGACCATCAGGCGTACGGTCAGGGGTATGAGACAAATAGTATTGTACAGTGCTAGAATTAGCATCCAGAAACTTGGAAAAGTCCTTATCTCCCATAGGAATTTTAGGAACCTCGCTGGTATCCGTAGGATTCCCCACAGAATGTGAAGGGGGTGATTCAGGCAAAGAAACAGAGCAAGCATGTGAAACCATGGCGGTGGCTTGCTTTTGAGTGATAACAACCACCGATAGGAGTTCTCGAGTAGGGTTTCAATCATCGGAATAGAAACAAACTCGAGGCTGTAAAATTGGTAGGTTGCTGGTTTGTCGGGGAATGGAAAAGACGATGAATCGATATCGGTCTAGTAACCGATGTCGGTTATACTATAGCCGACGTCGGTCATGTAACCGATGTCGGTGTAAGAAGTCTGGGTTAACAAGATATAAAAAAGGCTGCTAATTTGATTTTTAACAACGTTTAGTATACTTGTCCAATTATTGATCACAGAATATTGAGTATGAGAAAGAAAATAGAACTAAAAACAAGCAAGATGCACACGCAAATCCAGAGATTAACCCTAGGGTTAATTTTAATTATCGTGGGCTTATGCCTTTAGACGTAGAATGATGTCAGAATCCTAAACAAGAGACTTAGGGGAAATGTCAAGTTGTTTTGGCTTATAAGGTTACCTCAATCGGGCGGAGGAATACCGCGGAAAAGGGGGATGTTTGAGCTGTTGTGTTAATTGTGAAGTGATTCGGTATGTGTTGTGCAGTGAATGTAAGATTAATTTCTGTCAATACCGTGGATATCACCCCCATGTGTACGACACATTACTTAATCTACGTTCACTAGAATTGAAAAATAACAAGCAGAATGTAATGCACGTGTTTTAAACCCAAACCGAAAATTATGTTCGATGAAGCAAGAGAGATAACTTTCACTAATGCGAAACTAGGAAAGCAAGACAAATTCTTTATGAAATATATAACAAAAGTAGCAACATCAAGTATGCTTCCTAAAATGAAAATAAGCAAGAGAAACAGAAACCCAAAATGGGTCCCACCGGGCGTGCCAAAATGTTTCACTCGGAATGTTTCGTTCCTTTTAGAAATAGATAAGGGTTGGGGCTAGGAGGAATACCTGTAGAATGTCAAGATGATGTGCGCGTACCGTAGAGAAAGATCAGGCTGACTGCGAAGAACTCCTTTTTGTCTTGGAAGGACTACCTGCAAATAAGAACACAAGACCACAAGATTTTGATTAAACAATAAATGAGGAAACTGCCTTGGGCCCAGGAAATATAAAACTTCCTTTCGAAGGTGGTCAGTTTCCCTGCTAATATGAATTAACACAAAAGACTGTAAAGTATCAATTAAATTACTTCGTTGAACTGGGTAGGGGAAAGGCTGGTTATTGGTTATAGTCAGTATAACCGATGGCGGTTACTGATAACCGATGGCGGTTACTGATGACCGATATCGGTAGAGTCTAGGATCTGAAGGTTAGTTATTTTGTGGGGCATTTGTGTTGTTTGGTAGGCTGTGTTATTTATAAGGTCGTGTATATGGGTGATATTAGGAAATAAGGTCTTGAGAGGTAGATGAATGATAATTAGATGTAATATATTCTTGGGTAGTGGGTCCGAAACGTATTTATGAGGACCGAGATTCAAGAAGCATAAGAAATGTTATAACAGAGGACATGCAAGATGTGACTTACTGGTTTTGACGAAGATGCAAGCTGATCTCCTTTTCTGTAAACACTTCTGGTATCTCCACTCGTCTCTGCTCGGTCAAGTGAAGATCTGGACTCTGTTCCTCGCTCCCAATGATCTCTGTTGATTCAAAAATCCTTTCCTTTGATCCAAAATGAAATTTTGATCCTTTGTTTTTTGTTTGGGGAGGCCATTTACAGGGAACCGATGGCGGTTACGTAACCGACGGCGGTCGAGTAGGAACCGGCATCGGTAAGGAAAAAGTAGGCTATTTTTAGTAAAATCACCCACCTTCCCTGCTTTTCTCCCGAGAGATTAGTTGCGGGCTTGGTCAAGTGACTAGAAGGTCGGTTTTAGGTGAAACAAAGGGGTCCTTAGTCATGGGTGTAGGTGTAAACAAAGTTTTAGGTTTTAATTAGGTTAGTTTAGGATTAGGGCTAGGTCATGATGAGGTGGCAAATGAGGTGGCAGGTGAGGTGATGGGGATTTATCAATTACAAGGTAATTAATAAATAATTGTGTAAGGTTAAGGTAATGAGGTTAGGTAGCGAAATGGGATGCGGGTCACAAGGGGTCGTAAGACACGAATTTGGTGTCTACAAGTATAGCTGCTCATTTAGCCCCTTCTCCACCTGATAACTCTGCTTTGCCTTCCGCATCCTTAGTCCCGTCGTCTACCTCAGCAGCTTCAGGGGTCCATACGGCACAGATTGGCTTTCCTTTGGTTAATCTTGGGCCCAACATGTCATTACCGCCGACTGCTCCTACCTCGTCTCTCTTGCAGACTGTTCTGTTCATGACTTGCTCTCTACCACCTATCCACACGAGCTTTCCTTCTCAAGCTCCGCCCACCTTTTCATTTCCACACACATATCCGGTAACCTCAACAGCTTACATAGGACATCCCTATTCGGTTGCCTCAACACAGTCATCCTCCGTACCTTATCAACATTTAACCCCACCATTTTCTAGCGGTGGCCCTTGGCCCAATTTGCCTCTATTTACCACAACCACACCATCATCGCATCCAACTACTGATTTAATTAAACAAATGATGGACAAAATGCATAATCTAGAGGCTTCTGTTTCAGGAAGTTGTAGCGCCTTGACATACGAGCAAGTTTGTTGGGAGCCTATCCACCCTTCAGTCCCCCTTCATTCATATCCTCCTCAATGGGAATTACCAAAATTTACCCGTTTTAACAGTAAGGAGGACCCTCAACAACACTTGCGATCATTTAGACATGCCTGCTATCTGATTGCTCACGACGACGCTTTACTACTCCGCACCTTTCCCATGTCCTTATCAGGACCCGCCTTGGAGTGGTACAGTGCTTTAACCCAGCACTCAATCTTCTCTTTTAACCAGCTAGCCCAATCTTTCTTGGATCATTTCTCCATTAACATTGCCAAGAAAGTATCTATCACCGACCTCTATGCCATCCGACAATTTGAGGACGAATCTATCGCAGATTTCGTTGGACGATGGCGGGGCCTTATCAACCAACTTACATATGCCTTGCCTCAAACCGAACTTATCGAACTGTTTACGTGGGCTTGCGCTAAGCACATCTCCCCTACCCTCCAAATTCAAACTTTCCGTACATTTGACGAGGCCTTTACTATGGCTCGAAAACTAGAGATTCGAGCCTTAGAGGAAGAGAAATTGCGGTTGTGCAACAAAAACCCCACTTTCCGAACGTAAGATTCCACCAACAAACCTAACACCACCAATCCTCACCCATCGACCGCTTTGAAATCAAAAGGGGCCATGCACGCGGTGATGGTCAAATCCCAACCACCGTCTAATACCCCGCCAAAAACCACCTATAAGTATAAAGCAGAACCCATCAACTACACTCCTTGGGAGAAACATATGGTGTGATATTGGAAAAATTGCTCAAAGCAGAACCATTACCTTACCTCCCGTTAAACCTCATTCCGGTTTGATTCCACTCACGCCATACCTTCTGGTACAAAGAAAATGACTTCTAACTTCCACCGCGTGAAGGGACACGGTCATGAGAAGCTGCAAGATGTTGAAAAACATAGTGCGGAGATGGTTGATGCGGGGATATAGGCCTCGATAATCCTAACGCCCTGCTAACCGAAATTTGAAAATATTCAACAAACCATTCCCGAATCATTCTTCTAACAAGTAAAATAAACAAAGATATCTTAGCCGAGGAGAGTGTTCATGAGATCCATGCAGCTTCTTCGATTCCCACCAAAGACCTCTATCAAACAAATTCTCAATCAAGCCTCTTCACTAACACAGAAACCGAACCCCCTTCCTCGCCATCAAGAAAAAATGAAATCCTTGCCATTCCTTTACCCATCAAGGAATTAGCTACCCGTGAGTTCCCTTCTCACAAATGAGCCTTCTTATACCACATCCTTGCAAGACTCGTGAGCGGATGTTATCTAATTTATCTATTTCCCAAACGCGTCTCCTTCTACCATTCAATTTGCTGTACAAGAGGAAGGTTTGCCACTTCTTTTGTCGCCTTAGATGAGAAACCCTTGAACCGACATCACCACATTCTTTAAACAAGACAGATCCTCTCAAACACGCCTCCTACCTATTAGTCCTTCATCACCTAAATCTTTTCAAAGAACCGGTTGACCTCTTAACGCCCATTGATACAGTGCCTCATATACCCTTGTATCACACCCACAGTGGACCGGAATCACAACCCACCTTTCTTCCATACAAAAGTTCCTATTCACACGTGAGGACTGTCATTCCACAGAAGATAGATAGGTTCTATGGGAACATTTGAGTATGCCATATTCTACTCAAATGCAAATGACCGATCCTGATGCCTCCACCATATACCCGAAGTGTTTACAGAAGCTTAAAATGCCCATGTTCTCATCTTCACCCCCCTCATCTCTACCAAATACCTCATCCACTTCTATTAACTTAGCCAAATCTTCCCCTACGCTTGGGACCTCACCCATACCTAGTCTAACACACCCACCTAAGCGGCTTGATTTATCTAAAAATAAAGCCATCCATCCCATTAGGAGACAGACTCAATCTCCTCAACCTATGCCTCTATCACAACTAAAACCATCATCGTCACACCTACCTTCCATATTGGGACCCCATCCCTCTACCTTACATCAATATATCATACCTCCTGCGTTTTCTTTAAAGCGACCTATGCCTTCTGCACCCATACAGAAATCCAAGGGTATAGCAACACCGTCACCCCGCGTATCCTGTCCACCTATCAACCATAAACAAATTCCACCATCAAAAGATTTGTTTTCTGTCACTCCTATTTCTCCGTGGTTGTTTTCTGATACCACATCATCTGTGGCCTCATCATCCAACCAGCTAAACATAGCCTCTACGTCAAAGAAACCACGGTTAGTTAAAACCCATTACCAAAACTCCTTGGCTAAACCACCCCCCATACAAACCAACCACACCACGTCATCACCAGAATCGACCCAGTCAATAGCCTCATTTTCCTCTGACTTTGACCCACTCAAAGGGTCTTACGCCAAAATCCTTGCTATGTTGGTGGAGAATGCGACCATTTCCCTACCCCCACTTAGACCTTATGATCCATCTAAACCTCGACCTATAGGTTACGATGAGTCTAAAATCTGCGCTTACCACCGCACACCAGGACATGACGTAGAGGGATGCAAAGCATTGAAATCCATACTTCGTCCGTCATCTCTCTCAGACAGAAAAGTTAAGAAAGACAACTTACGAAGAGAGAAACCTTTAGCTTCAATTCCCTCTCCTATACCACCTATCCCCGCCTCACCAAGATCTATCATTATTACAGCCCCACCTCTTGAAAACCATGACCTATCCCTACCATCTTCCTCCTCTCGTATTCACGAGATCAATATGATTAATGTTGCTACTCGAGGATAGAAAAACAATGGGAAAGCGAAAGAAAACATGCTTGCAGCATCTCTTTCTCCGTCCACCATCCCGATTGCACCACCACCTAAAGTGGTTATTCGCGGACCCGCCTATCCAATCTCTAATGGCATTGCCCATCGAACTATGATCAAACAGCTTCACCAATCACCTGTAAAAATGACATTGTATGATCTCATTCAGACTTCTGAATCTCATCGACAAGCTCTCGTTGAGATCCTTCAAGGGATAGAGGTTTTACCTAATGAAACCTTACCTGTTACCTCTATCCTAACACCCAATCATGTTGCTTCGCTCACCAAACAATCTATCTCCCCAACCACTTCTGTCTTTGTACAGCAAGCCGCTGCTGTCAGTTTCTCTGAAGATGAAATTATTGACTTTGGTGCCAAAGATCCCGACCTGCTTTTTCATCTCAGGCGTACGTTCGGGATATTCGGAGTACGTCATGTTATGATTGACGGGGCACTATCCTAAAATCATCTCTTCAAAAGCCTTCCAACAAATGAATATCCCTTCTAGTTGCATGTGTGCCAACCCCATCATGTTGCGATCATTCAATGATGCTTTTACTTCTACTTTAGGCATCGTGATCCTTAACATTCATGTAGGACCACGTACTTTACCCTAACTCTTCTATGTCCTTGAGGGAGAGTTCCAATACAACATGTTGTTAGGCCGCCCTTGGATCCGGGCTATGGGATGCGTTCCCCCCACCTTACATAGATGCATAAAATTTGAGTATGAGGGGAAGTCCTACACCGTAAAAGCTAATCCTCCCCCTTCAAAACTTGCGAATATGTTGTATCGCCTAGTGATGTACTTGTACCAGTCAAGAAACCCGTTCATTCAACCCAGATACCTACTTCCCGACACGCTTACACCTTGAACCAATGAAACCGCTATTTACAAATATTACTTCCTTTCCCACGATAACATCCCAACCTCCGACCCCTTAGTAGATGTTTTTCAACACCTTACGCCTGGGAGTACCGCTATATAACGTTAGTTCTTTCCATACCCCGCAGAGTACGAATAGTTACATGCACATCCCACCTACGGCTGTCGCGTGGGGGAGGTAATCTCTTACGGACCACCCCATTGCCACACCAACCTAACGTATGGGGGTGTTGACGCATCCTCCATTACCCCTGAACCTCCTCTTGGTGTGGTTCCCTTCCAATCCAATTTTCAATACTTGACAAATCGTCATTTCGCCCTCACCTTCTTGACTCATTGTGCTTGGAAAGGCTTTGGTTTTGGTCTTTACGAACAAGGCCAACATACACTCATTCCCGTGACTACACACAAACACAATGATCGCAGTGGTCTCGGTTTTCCTGAAACACCTACACAGGAGACACCTCGTGTCAGTTGTATCCTGGAAGAACACGACGTCACCCCTACCAAACCATCATCACCCACTTTGCCATCATCACCTGAGTCGATAGACCACGAATCTATCCCTCCTAACTTTTTTTTTTTTTTTTTTTTTTTCATAAATGCTATCTTAATAGGTCCTCTCACTTATCAACGCAATAATGAGGATCCATCTACTCTTCCCCTTCGGTATCGGACATGATCGAAGAGGATTCACCTTCGATTAATGTTGTTGAGTGTCGAGATGATGACTCCATCCTCACTTACCTTGGGGCGAGATGACTCCTATATTCAACGTGCCTTACCATCTCAAACTCAAACCATGTTGAATGATTCGACTATAGAAATCAACATCCACATGGAGGAGGATCCTCACATTGTGAAGATCGGACAATCCCTTAACACATCAGAACAAACCGCCTTTACTACCTTTCTCCAGTACCCATGACAAGCTTTACAACCAAGCTTTCGCTTGGTCCTACGCCGATGACATGCTTTAGGAATTGATCCTACCATTTCCATCCATAACATCACCCTAAACCCCGATTCCAAACAAGTAAAACAAAAACCGAGAAAGATGAATCCATGCATCGTCCTCTTGGTCAAAGAAGAGCTTCATGACTTCTTTCTGTTTCCTTCATCTTCCTATTGACTATCCTCAATGGATTTCTAACATCGTACTGCATCACTAAAGCGACAGGGGGGACTTCGGATATGCACGGATTTCGAGACCTTAACCTTGCTTGCCCAAAGGATGACTTCCCCCTCCCAAGTATTGATCAACTTGTTGATCTCACTGTGGCAATGAAATGCTTTCTCTCATGGATGGCTTTTCAAGATACAATCAAATTTTGGTAGCCCTACCGATCAACATAAAACTACTTTCATAACTTCTTGGGAACCTTCATTTATCATGTCATGCCATTTGGCCTTAAGAATGCTGGTGCTACCTATCAGCGGGCTATGAATTACATTTTTCATGACATTATGCACACTATCCTTGAGGATTATGTCGATGATCTTCTTGGCAAATCTAAACATCGCAGTGAACATCTCGATGTTTTAACCATTATTTTCGATCGCTTTGTTGCAATAATATTCAGTCAAAGCTTCAACCAAAGAAATGTGTCTTTGGTGTTCTTTCGGGAAAACTTCTTGGCTTTATCGTCTCTTTGCGTGGCATTGAGGTCGATCCATCTAAAGTCAAATCTATCCTAGAAATGCCCCCACCCAAAAACCTCAAACAATTGTGTAGTTTGCAGGGTAAACTTCAATCCATCCGGCGTTTCATCTCCCAACTCTCGGATCGATGTCAACCTTTCCATGACCTTCTTAAAAAGGACATTGCCTTTTAATGGAGTAAAGAGTGTCAAGCAAGCCTTTGAAGCTCTCAAATCCTATCTCTTGTAGCCACCCGTGCTTATTCCACCTCAGGATGATCGTCCTTTCTACCTTTACCTTTTTCCCACTGACCATGCTATAGGAGCTATGCTCGCACATCGGGACTTGGCACGTCGAGAACAAGCCGTTTATTATATAAGTCATACTCTCGTAGATTACGAGACTAGGTATACACATGTAGAAAAATTGTGCCTAGCCCTATCATTTGTAGCCACCAAACTCCGACATTACCTCCTGAATCACAAAACTTTTGTCATCACCAACATAGACCCCATTCATTATATGTATGCTAAACCACATCTAAACCAACGCATCGCCCGATGGCTTATGCTCCTCACCGACCTCGACCTTGAGTTTGTACAACAGAAGTCAATCAAAGGACAAACTATTGCAGACCAACTTGCGGAGGCCCCTTTACCTGGGGAACAATTCACCAATTTTAATTTCCCTGACGAACTCATCGCCACTCTTTCACTCAGGGAAGAGTCGTATCAAATGACCCTCTTCTTCGATGGATCTAAATGCCAGCACGGTGAAGGAGCCGGTGTTGTTCTCATCCCTCTTGATGCTGAACCTATGCCTCTTTCATTCCGGCTTGATTTCCCCTGCACTAATAATACAACAGACTACGAGGCCCTTGTTTTGGGTCTCCAGGTTGCGTTACACTTAGGTGTCAAATCCATTAATATTTTCGGTGACTCTCAATTGGTAGTCAATCAAGTTATGGGCATCTACCAATGTAAAAATGAGGAACTTCAAAAGTACAAACATTACGTGGATTCACTTTTGACCTCATTTACTCGTTATTCTATCCAGACCATTCCCCACTCCACTAACAAATTTGCAGATACTATGGCTTGCTTAGCCTCGCAAATTCCTGCCTCACCAACTGACTCTGACATATTCATCTTGGTCCAACAACTTTTTGCCCCATCCTACTCAGCCCCGGTAGTTTGTATGATAAATACTGTGTCTACTAATTCGCAGGATACCTGGTACCACCAATTTCACGACTACCTTACAACCTCTGTTCTCCCACCTGACCTTACTAGTAACGGCAAACGTGCTTTTCTTAAAAGTGTTTCTCGTTATGTTGTCATGGGGGGACTCCTCTATAAACGTGGCTTTGATGGCATCCTTCTTCGGTGTCTAACCGGTGCGGAGGTCACCTATACCATCCAACAAATCCATGATGGTATTTTTGGTGGACATTTTAGTGGCCTTGCCGTGGCTAAACGAATCCTTCACCTAGGTTATTATTGGCCTACTCTTAATAACAACTGCTACGAATATGTTAAGTGTTGTGTTATGTGTCAACAACATGCCAACCTTCAACATACTCCTAGCCATCCGCTACAGGTCGCACGAGATCTTTGGCCTTTCTCACAATGGGGTTTAGACCTTATTGGTGAGATTCACCCGACCTCTTCACAACGTCACCGTTGGATAATCACAGCAACCGAATATTACACAAAATGGGTGGAGGCCATTCCACTCATTTCAATCAAAAAAGAAAAAATTATCGAATTAGTTAACCATCACATTATCTCTGTCATTTTGGTATTCCTCATCGCTTTAATAACGATAATGGTAAATCTTTAAAAATAAGTTGTTACAAGACCTTTGTGACAACTTTGGTATCAAACTTAGTTTCTCATCACCTTACTATCCATGGAGCCAATGGTCAGGCTGAATCTTCTAATAAAACCCTAACCAAAATCCTCATGAAAGTTGTCAATGAGTCCGGAAGAAACTGGCATGATCACATTCCCTTTGCCCTTTGGGCTTATCGTACTAGCATTCGTACCTCCACTAATGCCACACCATTTTCTTTGGTATATGGTACCGAGGCTGTCTTGCCTCTCGAAGTACAAATACCCTCCCTCAGAATATCTCTTCAGGATATTCTCACCAACGATGATTTCCGCCAAGAGCGGTTAGCCCAATTAGAGCTTCTTGACGAGCGTCGTCTTACGGCTCTTGATCACCTTCAAATCTACCAAAAGTGCATCAAGCGTGCTTATGATAAATGACTTCATGAGCGTACTTTTAAGGTTGGCGATCTTGTCCTCAAAGAGAATCAACATGTAACCAAACTAGAAAAGAGTAAACATGGAAAATTTGCTCCTAATTGGATTGGGCCTTACATTATCACTCACACTTATGGATCAGGCACTTATCGTTTAGCTTCGCTTAATGGTAAACCTGAGCCTGAGCCCCTTAATGCCTTACATCTTTGACCATTCTACTGTTGAAATTAGTGTTATATCACTGTTTATCTGCCTTACGCTCGTCCCTTGAGCTCATTTACCACCGCATACACTTTGTTTCTTACATCTCAAAATCCAATCAAGCTCACATGGTTTGATTATCACCTCCCCTTAAAAGATGCCTTCCCCTTTTTAGTCTAGTCCATGACTTCAAAGTATCAAAATGACACATTCTTAATTACACACTTATGGGATTTTCTTGAGTCAAACTTCTTACAAAAAACTAGATGCTTCATGCCCAACGGACATCTAGACCTCTAACTTATACAATAGACTGCTCCCTTGAAGGACAGCTATATGCCAAACTATTGCTCTTATTATAGATAGACTGCTCCCCCGAAGGACAGCTATACATAAGCACCGCATCTGCTACTATAAATAGACTGCTCCCTTGAAGGACAGCTATACACAGTCAGCCTTTATCAGAAGCTTCTCGCATTGATCAGCTTCGTGAAGACCTCAAGACCAACAAAATACATATCCCATGTAGACTTCCCGCATCGATCAGTCTATATCCAGAAAAATAAAAATACAAGCAATACTTCAAAGCACTTTTGAGTCATGGACTTGTCTATTTAGATTTGGTTTTCTTTTGTCAGAATCATCATCTTCTAATAAGTTCTCTGCACCCTCGCCCACATCAACCACCTCACCTTACCATTTTTCAAAGCACCAAAACTCAAGGGACATGACGTATATCCAATATATTGTGATCATACTACTCTTTTCACCTATCGACTTCTCACCTATGCAAGGTACCTAGGGATTCAAGCTCATCCTACATTAATATGTGGTTTGTTTCGCTCTTCTCAATTACGGGACACTCTTGCCTCTTTTGCTCGACTCTAGGATTGTGTGTTGACCTTAATCAGGACACGATTCCCTACTACTTGGGTATGCTAACATTCACATTACCCTACCAACACCCACAACATTACCCTACCAACATCAAATTTTTACCAACCAAAAAAATTGCCTAACCACAACCAAATTACCCGAATTCACCCCTCCCTGCTCCTAAGGGAGAACTACATCGGTCTAAGGCCCTTCCTTGCTTTGTGCAATGGGCTATGTAGGCAGCACTTAGGAGACATGGGGTCTCCCAAGGTTAGCTCGACCATCCCCTACCCTACCCTATCATGTGTTGCCAATATAAATATTTTTTGTGTATTTCTATTTGCCAACATTCATCTTTATCCTTTTTCAAAACAAACACAAACAACATTTAAAACACAACCATTCTTATTATTATCATCACTCAAAAAGACATACATCTTTAGTTTTATTTTAGATGTTAACCAAATACATCTTCTCTATCATCGACTCGCAGGTCGGCATCCTTATTTATTCTTATATTCCTATAAAATCCACTTAGACCCTTGCACCTCCTCCCGAATCAGGTGGTGATCGTGATCGTCGATGCCTCTCGGCTGGCCTCTCCATCCTCAAAGGTGCCACTGCCATTGGTTCCTCCCATTGATCCGCCAACATCTCCTGTAACATACGAATACGTCCTCTCGCGTGAAGGAATCTTGCCTCCAGTCTCTCCACTCGTAACTGTGAAGCCTCTAACATTCCCATTGTCTCATTCACCTGTGTTTGAAGCTGGCGAGCCAAATCCTGTAGACAATCTCTCTCCGCTGTAATCACAGCTATGTCAGGGCACTCACGTGCACCTCGCAGCTCTGCTACCCACCATACTCTATAGGCCTCCGTCGTTCCCGCATCCATCACCCTACGATCGGCTGCTATCTCTTCTGGCCCTTCTGGAGGTGTAGGCCGGGAGGGAGAATGCTTTGCCTCGCGTCGATCCTCATGTATGGTCTATATGTCATAGGAATATCCTAAACGAACCCAAATTGTCACCGCACACGATCTAGAGGAATCCTCTCGTACTCACCCGGCCTATGCCCTGCGATCCACCTCAATCGCTCTACACCCCTCAACTCCTCAGCTATGTGCTCTGTCACCATATAGTTCCCGTACGGCCTCCAACAAATATCCGCAACTGTCACCATCTCCCATACCTATCTATAATACTCGATGTCATCTATCACGGCCTGGGATCTCACTTCTTGTTCTGTCTGGACCCATCGTCTGAATCCCAACCTTTGCACTCCTGTCTCTCCCAACTCAATGGGTCGGCCTATTGGGCACACAAACAATATGCTCATAGGCCCAACAATGTAATAAGTACGAACAATCCAAAGTGTCGCCTGTGTTTTTCGCTTACATGCCCATAAACCCCTATATAACTCGCCAAATATGTGGTGCCCATGCGAATGTCACGCTCATTTCTATCATTTCCCAAATAACACTCATCAATGCTTTGGGAAATCTTCCACCTTCCGCCCTCGGCAATGCATAATACCCCACCGCTATCATTAATAGCATGGCCAACCTTGTTTCCTCAGGGTGTGTTGCATACATTGTACCATACGTAAATGATAAACCTCGTTGTGTCAAATCTCGTGCAGCTGACCCAAATACTGCTGTTATCGCTGCCCACCCCGCGCTGGGCAACGCCTGATACACTATTTTTCCTATCATTGGGAGTCTCAAAATACGGAACACATCTTCCAAAGTCACTGTCATCTCCCCTGTTGGTAGATAGAAGGTATTCTTTTCTGGATTCCATCTCTCAATCAACGCCTGCAACATAGCATGGTTACGCGCGATTCTTGAATAATAGCGGATTCCACTTAACCCCAACCGATTTATCAATGCCCATTCAGCTGGTGTTACATCCGCTCGGATTCGTGACAACAATGCTGGCACAGTATCATTCATCCTTAACCTTGCTTCTGCCTGCATACATCAAAACGACACATGATTATTCAAAAGAACAAATCTCTATGGGTTTTTTCTCAAAATCTAGAAACCCTTACAGTAACCGATAGCGGTTATGCATAACCGATACCGGTTACTTATAAATGATACCGGTTCTTCACAAAATATACCTACCTGCTTCAAACATACACCGAATATTTATGAAGCCCGTTTACTCCTATTTCTACTGAAAACATACAGCCCACCCCGTTTACTCCGCCCGTAGCACTCATACCATCCCCAACCCTTGCCTATCACCTTTTTTTCTAATCTTTACCCACTTACACTTCTTTCATACTATTTACAAACACATGCAAGAATCAAATTACACCCAAACAATTTACCTCTCCGGATGCAGCAGCTTGGGGCGGAACATGTCTTCCCCCTCGTCCCTGCCTGCTGGATGCTTCTCCTCATTCAGCCATGTTCACCACCCTCTTCAAATATAACTTGTCTTTCGCCTCCGAATCTCATCCCACGCTCACTTCACCTGTCTCTTTCCTCCTTATCACTCAAATTCTTTCATGCAATTACCCTTAGCTTGATTGTCAAACAAAGATTATCGCATTCGCATATTTAACGTGTTTCATGACTCTAAAAATAAGAATGCTAAAAATAAGAACTTAAGTTGCCAACCCAGCAGTTCTATTTTTAGGAAAATCATTCTTGAATAACCGATATCGGTTACATAACCGATACCGGTCATATAGTTACCGACATCGGTTACATAACCGATATCGGTCACGCCCAACCTGTTGTTTAAACCTAAGCCTTTTCTTCATTTTTTGCAAATTTTTGTGGCGCCCGTCCCTTTTTCCTGCATGCACAACACTATTATCCATATTTTTCATTAAATCCACATCTCATTACAATTTCATCACCATCATCTATCTACATTACAAAAACACACAAGCCATCAATAAACGATATCAAAAACCATCAATTTATACACCATTTGGATCCAACTTAACAGCTACATACATTCAATTTCACAAAACCAAAACATACAACATTTCATACTATAACATGTCAATTAAACTCATCATTTATATCTATATACATCCCATCAACAAAAGACATCAACATCATTAATATATAACACCATGTGAATCAAACTCATATCACAAACCATCGACAAAACATTTAACGCTTTTTACGCACAACATGTGGGTCAAAACATCATATCTATATATATACAAAGTTTCAAAAATACAATGTGCCCTGCATAGGGGCCTCTGTGATCTCATAATACAACAAAGCCGGCGCCTGTGCCACAATAACCGTCAATAATCTCAACTCGGCTCGCATGAGACCGGTCTCTCATATCAAAACATACTCACTTGCAGGCCGCAATAACCGTCAATAATCTCAACTCGGCTCGCAGGCCGGTCTCTCATATCAAAAACATACTCGGCTCGCAGGCCGGTATCAACTGTACAACCCGTACTCGGCTCGCAGGCCGGTATAATAAATAAATGAATGAATAAATGAATAAATAGGCACGCAGGCCTCTATCAACACAACCGGTTCGCAGACCGGTGCCCATGTCCAATATACAAAATGTGCAGGGACCCCTCAGCTCTCTCCACCTCCCTCTGCCTGTCTGCCTGCTGGTCCCTGTCCTACCTCTCGCCTCCTACCTGTGATGGACCCACTGGTGTGTGGCTGCACTCTCCCCGAGACCTGCGGCTCAGAGGTCTCTCGCTCTATGTCTTCAAGCATAGGGGCTGATAATCAGCCCGGTACCATCAAAATATCCCGATAGTATCGGGCTTCCGATCTAGCCTCCATGTAATGCTCTCGAGCCACCGTAGATGCTTGGGCTGGTCCTGACACCTACTACCAGTGCCCCCTTTGTGCTGTCTTGGTGCCGCATTGGTGGTGCTCGTGGCCGTGGTGGTACTGCATACCTATGCAGGGCCGTGGCCGTGTCTGCATTCTTTGGTGGTGGTGCTGTACTGCACTGTGTCTAGGGTTGTGGCTATGCCGCTACTTTGTGGTGGTGCTCATGCTCATACTCACATGCTGGGGTGTGGCCGTGCTTTGCTGGTGGTGCCTGTTTGTGCACTCGAGCTCAGGCTAGCCTCCCATAAAACACCTATACGTACTGTGCAGCGTGACAGCTGCCTGTAATAACGCCTACTAGCCCCTGGCTGATCTCGCTCTCTGCTCACGCTGCCAAGTCTCAGGTGCTGCGTGCTCTCATTATCCTCGCTACTCTCTGACTAGCCCACCAAACCATATATGCTCCCGTATAACCAGCATCATCTACAGTGTCATCTGCTGGCCTCTCAGCAACCCAATCTGGATCCACGGGCTGTGGTGCAGGCAGTGGGGCCTCTACATCATCCCTCCGGTACTGAGGGACGCGAGGGGGCTCATCCTGTCGTAGCCCCATCTGCCTGCGTACTCTCTCTAGGAGTATCCTCTCATACTCTCCCGGCCTCCGTCCCGCTATCCAGAATGTGTACTTGGATCCCCATGAATCGTCCTCGGGCTCCTCCGTAAGGGTGATGACCTCTATACGGTCTCTATACAATATCTCGCCGCTATCGGGCCCTCTAATAAATGCTGGTAATAAGCAACATCCCGCCCTCAAGCACTTTGCCGTGGTCGGCCCACGACCCCCAACCACCTCTCAAAGCCATATCCATATATGACTGTGGCCCCTGGCCAGCTGCTTTGGGACCTTCTTACTGAGTCTAAGGCATATGATGTGCTCATATGCCCAACAATGCAGCAAAAATGTCAAACAAATCTGAATCGCCTCATCCAGGCGATAGCCCCACAACTCTCGATACTGGCTAGCCACCGGGTATCTTGGTGCCCAAGCATAACAGTGTGCTCCTCCACCATCTCATGTAAGACCCCCATAAGTGCCCATGGAAAGCGGCCTCCTCTCGAGTCCAGGAGGGCGGCGAAGTAGGTGATCCGTCATCATCAACACGGCAAGCCGTGTCTCATGGTGATGGGCATGGTACATATCCCGTGCGTGATGCTCACGCTTTGTGATATGTCAGTAGCATAGTTACATCCCCGAACACTGTAGGGATGTTGTCCATGGCCATCTCTCGAATCTACCCGAAGACTACCTCTCCTCAATCGGCATTCGAAGGATGCGTACACATCCTCCATGTGATAGTCATCTCCCCCGGTCGGGAGATGCCAACACATTGTCGCGAATCCCATCTCTCGATGAGGGCGACCATCAAACTATGATCCTATCGATTGCTCATGTCTGGCTGGACTCCGCCGAGTCCCACCTCGCACATGATACCCCGGGTGTGCTTTGCGGACACATGTGGCCACATCCGGCTCAATAGTGGGGGCATCTGTCCACATCGTCGCTCTTGACATGCCTGCAAAACCAACCCACTACATTAGCCCTACTCTTTATCACAACATCTACTTTACCTCTCTATATCCCCTTTCTTATCCACCCGACCACAACCTCGACTCCATACCATGTCTACGCCCATCTATCTTCCCCCTAAAAAACTTCTACGCTATTCCCCCTCCCTCTTCACACCCAAACAAACAACCCACACCATACTCAAATGACCCAAACCATGCCCAAATACCTTAACCACATCTACAAACTTAAAACAACAACACAACCCAAACCATACTCAAACACCCTACACCATGCCCAAATACCCAAACCACATCCAAAAACTCAAAAACGAAATCACAACCCACACCAACAAATTGACATAAACCTAAGTCAGGACCGCACCTATACTGAAACACCCAAACAATACCACAACACCCCCACCCCAACCCAAACCATACCCAAATCACCACCAAAAACTCAAAAACAACAACATAACCTAAACCAACAAAAATAGCTAAAAATCACTAAGGACCGGTACCGGTCACCCATAATCGACATGTCCCTTCCCACCGACGCCGGTCCACGACCGACCGACGCCGGTCCAACACAAAACACCCTACCCCTAAAATTTGCGACCGATGCCGGTCAGCCAGAATTTCCGAGCCGAACCCCCGCCATGGCCCCCCCACCTACATTTTTTCATTTTTCTACCAATTTACCCACCCAAATACCCTAAAAACCTACCCACCCAGCTACCTTGGCTTATTTCACCTATCTACCCTCTCTCTTTTTCAAATCATTTCCATTTTCTAATTATTTCCTAAAAAATGTACATTCCTACCCAAACCCCAAATATAGCATAATGCAATAAAATACACACAATGAGGGGTTTCGAACCTACCCATACGACGACACGTCGTCATGGAGGGATGGGTGGTGGTGGTCCAGCTGGTCCAGCCCCTCCTACTCCTCCTGGTTGTGCCATGGCTCCAAATGTCCTCTTCTGGGTCCTCCACCAATCAACTGCTACCTCCTCCTCACTCGGGCCCACTAACAACTAACTCCTCCAGTCAAATAGCGCCACCTCACGCAACTAATGCTCCAATCTTAACTCTCCACGTCAGACAACTCAAATTGATTTCCAAATTGCAAAAGTGACAATGACAGGCCGTATTTTTCTTTTTATAGGTTTTTCACCCATAACCGATATCGGTTTTATTGTGCCCTAAGAAACCGGTATCGGTCCCCTAACCGATATCGGTCATAGATAATCGACATCGGTTTTATCTCACCTCTACCCCAATTTCGGCCCTTATTTACTAATAGCCCTTTCTACCAACATCGCCTATATCCACCTTCGTTGACAACCCCTTGTTAACTTCATTGGCCCGACCCAAGGCCGCAACCAACCTATTCGGCCCGACCCAAGGCCGCAACCAACCTATTCGGCCCGACCCAAGGCCGCAACCAACCTATTTGGCCCGACCCACGGCCACAACCAACCTATTCGGCCCGACCCACGGCCACAACCAACCTATTCGCCCGACCCAAGGCCGCAACCCAACCATTTGGCCCGACCCAAGGCCGCAACCACACCATTTGGCCCGACCCAAGGCCGCAACCCAACAACTTGGCCCGACCCAAGGCCTCACCCCAACCATTTGGCGTGACCCAAGGCCACAACCACACCATTTGGCCCGACCCAAGGCCGCAACCCAA